>JAQLOL010000020.1:11565899-11604665 GCA_029783665.1 Naso thynnoides | reverse complement strand
AACAAGGCTAATGTCAAGCCTGATGCCTTCACTCACAGGGCAAGGTATACAGTTCATTCATTCAACAGTAGTATCGGCTCAGTATCAGATAGTGGCAGATACGCTCAGCCCAGGTATCGGTATCGGAATGGATCGGAAAAAACTGGATCGATGCATCTCTAGTGGGGTCCGCTGTTGTCACAGTCATATCATAGATTTCACTGTGACTACACAACATAAAACCAGTGTTGGGAGTAACTAGTTACATGTAACAAAATTACGTAATTAAATCACAAAATAAGAATGTTAGTTACTGAGAAAGAATGTGTAATTAAATTACAGTTCCTTTTGAAAATGTTAATGATTACAAAGGGGATTACATTTAAACATTTCCTGTAAAAAGCTTACATTGAATAGGCTAACATTCATTTTGATGCTTTGCATGTTTCCGACAAGCACAATGCCTTCTTTTGCTGTTGCCAGTCAAGCACTTTAGTAAAGTTTGATGCTATTCTGATGCTTTTGATTGGTTCTCATGTTTGAATTTACAGCGACCCATGTCTGCCATTAACACGGCCTGGTTTAAAGATTTTAAAATGGTTAACAGTTGAAAACATTTGTAATCCAAAAGTAATCAAATTTAAAAAGTTACATAACTTTGATAAGGTAATTGAAATAGTTCCATTACTTATTTAACTGTACGTAAGGTGACTAGTAATCTGTAACCTCTAACATTTCCTAAGTAACCTTCCCAACCCTGCATAAAACACATGGTTGCAGTCCAGCTACTCAGTATCTGTGAGCAGTTACAGCATGTTATCAAAACTAATCACTATCAAAGAGCAATAACAGGCACCAACCACTGAGCACCTGGGTACAAGGTTAACCCTGAAAACTGCATTGTGGGAGAGTGTCAACGGGCAAAAGTGTCAAAATAATGGGAGTACTAACTTCCTTTTTAGGGGCAGTGCAAGATTTTAAGAAAACCTGATAATGTCACCTGAACAAACAGAAAACCCAGCAAAAGTCCAGAGAGTAAAAGTTTTTATACATATGTTAATGTAAACTGTGTTAAAAGTGACACTCACCTCATCAGACGACAAACAGCCAATTCAGTCACAGAAGGCGTTTCGGTTGGTTTTTACTCACTTCACCTTTTAGCTAAGATGATGCTAGGTGTTGAGCAGCAACTCCTAGAAAAAAAATTTTGTTTCATAAGTGGCACTGCAGGAGGTCTTTGGAACCGTACTCTCATTAATAATTATGTTGTTAGCTGGGCTGAAACACTATCATTCACCTTTTTTTGAAGAAGCTAACGTTATGTTACGCTTTAGGCCCCACGCCGGTTCTGTTAGCATGGAGCTGCTGCTAGCCATGCTCCTCTGCTTCTTGTTGTGGCCGCCAAATTCACTCCTCTCTTCCACCATAAGCTTTTGCTCTTCCTCCTCGGCTACTGTTAGCAGCGAAGCTAGCTTATCTGTCAGCAAGAGGATATTAGTTCACCGACAAACAGCTGCTGCTAGTGGGCTACAGAGGCCTCCCTGTGCCGGTTTTCACCGTGGGGGAAAAAAAACAAAAAACACATTATGTCAACCTCTGTTAACGGGAGTTTGGGATGTGAGGTTAAAGTAACAGATCCTGGATGGCGAAAGTTAACACATCACAGCTGGACACTTCAGAGTGGCTTAACGTTTTTCGGTGAACAATCAAATTTTAAAACAAGTGAAAAGGGCTGGTAAATGTCAAAAACGGCTCGAAATTTCACTCTGATTTCAGACGTTGAGAAGTAACGTTACAAATTGCAGGCTTGCTGAACTAGAGCACAGGTGAATTCAGTTGATCCACCTATGCATCCGAAATCCAAGATGGTGTCATTTGTCATCAACGTTCAGGGACGTATTTTTAATTAACCCGTTCACCTAAACAATATTCAGATGTTTGGGTGTCCTTTTTGTTAGTTAAATAGGTAGGCTTATCTACTAATGCAGTTGGTTTGTAAAATTTAAGATGATCTTTTTTAAAAAGTAGAAGGGATTTTTTAAATTTATTTCACTCCACATTCATTCAGTTTTTGTAATGCTACGTTTAAATGTATTTTAAATGTAGGCCTAGATAAATAATTTTATTTACTCGTAATTTTAAGCGAAATAAATGTTTGTTGTCCTGTTCTGCTCTTGTGAGACCACTAGAGGGAGGCCGACCACTACAACATACTCATACCTCGGGTGGAGGCTCTTAGCCATACCACATTTTTATAACTTTTTATTTTTTTTTATGTTTTTGTTTTTCTTATGTATAATTATGAATATTTGTCTCTGATACCAAAACTTAATTCTAAGCTAATAAACTGCTTTCAGCGTTGAACAGCGAGTTGTTTTCCTCCCTCACGGAGTCAGAAGTGGGAGTGCTCTGACGATCCCTGAAGGCAGCAGCAGTCAATCACACCTGGCGTTAATCAGCCGAGGACGGGGCTGACTAGGCGGCTCTCAGGAGAAGAAGTTTCAATCATCTCTCCTCAGTGACCGCGTGGAGTGGACTTTTCTCCTGTGTCAAACATGAGGCTGTCAGGACTTTTGGCCGTGTTTTTTATCCTTTTTGTTGAGTACAGAAGCTCCGGGACGTCTCATCCCAAACCGTCCTGCCGCTATCCTCCATCCCAGTGGTGTCGATCCCTGCGGATAGCAATAGAGTGCAAGGTGAGTGAGAGGGCACGTTAGTCATTTAGCACACAAAAAGCTCAGATATAAACATCAACAGTGATTGTAAACATTAGTTTTGTTCTTAGTTGACAGAAAAGTAAATACAATAGAAGCTAAAAAAATGCAGAGATTTTCTGTCACTTAAGTATTCATGAATTATTCCTCATCAGGTTGTATATTGCTCGAAATAACAGCTGTAGGCCCATTCTCTTGCAAAAAATCCAAATATTAAAATATGTTTTTTTGCTCCAAAACCATTTTATTTATTGCCTACTAGCTTTTTAAATTTTATTCTAGTGAAAATTTGGCAGCAATCATCTAATATCTGAAATGTCAGCCTTTCCTTCATGTATAAGGAAGGAGTAAATTCTCAAAAATCGAGGAAAAACACTCATTTATTCTAAATAACAAACACAACAACATTATCATTGAGGTTTGTTGTTCCAAACAGGAAATGCAGAGTTCAAAGTCTCCCTGGTCTGGGTTTAAATGAGAGTCATGCTTCAGAAATTGAACACTGGTGGTTTTTCATGTGACTGGAGAAGCAGCTCTGGGTCAAACCGCACAAACATTAGAGCAGCTCAGATGAGAGAAGGAAGGAAAGTAACCAGCACACTTTGTTTTACATCCCCTGATCAGCTTCAGACTTTATAATCATGCTGCTGTCTGTTAATTAGGTGTAGTGCTTAAACTCAAGATTTTAATTTCCAGTAAAAAATTAAATCTGTTTTACTCTATTGAGTATAAAATTCCTTTTGACAAGATTCAAAAGAGCTTGAAGGGAGCGCTTTAAAAATGCTCTTAACATCTCCAAAGCACAGAGAAGCTGTAATCTCCAACACAAAACAGTCTTTTACGACTGCACTGTTAAATGACGAAGCGTTTTTACAGTAAATGCCATCTTGTTTTGTGATTTGTGTCTCGTGTAGGTTCAAAAGCAGTGTATGGAGTTGAATGCCATCAGACCAAACCAGTCTGTTCCTCCAGTATCTGTCACCCTGTACTATGAGAGTTTGTGCCCAGCCTGCAGAGTCTTCATCATCCAGCAGCTCTTCCCCACTTGGACCATGCTACAGGACATCATGACCGTCACTCTGGTCCCCTACGGGAACGCAAAGGTACGTTGGAGTCTCTGGAAAGGGGGAGAAAATTTGATGTAATCAGAGGAAATGGTTGTATTTAAATTTGGACGAGGATATTTTACTGCTACAGTAAAACTACATAATCGTCCTTCTCTTGCAGGAGCTTCCATCAGCAAACTCTCCCTTCAGCTGTCAGCACGGAGAGCCTGAATGCAGAGCAAACATGGTTGAGGTTTGCACGTTTCATCATCTGTTGTTATTGTAGCCGTGTTATATTTTAACCAGTGTTGGGGAGTAACTAGTCACATGTAACGAAATTACATGATTTATTTACAAAATAAATGTAATTGTAATAAGTTACAGCCACTTAGAAAAAAAGTGTAATTTAATTACAGTTATTTATTAAAATGTTAATGATTACAAAGGGGATTACATTTGAATATTTCCTGTAAAAGGCTTATGCTGTATGTTCAACAATGTTTTTTTGTTACTCTGCATGTTTTGATGAGCTCAGTGTCTTCTTTTGCTGTTTCCAGTCAAGCAGTTTAGTAAAGTTTGATGCTATTCTGATGCTTTTGATTTGGTTCTGTTGTTTGAATTTGCAGCACCCCATGTCTGACATTAACACTGCCTGGTTAAAACATTTAAAAATGGCTAACAGTTAAAATATTTGGCAGAAATGTAGAAAAGTAATCAAATGTAATAAGTTACATTACTTTGATAAAGTAATTGAAACAGTTACATTACTTATTAAATTGTATAAAGTGTATCCCGTAATTTGTAACCTTACATTTCCAAAGCAACCTTCCCAACAATGATTTTAATTAATTCAAGACATTCCGACTTTACATGGATTGGATTAATAGGGAGATGGATAAACATTAATGGATTAATTAATGTTGTCCTCAGGCCTGCATCATCCATTTAACAGGACATTCAGCATTTCAGATCATCTACTGCATCGAGTCAGCTGCAGATGTTCTCACCGCTGCCAAACTTGTGAGTATTTACTGTTATGTGTCAGGCCAGGCAGTCCAATACTGGTAGAGTATTAATACATGGCCATAACACTTTAACAGTAGTTTAACACTTCAACAAATGTCTTCATCAGGACTGTGCGGGTGTGGTTTTTGTACTAATAGTGATCAAACCTGCAGTGTGAACTAAAGATTATAAAACTGACAAAATGTGCTTGCTGTGTCCATATTGTTGCTGACGCTCTGCCCTGCGGTGTCTAGTGTCTCCAGCTGTACGCTCCCTCTGTCTCCTGGTCCAGTGTTGACTCCTGTGTGAAGGGAGGTCTGGGATACCAGCTGATGCACGCTAACGCTGCCATGACCAGAGCGCTGAACCCTGCACACACACACGTGCCCTGGGTCACCTTCAACGGAGTAAGACACTGATGGCACTCTGGGCTAATTATGGCACATGGATATAAAGTTTAACATTGAAGTAATTAAAAGTTGTTTTTAGATCTGTTGCAGATCCCACGTCTCGGAGAAAATGGCAAAGTTAAAAATATGAATAAATTTGTAATGTTCAAAATATTTTTAGTGGTGGAGAAAGTATTTAGATCCTTTTTAAGGAAACTTTTTCAAATATTGTAAAACTTGTAAGTTAAAATCCTGCTTTTAAAATATAGTAAAGTAAAAGTATGAGTATAAACACAAAAATATACAAAAAGTAAAAGTATTCAGTGCAAAGTTTTAAACTATTACGCATTAACTGTTAAATCTGATTAATTAATTTGAATCAAAATTTTACTGTTAAAAAACTTCTAAAAAAATTCAGTACCTAAGAGCCCAAACTGATACTGATACGATGCTTGTTTTGTCCCACTAATAGTACCAACCTCAAAATTAGGAAAAATGTTATTAAATTAACTAAAAAGAATAGCTGGAAATCATTAGATATGAGAAGCTGAAAGCATGAAAAATCACAGGTTCAATTGTTATTCAATTAATTGACTAAATGTTTCAAATGTGCTTGTAAATTTTAATTAGCAAGGAAAAAAAAGATTTTTAAAATAATTTCTAAAGCTGTAAATTATTATAGTGGAGTAAGAAGTACGTTATTTTAATTTTTTGTACACACTTCAGTAAATGCACATTTAAATTTTTTTTTTTTCATAATTCAACAGGATTTAAAGAAATCTTTTTAATATATTCTGCGTGTCTGTAAACTGCAGATGGTAGTTTAGTTTACAAATATCTCTGGAACCAGATATAATCTCATTTAGGGGAGAATAAAAAACTGAGTTTAAGAACTGTCTTGCAGGGTCAGACTAAAAGTTGAAAAGTGAAAAAGAATCTCTGGTCAAAATATAAAGCTAAATGTTCTACGTGATATTTAAAGGGCAAATAATTATCTTTAAAGAACAGTTTCACATTCATCTTGACAGTAGCAGATGACAGCAGAAGATGAAGCTCTGTACGACTAACATTAGTGTATTAAATTAATAATAGATAAAATTTTGTGTTTCAGGAATACACAGAGGAGAATGAAGACAAGGCAATGTCGTCTCTTTTCCAATTGGTTTGCCAACTCTACAAGGTGATGACTTGCTTTGTTTGTCTCTTTATCGTTACTTTAACTTCACTTTTGCACATCAGTGGTAGAAATGTGACTGGGATGAGACTGTTCTTCTGTGTGTTGTGTCCTCAGGGGGTGAAGCCTCCAGCCTGCACTGCAGCCTTGGTCAGACTGAACAGAGGCTTCTGCTAAACAACTTGTAACCATGTGCCACCTGGAGGAAAACAACTAACCATAGCATACATAGTCATGTACCAATAACCCCATCAGTATCATACTAACATGTTTTGTTTTTGTCGGAGTAGTTGCTAACAGTGTGGATGTTAAATCATACAGCGGGCCTTTCTGTGCCTTTGTACTGTGACGGGGGGAGGCTGGAATAAATTTGTTGTACACAAACCTATTGATTGACATTTCCATTTTAAAAATCTGTTTAAATGAGTTGATCAATGAACAAACAAAGCCAGTCTGATAAATTTCTATAATTTATTGGATTTTTCCACTTAGAACACCCTGAACTCCCGAGACTCTTTTGGCTTAAAATGAGAAACAAGAATGAAGTTGTTTTCTTTGACAAAAACATTGGAGTGGCAGATGGATACAGATGTGTAAAGTATACTTGATTTTTAGGCTCCAGAACATAAAATCAAATGTCCTATGTTACAGTACTTTGTCTCGACAGACACGCTCCTAGAATAAATATCATATAGAAGTTTGCACGACACAGAGGCAGAGAAAATGAGACGGCATGAACATATTTGTGGCAGTAACCAGCGGAGCACAATAACAGAACGAGAGCAGGGACTCTGCCGCTCGCATACACATTTAACACTGTATGGCACTGATGTCGTCCTTTCAAGAGCCACAGCACTGTTTAACATGCCGACGTGACACCTCAGATCACTGAGCTACAAACGTACATTCAGCCGACTGGAAACTGTCAGGGCATCGACAATCGACCGTTGTTTAATGTTTCAAATCCACAGGAATCCCACGTGATGAAAATGCCATGTTGAAAGAGGAAAATGACGCGTTTTCTTACCAGAAAACTGAGGAATGTGCTGAGAGCTTTAGTCATTAATTAGTATTGGACTCTCTGTCCATGGTGGCTGTCACTGCTTGTGCAAAGTACACAGGCTTCAGTGTATTTCATGTGGAAACTCGTCACTTCTGTGCTGCATCAGAGACACCAGGCAGCTATCAGATGGTGTTCACAACACTGAGGATCACTGCTGTGGGATAGCTGTCACATAAAGGAAAGCACATCATTTCATTTAGATTAAAAAATGTTAAGAGCTGTAATTTTTAGTTTGCTTTTTTGATATAAATTGTTCCAAAAAGACTGCTTCAAAGGAATCTCAAGAAACAAAAGGTGTAATCATTTTTAGAAGATACCAGATTCATATTTTCAAAAGTCTTTAAGTCTAACTGACTGAGCTCCTGTATCCCAGTTCCAGTTAAATTATGACCAACTTAGGGGTATGTGCTTTTTAACCAGTATTCAACAGGTACTGTAAACGCACACCAGTCTAATTTACTGGGTCAGTTCCTCAGCTCCAGTAGTATGAGTGAACTAGAGGTTTACACCGAGCATACAGTCTAAATAAAGACATTCAGTACCAAAACCTAAAGCTAGGAAAGGAAGACAAAGCTTCATGGATGATCACAGCATCACAGAGAAACTTTTCAGAGAGAAAATAATAGAATAAATCACTGCTAGGCTGCAGGCTTCATTGCACAATGACATGTGGATGTTTCTTGTAAAACTTGTTGCACAATGAAGATGTGAATGTTTCATGTAAAACAGAAAACACAGCTGACAATTCTGTTTTAGGAGCTAAAGCGTTATCATTAAAAAAAGGATTTATCAGCTTTCAAGGCAACATGTCCACAAGAGTCTGAGATATCTTGTGTGCGAGTATAAATTTTGGCTTGTTTATGGCACTCAAGTCCGGAAATAACACATTTTAGCCAAATGATGCAGAAAAATGAAGCCTCTCAGCGTAACATGGCATTTTCACCATTTTAAGGGATAAAGTGAGTAATTAATAAAACTTTGATGTTTTACATTTAACTTAATTTCAGATTGTCACTTGTTTACATCGCAAATAATATTTCTTTAAAAAGAGTACAAGGACAGAGCCAGAATATTGCTCCTGTCATGAAAAAAGGAAAGCTTTTATGTATAACCTGATTCTCACTTTTTAGAAGACTGATGAGCAATTTTCTCAAATCATGCTCTGAGACCGCTTCTATCACAGGTGAGGCTGATCAATAAAGCTCTAGCTGAGATAATGAAATACTGTTCGACTAGTGTTTTCTACTACTGCCTGACCAGGAAGTGCTTCATATTTTGCGTAGTGCTTGTTTGCTTCCTGGTCTTTCTACCTCAGTGACGGCTACAAACACTGCTCTAGACTGAAAGTGGACTTGGTATGGAGAAAAACTACACACATTCTCAAGTCTCAACTATCTGATCAAGAAAGGGTTTAACATACTGATCATACATAGCACAAAATCTATTAGAGTCTCTGCTTTAAATACTGTTAACATGTTTCATTCATAAAAACTAACACTATAAAGTCAACGACTTTGATACAATCATCAGGTTAAAATCTCTAGAGTAAAAATGTACAGCATCGTAGGCTGGCAGGTGTTTATGTGTTTTCAACACTTATGGCACACAGTTATCCCAGTCGATCACTATCTACCAGATTAGACAGATGGAACAATTTGCTAAGTTTTAACTACAAGCTTTTTTTTTTTTGTCCGCAACTTTTGAAACTTTGCTCCCTCTGATCTCAACATCGCAACCTGTTGGCAGAAAAGCATCTCCATGGTGACTTGGCGGTAGTGCCAACATTCAATGAACCTCATTTCAGGAAACTTTGCAGGCGCTTTATGTAACATTCAAGCATCAATTACAGTACAGTGTCTACATAGAGGTACATGTAGTACTCAGTACTGTATGTGCAGGGCTAATGTCTAGTTTAACCTGTGCTATGGAAGTTTTAGAGTGTGTGGCAGCATCATGAATGTTGACTGAAAGACATTAAACACTCCGTACAAAGAGTTTATCTAAGACTGAGCGGGTGAAATACCAGAATCCTATCCACTAGACCTTATGGAAAACACTGCATTTCACATTGAGACCCATCAGTTAAGATTGGGTCAAATAACTTAAGGTGGATTTGACCCCATTTTTTTAGCCACACATCACTCAAACAGTTTTCAGTAACTATTCTGTAATTGGTGCCGAAATGTTACCAACAGCCCTTTTATAAAGGAAAGTGAAACAGGAAAGCCAAGGTTTGTTTGTTTTTTGACAGAGTTGGTTGCACCTGTATGTGGTAATGAAGGGGCCCAAAGTTTGCATAGTCCTTTTTTCTTATTTGTGCCACAATTTCTTTTCACTGGTTAACAACAAAACTTTAAGCCTGGGGTACGCATAATGCACTCTTAGTGAGTCTGGATCTAAGAAAAGAGAAAGAGTCGTGTTATTCCAATCTGACCACCAGAACATTGTGAATTTTGAGGTCCCAAGTTAATTTGTGAAATTCTGAGTCAACAAACCAGTTATTTTCCTGCCCAGCCTTCTGGTACCTTGTGCCAGATGTCTTGTGCTATGTGTGTGTGTGTGTGATCATTAGGCCTACAGTGGGTGAAGCCCTTTGAGTGACTGAATAAAAGAGCTGAAGGGCAGGCGCGGTAAAGTGCTACTGCGGACCGGAGGCACCCTGATAAAAAATGCTTTTCAAGCACATAAACACGGACAAGACCAGCAAATGTACTAAGAGAACGGTTGAAAAATCCAGACCAGAAACAATGACACCATTTCAAATCATCTTAGGTAAAAAAATAAACTAATTATACAAGTGATGTCTGTATTTTACACAGGTGAGACTAGGGTACAGTCGTCTTCTGTGTCCAATCTCTGCTACAAGCAGGTTAAAATATATATGATTTAATTTCTTTGTTTGCCAAATTTTCTATTTAAAGGGTTTTAATTAAGTGTAAAGACACACAGGTTACACAAAGTCTCAGATGTCTCTGGTTTGGAGGTAACTCAAACAGGAAAAGACAGTTTGGTGTCGGGGTCAGGTCAGGGGTACCCACTACATTTGTGCTACATTGGATTTATGTTTCTCTTCATACCCTGAGGTTTCGGTCCATCCATAATCTTAAGCAAATATTTCATACTCACATATTCCAATCAGACTCCTAAATCAAAACTATGGTGCAAATTTTTTTCAAGACCCTGTCCAACCACAGTGATCCTCGTTCACTGCTCATGTCCAAATGTCACAACAGTTATTTTGAAGGAAGACATTTCCTTTACCTTTTCCTCTTGCTAAGAGTATCATGTCTTGGCGCCATACATCTTCCCAGTTTAATTTTAGCAGTCTTTTTCTGGGACACGCCGAACTAAAGCTACAGCAAAGCAGGAAGGAACACAAAGGCCAATCAGGCACCTAAAGAGAGGCTAAAACAGAGGGGGAACATCCCTCTGTCCTCCAGAGAGGGTGTCTCCAGTGTAAAGGGATCGTAGAGATTTTACAGACTTTATTGGCGGTGGCCTGCCCTGCCTCCGCCTCACAATATTTGGCACTGGTGTCTGTAAGACGGGGCAGGTTGTGCTGGTTGTTACGTTCCCATATGTAGAAAGGCCATCCCGTCGCCCTCCTGGCTCAGTTCTCTGTCCCTGTCAGTGCCCTCTAGTCCTGGGGAGGCAGGTGTCCTGTGGGGGCTCCGCACCGACATGGCAGCCAGATTCAAAGTCCGAGATGGGTGAGGTGAAGGGGGACGGTACCTGCTGCTGCGGGGGTTTGGGGATAAAGCCTGGGGGGAGGAGTCCTGGTGCAGCTCCCCACCTGACAGGGACTCCTCCTCTAGCGGGCTCTCAAAGTCGGACTCCACTTCTTCCTCATCCTCCTCCTCTTCCTCCAGAGTAAGTTCAAACTGGAACTTGTCCCCTCCTCCTACTCCTCCTCCTCCTCCTCCTGAAGGCACAGCCCCTCTTGCTCCTACAGCTTCTCCTCCTGGCCCCACCTCGGCACTGTGCTCCTCGGGGCTGGTGGGCGATGGGCTACGGGGGATCATGCTCTGGTACCACTCCCTGTTGTCTTCCAGCGTGTCCAAGATGTCCTGGGCATCAGGGTGCACCAAGTCCGCCCATGTCTCCCACAGAGGGTGCACAATGTAGTCAATAAACCCCACCTAATCATGAAAAGAAATAATAACAATAAACACACAAATATGACAAAAGCAGAATGTGTTAATTTAAAAAATAAAAGATTAAAAAACAAGAATGAAATAACCCTTAACTGTTAACTACACTGGAATATTAATCATGTTCCTGGTCTCTAGTATATCTCTATTTCTCCCTGTATCTTTGTGTGTCAGGGGGCGTTACCTGGCTCTTCTCTATAGAGGCATTATGTTTGTCACACATGGGACTGATCTCCATGCCTTTGTCCCGCTCTCTGTCTCCCTGGGTGAAAAACTCCACCATGATGCGGTCTGTCCATCGGCGGTAAAGCTCCAGCGGTTTGGTTGGGTTGCTCAGGTCAGCACAGTGGACCATATTCTGCAGAACCTGAAGGAGAGACGCTCAGTCAGACGCACTTAGTGCTGGATTTCTTTTTAAAACCTCACCCACAATTTCTCAGAGAAAACAAACAGTGATAATAACTAAAAATATGTAAATAGAATTGCATTAAGACTATATACAGATATTTTTAAACCCTGTCCTGCCTGGCAGTACTAAAACAACACACCGTGTGGAGCAGCCCAGCTCCTCACAGACGCAGTGACCACTATGTGTCCAGTAGGTAGCAGCACTTTCACACTAACTCCCTCAGTTGGTCATGTATAAAGGAACAGGTTACGTGTGAAAACAAATCGCTGCCAGTGTCTGAGATTAGCAACTTATTCACTGTTGCTGCAACATAAAAATACTGAATCACGCGAGTAGATGGAAATACAAAGTCTGCTGTTAATTATACTGTAAATAATGGACTGTACACATGTGAAATATGTGCCATAATGTTACTGATCAGTTATGTGCATTAACACCATTTAATAGGTGGTATAAGTTATTATTATTTGTCTGAAAAATATTTTAAAAACAATTTCTTTTATTCAGTATGTGTATTTTTTGCTCTCACCTGTATGCGGTCAGAATAGTTGTCTAGCAGCAGGACTCCAAGACTGGTCACCTTCTTGGTCTCAACCATTGTCTTCATGTCCGCCAAGAAGTTCATGTGTTTGGACATATCTGTGGCAAGCACCTACAAGGACAACAACCGCAACAGAAACTCAACACAATTTCAGTCATTTTGTTTTAATAAAACATTCAAACTTCTCATGTGACTTATAAAGAACTTTCCATCTGTGGGAATTCTTGTGTCACTACAGCAGTCCTGAGCGGTACCTAAACAACAACAACCAACGTGTCACTGACACTGTGCTCTCTCTGGAGTCTTAAATTAGTTTGATGTTCTTCAGGAGCCTTTCTTTTTAATCATTCAGAATTTGTAACACTAAAAATAGGCCACAGGTACAACAATTTACTTCTGACCCATTTAGTGTGTGATGAATGTACATTATCTGCCTTTACTGCAGTCATATGTCTGTTTCTGCACAAAGCTGCTTTATCAGCAGGCTTTATCGTTCACAAACTTCACTGAACCATGATGAAATTAAAAAAAGAAAAAAGAAAAAACACAGTGTAAAGCAACAGTTACAGGGCAGTGGGGCTGAAGAAGATATCCATATTTTGGTAAGAAGTGCAGCAGTCTCACCATGTCGATCACCATCTTGCGGAGGGAGTCTCTCTGTTTCTTGCTGAGGTTTTGAAAGATGTCACAGTTATCCTCTTGGAGCAATTTGAAACCCACGGCGAGGTGATGATTTTCAAGCACAGAGGCATCATTGTACATCAGTGCCAGCTCGGAACCTGCACAGATGTAGGTTGAAATGGTTATAACTGTAAAATAAAATGATCTTAAACAAAATTCTAGTGAATTTTGTAGTTTGAATGAGTACATGTAGTGGCTCAGCCTAATTAAGAGGCCATACTGTTAAAATGACCCAGACTTAGATCAGGGTCAGTCTAAGGGTGCACTCACACTAGGCAATCCGTACCGTGCCTGAGCACATTTTACTCCTAAAGTCCAGTTTGTTTGACAAGTGTGAGCGTTCCGTTCTGTACTCAAGCACGGCACGCTTTGTTGACTCTGGCATGGTTGGAAAAGGTGAACTTCAGTACAGTACAGATGCATGTGCATGAGCACAAGCATGGAGCACAGACATTGTGACTGTTTGTGGAGGATTCGCCTTAAACTCAGGCAGAAAACAGCACACAATGTCCAGATAAAAAGCAGTGGAAAAATCTGCGACTGTCTTGTGGATCGTGGGAACCAGGGAACAATTTAAAACTGTAATTAAAAGATGAAAAATATGCGGGTAAAAATACGGGTCATGCTCTGTGGATCAGGAAGCTCAAGCGTGCTCAGGCATAGTTAGACTGGAGCAATGTGAGTGCAGGCCAGCGAGGGAGAGGGGAGGGGGGACATTCGTGCTTCGGCACGGTACGGGAACCCAGGGCCAAGTGTGAGTGCGCCCTAGGTCAAAAAACAAAAAAACAAAAACAAAACATGCATTACTAATATTTTCTCGTACATCTTTAAAATATATTTCAACTTAGATTAGATTCTAGAAAACCACTAGACAGTCTGTATTTTCTAATGCTTTGTTTGTTCTCAATTTTTTTAAAAAAAAAGCATTTTTCTCCTGTTGTAGAAATTGTTGATGTTTTTGTTCTGAAGTCTGGTGTGGTAGCTGTGCACAGAGACAGAGGGGAACGTACTAGTGTTTATTAGGAACTGGTTTGTGACTCCTGGGTGATCGACATCATGGATGGCACTAGCAAACAGAGCAGCCATGATCTCCAGGTCTGTGAACACCGCCTGGGATCAAGAATGAACAGAAAACACACACATTCAAAGCAACACACTAATAATATAACTATGATTTATTTTGAAGAAACAAAATACCAGTTCTGTCCACTGACTGATCAATGGTCTGAATTTGTTTATGAGTGTTAAATTGAAAAGGGTCGTTACCAGAAGCAACAATAACATCACCTTCATCAGCTCACCTCTAAAGCAGGGGTGGACAGGAGGACGTGGGTGGACTGCACCACATCAGCTGCGTGAATGTTGTTGTGATAAGCTACGTCTGCATGGTAGTGGTCCTCCAAGGTCATCATGAAGGTGACAAAGGTGTCATTTGGGATCTTAAAGGTTTTCAGAAGGTCTCGTTCCTGGCAGGGTGCAAAGGAGAGAGTCAGAGTGACTTTAACCCAAAATTACAGTGTTCTCTTCCGTGGTTTTAATTCAAATGAAGAGGCACTTCGTCGGCATCTAGCACATTCTTCCTAAATCCAGTCGGTCAAATATGCACCAATGAGGCAAATCAACTTTGCCTCTAACACAATTTTATGGATCCTCATGTAAACTTTATTCCTGACTTCTAAAGTTCTTTAGTGAAGTGAGCAGAGCTGAGGGATCATTTTACCTGGAAGATGGAGTACATGATCACTGTCAGAGGGCGGTTTCCGGAAAATTCTGCTATCTTGAATATATCCAGACCCCAACGATTAATGTCCTCGATCTCCTGGAAAAGTAAAACAGGATGTCTGTAAGACATTGTGTTTATTTGTGTGCGTTTATGTCGGTGTGTGAATGTATATGTGGACCCACCTTGGCCAGCATACTCTCTTGAGGCGTGCTGACTCCAAAGCGAGCGATGCAGGCAGGTGCTAGACTGGGGCTCTGTATGGGCTTCTTCACACCACTGATCTGTGACATCGGCCTCTTCTTCTTCTCCTTCTCTTTAGAAGGTGGAGACAGAATCTCCACATCATGTTGTTTCTCTGAATCGTGTACAAACAAACATGGATGCATGCTGTTAAATATACTGCATGTGTCTGAAGATATTGTGACTTTTCTTGATATCTTACCAAATCTGATCTAATCTTTATTTTCATTCTTTTTTACTTTTACATTCCCCTCATCAACTGACTAAAATGTCGCCTCACCATACCGTTCTCCAGCTTTCTTTGTCAAAAATTTAAAGGTTGTTACTTAATTTGTCAGTGAATATCACTGTCTTAACTTGCCATCTTTGAGGAGGCGCCTGTCTTAACCCATGAGTTGGGGCCCTCTGTGGTAACAGGAGGGTTTTGTGGGAAATTTGCAAACAATAGATCAAACTATTATATATCAGTGGCAAACTGCATGATGTCTAATTTGTGTACTGTCATCACAATTGTTCTTTTTTGTGTCCAGTCCTAATAATTCCTCCTTCTACTATGATTACAATTCTTCTACCATTTACCTCTCCACCATTACTACAGCCATTAGTTATAATATTGGAATTTTGCTACAAATACAAATATTATAATTAAAACATTTTATAGATCATAGCATTACGGAACCACACAGGTAGTGCTGGTGCAAGTGCTGCTAATGCAAACACTGCAAACCAGTGACTGAACCAGCTAGTACAAATTATACTGCTAATACTAAACCTGCTATGAGTAATACTTCCCAAATCCTGCTGCTGCGAACACTACAACAAACTTCAGATGTTCACCTAGCTGTACAATTAATGAAAACTGTTTGGTGTCATAGGAAGCACAGCTACCACTACAGAACGACCAGAACTATGACTGTACTTCAAAGGTTACGACCACTTTCAATGCAATTACTGCTAACATGGTACAATTCCTTTAACTAATATTGGCAAAGTTTACAGTTTGTTAGTAAATGCTCAACACAAAGCGCAAATATTTCATAAAATGTACAACAACATGAACCCCATCTTCTGCAAATCCCTGACACAATAAGAAGAAATACAAGGAAAACAACAACAACAACAAACACATCCTGTCAATGGACTCATTTCACAACAATTGATCAGAGCCGATTTGACACCTGTTCTGTACAGCAGAGATCAGAAAATCAGAATGAAAGAAGATCTGCTTAAAAGCAAAGATGGTAACGCATACAGGAAAAAGGACTTCATCTAAATATTACAGACACACAGAACACTGTAGATACATTGCACATTTGAATTATATCACACTGTATCAATACAACAAGGTGTCTTATTTAGGTAAGAAAGCAATTTGATTCCGTGTTGATGATCTTGTGAATGAATACTACAGACTTTGCATTTCAACATGAAATATGATTATAAATAATGTAAATTTAAATTTAAGTGATGGTTTGTTACATACAGTTTATAATCCATACACACCATGTTTGGAGAATGGGTTAACAGATGGGTATGTACACAGGTACTAATAAGTACATCTGCAGTACACAGCTATATTATTACAACGGGTAGGTATTAAAAATGAATACACAATGTGTCAATAAATGAAAGCTAAGGATGATGGGTAAAACCTGTCAGCTTCTCAGGAGCTCAGCATTGTGTTGAGCTTGATGACGAAGCGCTTCTCGTGTTTTTCCAAATGTGAGTTTGAAAAAGGCTTCATCACGTCTACTGGTTGGTGATTTCTTTTTTCAGCCAACAATGGAGCCTCTAATCCTTTAAGCAAAAACAATGACATGATAAAAAAAATGAAGGTTTCCACTGGCAGTACCAACATAATCTCCACATGATTTGTTGACACGAAGGTGCTGTCCCAGCAGGCACGATAGTGTGGAAAATGACTCATCCTCATTAGTATAAAACCAAGGAAATAAAGATCCCATTTTGACATCACAGACGTCCACATGTCATCCTTGGTATTTTACGTCCATGTTTTTAATTAGCACAGCAGGAATGATTGAACAATATCCATATCTGAACCCATTCATAAGCACAGGCCACAACAAGGATGCAGAGCAACCTGAGTGGCAGCATCACACATGGTGCTGTCTGGCCCCTCTCACCTCTCTCACAGTGCCTCCTCTTCCTCACACCCGAAACCATTGTGTTCATTTCCAAACGCAGCCGGGCTTAAAGCCGAGGCACCCATATAAAAACAACATCCGACTGACAGCTTCATCCTTGTTCGGCTGGACCTCCATCCTGCCGGCAGGGCTGTTGAAGACTGAGCCTCTTATTGATGCAACATGCCGTCTAATAATATTGCACCCTGTTGCTACGACAACGCCACACAATGTGTCCGGGAATGCTGTCTATTGCCGTGCCTCCTTATCTTTTAGGGAAGAATAAATCCTCACCTTCTCCATTGATCCCTGCTAATGAGCAGTCATCTCCTCTGTCCTCTGCTTTAGAAAACACATTATCTTTATACTGTCAGTTTAAAGAAATCCTTCCTCACTTTTTTTTAAAATATTCCCTCCTTCATATAACAAAATATCTGTATTTTATTTTTTTCTTTCTTAAAAATCCACTTCTACTTTTCTCATTATTTTCTTTCAATTATCTCCTCTGTTTCATAGTTTCTTTAAAAAACGTTCTCTCTCTCTCTCTCTCTCTCTCTTTTTTTTTTTTAAAAACACACACACACACACACATATATATATATACACAGTATATATAATCTTTCTGGCCTTCAGTCTACCTTTTTCTTTTGTCCTCCTTCCTGTCCTTTTTAAGTAGGCTAAAAACTGCAGTTCTCTTTGCTCCAAAAAATATAAAAAACTAGTCACACACATGTATTGCACATTTTAAATGGCAACATATGATATAATGCTTGTGTAATGTTACATGTCATGTGTAAAGTTACATTGTGAAAGTCAGGTGATGCAAATATGCAATCTGTTATGCAGCACAAGAGACACAGACGTACTGACAATTTAAGAAAAAACATATATGCTATAAAAAATATATACTATGTATCTTATGTAATATATATTAAACTATATATGATATTTTGTCATCCACTACATTTATATCAGTGACAGCAGACTCAATATTTGAAACGCTTCACACAATATTGTGATAAAATTCAACAGCACCATAAACAGCTACTGAAATGACCACAGATGATGCACAGTGGCCAAGTTAAATTAACATCTAACTAAAGCAGTTTCAACAACAACAAAAAACAACTGTTTCTTTTTTCCTGGTCTGACAGAGGTGTTAATTGCTGATGCGACTGTATTTTGAAATGTTTTGCATCACTTAAATAACAAGAATCTAAGCTCTCCAATGATGTATCACATGAATAAGCACTTACAAAATAGAAGTTGGTGTCCATGTAAACATTAAAAACACTCCGATGGCTTCACTGCAAATCACTAGTATAACAAGATGTAAAAGGTTTTTTTTTGTTTTGATGCTGAGACCCTTTCTTTCACAAAGTAAGGGTTTTAATTTTCATTTAGATCTGGCATTAAACTCACCGAGAAAGGTGTTGGCGATGAATTCTGACACCTGATTTCCTGAGCGGCTTGTCTCTGATAGCTGCGTCAGCTCACGGTTCAGCATCCTCTTAAACTGTGTAGACACAACAAAACCATAAACAAGACCTGTCCATATAAACAGCAGATAAACAAGTTAAATAGACAAGGAGTACGTCTAGCACTTGTATACACATTTAGTCATTACAATGCTTTTAGGACAAGCGAAGTTTGGCTTCAAAGTTTGTTAAAATTAAAGTATCCTGCCTCCATTACATATCTCTGTCACAAATATTATATGGCCATATTCAGGCAACATTATATTTGTAATATCAGCAAATACATCTGATATCAGAATTCTCTTGTTCCCTGACATAATCCCATATTGGTCAGGCCCTACTTTAGTCTTTACAGTAACAAGTTGACACCACTTTATAAAAAACATAACGAGCTCTGTAGTCTTAAAAGTTAAGCAACTTGGGCAAAACCTGGCATTGCATCTCTTGTACACTATCTGTAGTCCATGTTTTGACTTTTGAAATGCATTTATGTTTTTTACATGCACTTCTGCCTTTAAAATAAAAGCAAAAGCTGTGATATCTCTAACTAATGTTTGTTTACTAGTTATATATGTTCGTGATATAAAGAACACAAGTGTTTAGTATCGTGTCCCCCCCCCTCCATGTTTTATCACAGCTTCCACATTGATTATGTAACAGCTCCGTCATGTGGTGGCTGAGGGATGAGGGTGGGAATCTGTGTGAGAGAGTGATGCTGCAGTGGTTGCACACTTACTATGTGACACGTATGGACAAACACAAAAACACAAATACTGACATGACACATTAACCTCTAGCTTTAAATATGCCTGTATATTATCTGACTAACTTCTTCCGTGGCCTCTTACAAAACTGCTCCGAAAGTCACGCTTTCTCACTCATTTTCTGCACATC
Source organism: Naso thynnoides (assembly GCA_029783665.1). Lineage (NCBI taxonomy): Eukaryota > Metazoa > Chordata > Actinopteri > Acanthuriformes > Acanthuridae > Naso > Naso thynnoides. Next base: position 11,585,034 of record JAQLOL010000020.1, on the reverse strand, counting down.
ATTTTTCTCACACAAACACAGAATCACACATAAAGAATACGATTACAGTTGACATGCAACATACTCCTGCAGCTGCAGTTTTATTCAGTAAAATCATGACAGCTGTTTTGTCTAACATGTATTTTTACCTTATATTCCTCTATTTTTTGTTTGTCACACACACACACACACACACACACACACACACACACACACAAACACACACACACACGGAAATCTCGAAATTAAGCCCGTTTGTAGATCCAGTTCTGAATCAGATCCAATGGGCAGGCTCACTCTGCATTCAGCCCCCTGCACAGCCCGCACTGCTGAGCAACAGATCCCAGTGTAAACAAGGCAAGCCAGAAGTGTTCCCCACCGCTCACCTGTCTGAGTCTCCAGCACAGACTAACGCAGAGAGCTGACGCAGGCATGTCAACCCGTGCATGTTGATGTTAGAGGTCGCTAAAATCCAAAACAAGAAGAAGACAAGTTCGCTTGCTTAGTGATGGGCCGTAATCGGCTCTCTCAGTTCTGCTCCACACTCAGCAGGGAAGGTTTGAACATGTAGGCAAGTTCCCACAGTCCCATGTGCTGTCCTGGAGGGGTGTGTGTATGTGTGGGGCTGGAGGGTCGAGGGGAAGGGTGGGGATAGGGTTGGGAGAGGGGGGATGTGGTCTACCATCGGGGGAGAAAGGGTGTGACTGCAGTCGCCCGTCCAACTACTGTCACACACCGTCAATGAGAAACGTAAAGAGGGAGCGAGGGAGAGCGAAAGACTGTGAGGAACCCCCCTCCCCCGCCCTACACGCAGTTCCCCCTTCTCTGTCCAATCAGATTTGTCTGGATTCAGGGGCTGGGTAGAGGAGTGGCATCTGATTGGCTGAGGGGGAGCTGGGGGAGGTCTGAGTGTAGCTGCCCCAGAGTGGAAAAAAGCAGGAAAAGGGAAGTGAAGAGATGCTGATTAACTCTTTCAGTGGAGGGAGACGCCATTCATGAACTGGAGTGTTTTTCTTCACACTGCAGGTGCATGTGTGTTAGCAACTGATCTTTCCATTCATACTTCACTTTGGATCCATCGTTTTCTCACATGAATTAAAAATAGAGAGGACTTGAAATTTGTCAATGGTGCTGGGGAGCTAAAAAAAAATCAGATTCTGAAGCACGTGACCACAAAAAACACACAAAAAAACAGTAAATAAAAATATTTTTGGCAAAACTTACTCCAAAAACAAGCATCGCACTGATTATATCCTGTGCTGTTCAAACACTGAAGTTCATTGTGTCTATTTACTTAAGGTATACTGTTTAATTCCTTAACCAGTTTCAGCTGCCTTGAGAGTTATCCAGCAATATGAATAAAAAAAACAAACTGTACATGAGTGGGTGTCTTAAAGAAAGTGAGATGTGTTAGCTATTAGAGAATGGGATAATGTGTAACATGTAAATAACGTTAGAGTATACAAACGACTGGTGCTGCTACAAAATTCGACTTCTTCGTGATTTGGGATTTTCCAGCCTCAGAACACCTCTCACCTCTTTTTCTCCATCAGATAAAGTTCCTATACCCTTCAAAGCTGAATGTTTTATGACAGAGGACCTTGTTACAACTACCGAACAGTGAAACATAGACTTGTAGTGCCGATTTTCACTTGCACAATAACATTTCAAGTGTCTCCCTCACAGAAATTTTTAGTTGATGAGAGAAGCTTAAGAGCTTAATAAGATGCGTAAGGACAAATTTACTGACCCACCGAGGGTTTTTAGAGTCATACGTAATCTCACCTTATTGGAGGCCATCTCGCTGACCGAGTGTCTCGTCTGCAGAGTCTCCAGTTGGTCCAGACACCAGTCCAGCTCCTCCAGCGTCTCCATTGCCAGCTTCTGGTAGGGCTCCTCTGAAATGTCAGAAATACACAATACAAGTCAGCTGTGGGACTTCTATAAACACATCCACAAATCAAATGTTGTCATGCGATTCAGAGGGGTGGTTTTGCTCTCATAAATAAGGAAACAACTTAGAAAGGTTAATTAGCTTGTATTGTTTCACCTGATCTGGTTCAAAACTGAGCCACAGGAAGTAATGTGTTTAACACCGTGTTTGTATTTTCATGCATTTACAAGTTATAGCTGATCGAAAAACACTTATTATTATTATTAACACATATCATTTTTACAACTTTTTTACGGAAAGTAAATAACATCAAATTATTTGCAGTTTTTATGTGATAAATCTCAGTGTTCTGTCATTATGGGTTATTAACACTGACCTGTAAGACATGGTTTACACATGGATGGCTGGTTGCTGCTCGTTGGCCGTCTGGAAGGAGGAACAGAGGAGATGTTAGTAGAAAAGAGAGAACAGGCAAACAGCCAGCTCGTTTTCTTGTTCTTACTTGTTTCCCACACGATCTTGCAGATGTGTCAGAGCAGCAAAGTTACTTCTGACCGTTCGTAGACTGGCAAGAACCTAGAGAGGGAGAAAGAGAGGAGTAAGTAAAGTTTGGATAGAGATACCTGAGACCATCCCGCCTTCTAGTCTCATGACAGTAAATCTGCCATATCTACTCAGCAACGTGTTGTTTTTCTAAATTTTAATCACCTAATGAGACTCTAAAGTACCACATAACCACATAATAACCATGAGTTCAGTGTTCCTGATGCTGGACCTGAAACCATAAGCTCAAAGAACCTGAAGTGTGTGCAGTCCTGGTGGTGAAAACATGTCCAGTAACAACAGTTTGTACAATATTTTTGGTGATATGGACGGTAAATTTTCTCAGGCAAATCAGTTTAGTATCCAACTTAAGGTGGGCAAAACTTAACTTACACACACACACACACACACACACACACACACACACACACACACGCACACACACACACAAGGACAGAAAAGGCTGGTTAGAACAAAGGAAATGTGTGTGACCCCTCTCAGGCTGGTGAGGAGCATGTGCATAATCTGCACAGACTTGCACTTCAATTACACACAATATCACCACATATTACACCATGGTCTTGGTGAATACTCAATTCTGATTGGCTGGAGGGTGTCATTTAACTCTTGATGTTTCAACACCTATTGAACTCCTCAAGTAGTTACAGTTGATCAGTCCGTTCACTGTTCAAAAGTAATGTGCTTCAGCAACAAACTCTGAGATTTTAGAAATTAAATAAATGAAAAAAAATCTGAATAACTAATCTTTCTTCCTATGCTGCGTGTCGGACGGTTCAGATGATTTTACCAAGTCGGGGCTAACACCAATCATATTCTAGAATAACAGCTGAATTAATGAATCAATCAAATGAGTAACTCTGATCAGAAGTAGGTAAATCTCTGTGCTCATTTAACAGTATTTTACTTCTACCTTTCAAATGTAAGAGAAGCCGGCAATAAATTTTGGAAACTGTTGTAAAGAACCAGCAATACACAATGTTACTAACCTGTGCAAATGGAGTCACGATCATGTCTTCTCCATGCCTGCAAAAACCACAAACAAACGTAAACAGACATGTCGCAAAAAACATCAACAAACAACAAAATACGAGAAGCCATGAGACAGAAAGCAAGTATCATGCAATTCTAAAAACCTCAAAACATAAACAATGACAACAAACATGTTTGTTTGTTATCATCTTAACATGAGGAGTGTACAGTAAAGCTGCAGTTGACCACAGCCCGTGGTTGCTCTCAAATATCACACCAGATATAAGAGTATAAGGACAAATTGTTTTAGTTTTACAAATATTTCTAAGAGGCAAAGATGCATGTAAGAGTTAAACCTCAACGGGCAGAGCCGTAAAACGTCTGCTTCACATAAGTTCAGACAAGACTGAAACCAGACAAGAAAGGAGGAAAGACGTTTAAGTCAAAGCCTTACACAAGTTAGGAGTAAAGAGGTTTAACTTGACTATCTATTAAATGACGTTTTAGTATAAACTTTAAATCAAATGACTTGAATGATGAATTTTAGCTTATTGTTTTGGTCCTCTGACCTTAATGTTCTTGCCATATGTTCATTGTTTTCAGCAAACAAGCTCAGACATGTTGAGTATGTGTTACCTGTTCAACAGAAAGTGTCAAAAAAGAGAAAATGAATTCAAGTGATTGGTAAAACTGGACTAGCTTTTAGCAGAAATAGACCCAGATATTTGTCCCACCAAGTGGAAATTAACTGGGAGATTAGAAACTGCTAATGTTGGTCTGTGTACTGATATGCAAGTATGCAATTACTGTATATCCATCAGACCTGTGTCTCTATGCGGTTCTAAAATCACTGAAATCAGATTTAATTCTGCTCTTTCAGAAGATGCCTCAAAGATATATATTTGTTTAACTAGAACTATGTGCAGGTGAGGACTTGGAGCAGTGTTCATGCATTTGGTGTTGGGAAAGCCAACTCTTGGAGTGAATTGTGTGAACTTTGCTTTAGGGTCACAACATGCACCTCATAACCACGCAGAGGTTAGCCTGTACGTTGCTGTCCAGCAAACATTTTGAAATTGTGAAACCAAGGCTTAAACTTAAAAGAAGGGGGGGGGGGGGGTTCAAAATAAATAAACACTTAATTCATGTTTTTTTGTTTGTTTTTTACTCTGGCTTATTGTCAAACTTGCGATTGTTTGTACTTCTTGGGGTTCATTTCAAACCTGGGGCATACCAGATCATAATCTGTCAAATGTTTGCTGAGACTGTCATCAACTTTGCAAGGGTGAAAATCATGGAGTTGAAGCTACATTATTCAGGTTGTGGCCTGGGAAGGATGGGGTGTAAGTAGAGGAGGGGAAGGAAGGGGGTTGGAAAAAGAAGGCAGTTTTGACTTATGACAGAATGGCAAAGCACAAAGAAATAGGCAGAGAAAATCATAGCAGTCTTCACTTTTTGTCTCACCGAGGTAGCCAATTGACTTCCCAATGCTTCAATCCCTCCTCCCTTGAAAACAAAGGAGCGACAGCTATTGGTGGTCGAGGCCCCATTTACATTCTGTCTTCAAATAGACTGCTAGCTGCACAGAGAAATCTTCAGCTGTATAAACAGGCAGAAACTGGATGGAAATCTACTTCTGAGCTAAAGTTATAGTTTGGTTTCAGTTGTAAGTTCCAGCAGGGGCTGCAACTAACAATTATTTTCATTATTGATTAATCTGCCAAGTATTTTCATGATTATGTGATTGTTTATTCCATAAAATGTCAAAAAGTGTGAAAAATGCTCATCTCAATTTCCCGGAGCCCAATGTGATGTCTTCACATTGCTTCTTTTCTTTATCATAAATGACACAGAAAAGCAGCAAATCCTCGCATTTAAAAGGCTACACCAGCAGTTCTCTGTCTTTCTATTTGAAAAATAAATGATCAGTCATTTACAAAAACAGTTCATTGCTGTAGTTCTAGTTCTGCCTTGACTTGCTTGTTCTGCTGTTTACCCTGACAAACATTATATAGACAGATCTCAAAAATGTATTTTTAAGAGTGTAAATGGGACCTTTGGTGGGTTTACATAAAAACATGTTGACAGTAAATTCCAGTGTTCCTTGAGTATCTACTGTCAAATGCTTATACAATGTGATTGGGTGATATAAACAGTATAGTGTATACAGAGCCCAAATGAAAGAGTCACATAATGCTAAAATTGTGCAACAGTTCATGAATCCCATTTTGGTAACAACAATTTAATGCTTAATGCATGAAGATTAAATGCACTCAGTTTGGATCCAAATGAAAAAGCAAATAAATAACGTTAAACACACATTTTTAAACATCAACACATCACTGATAAATAACAGGTGATTTTAAGACTTCGGTCATCTAATGTTATCAGAAAGTTCGTAGCTGTTCCTCGTGCAAGAACCTTTGAGTTTTTCTCCAAATCCAGCTCGGCAACCACATAGTCGAGGCTGATGTCAAGATGGTTCATTGCTGTTAGAATTGCACAGAGAGCATCTTTAAAATACTCACAGGTCGCTGGCAGTGGATGAGTTGCGAGACATGGTTTTTGGCGAAAGGTCGAAGTCTGAGTCGGAGCGATAGAGGAAAGACTCGCGGCGCTGACTGTGGGGGAAGTTGGCTTGAAGTACCAGACCAGAACCCGGGCTAGTCTGAGAGTCCAGTGGACTGCGACCCGCGGAGAGGCCATTCTCCACATCAAAACTACAGAGAAAGAGAGAGAGAAGAAATAAATAAATATATAATACTCGGAATGAAATAAATATTACTGTTATAGCCTCTGTTATTTACCATCCGATAATTAGCCTGACAGTCAGACTAAACTGCTATTTTGTTTGACCAGGCTACCTGCTAGTACCACCGTTCTAGCAGCACTTTGACCACTGCTTCTACTAATACTACACAGCAAATAAACTACGGCTAAAGCTACTACTCCTGCAATTAAAAATAAACTTTATTTGTATACTGAATATTGTAAAAGAGGTACAATGTACCATTACAAAGCATCTTTTAGTTAACAATGCAATGAAGCAAACAGCAAACTGATAGAAACTTTAAAAATTAGCATTGCATCCGAACCTTGTGACACTCTAATGATGGGATGCACATCACCTAAATAATCTCAAGTGCATGAGTGCATACAGAGACAGAAAAGAGAAAGTTCAGATAAGAGGAGGCTAACATAAACTGTGAATTAAAAAGCCTCTGCAGAGTGAGCTGAACTGGAGGTGCAGTATGCAGAAGGCTGCATGTCCAAACAATGTTTTTTGATACAGAAGAATGTTTCTACCACAGAACAATCACAATGAGGACAGTTAATATGTAAAGGAGCAAAGGTCTAAGTTTCTATCCCAGCGGCTGGCACCATTTTGAAATATCTGACCTTGTGATTATTCGTTTTTCGCAACCAAACATGCACTGACACTTCCCTTCACTATCTCCACATGACGTCAACAGACTCCGTTGCATGCTACGTCAGCAGAGTTACTTACCCATACAGCCCACCCACCACTCCAACCATCAGTCACAGCCACACCACTGAGAAGCACCACTACTACTCAACAAAGTAACTGAAGTATGTTTATGAGTGTTATTTTTAAAAAAGCATTTTAATGGTAAAATTAAAAATGTATTTTGTGTTTTTAAAAAAAACCCTTTTCACCAGCTGAATTCAGGCCAACTCATCAGTATCACAGCTCAACTTGGCCCAGATTTAAGCCTTTTGAAATTAGGATCGGGTTAGTCAGCAGGTTCTGAAGTGCAAGGTTCAGTATAGGAAACATTCACTAAGTAATTTCCCTTTTATTTAAATTTTTTATTTAAAATTTCCTTTGAAATAAAGCAGATTTGGTTTTGCAACACGATGTGACAAAAGAAAAGAGCGGAGAGCTAAGCTAGAACATGACTGAGTTTTGCTTGAGCACAGAGGAGATTGATGCAGTAGTGGAGGGTTAAAGCTCAGCAACACAGAAACTACTTTTCTTTTCTGACCTCCACGCTTTTTCTTAGGCTCACCATGGACCACACTGCCTCAGTGGGGCTGTGCCTTGCTCAAGGACCCCAGACTCAACTGATTAGAGTGTAAAGTAAACCGTTGCTTCACCTTATAAGACTGAAGATGGAAAAGAGGGTTGATGACAATTATTTACTCAAATTCTACCACCAAAGGTCGTCTACATTATTAGACTTCAAAAATTATTGTTCTGCAGAAAATTGGGAGGCAAATCTTAAGGTATTCTTACGAGTTGGATTCATTGTGTCCAGTTACAACGCACTCCCATCCCTTCCTGGTCATAACAATAGCAAACAGAGCACCAGTGGAGCAATGGCAGGTCGCTTCTGTGTCTATTTTTAGCTCAGTGTGCCTCCAGCACTCCAGCAATAGCAGTGCCTGATAAATGAAAGAAATGGCTATTATGCAATCGATGTGAATGAAAGGTCCAATTCACAGAAGCAGAGAGAGAGAGAGAGAGAGAGAGTGACGAGGAGAAGAGGAAGGTTATCAGGAGGGCTGTATCCAACACAGTGATGTAGTTCAGCATCTCACACCTGATTGGTGAGACATGGCCGAGAGGGGCGGGCCTGCAGCAGGGCTTACCTCAGTGATAACACCCCCACCCCACCACCACTACACCTCATCCAACCCAATTTTTAACACGCCCCCCCCCCCAGCTCAGTGTAGTCGGCCGTGACAAGGCTCCATCAGAGGAGACCAGTGACGTCAGAAGCTAAAAATAGATCTGCCTGCCTGGAAAGAGGGTAACGGGGAGACTTGTGATGGAACTGACGTAGATCCCCCCCACCCCCCACACAGTGTGCAGATGATTTTTTTCCCTCCTCATGAATACATAAATACTAAAATTTTGATTGGTTGATGCTTAAGTGTTTCTAGATGAAGTAGAAAAACACTATTTTTCCGCTGTGCCTTTTCTATTTTTATCTTTTATTCAGTCAAGCCTCTGAGTGAGCAAGTAAGGTGACAAAGCATGTGGCTCAAGGGCACTTTGATACACCCACTGCCAAGACTGCAGTTGACTGGCACAGAGGTATTTTCCTAAAAGAAATCACTGGATTACATGACAAGGTGGGAGCAGTGTTTGTTATCACTTTTGAATTGAAACATTTTCTGTCTTAAAGTCACTTTACATTTCGCTGATCTGTCATATCCCGGGCTATTACATCCCCACCAGCAAAACCTGACCTTACTTTTCCTTCCGACCTTTTTTCTCACCAGCGTGAGACTACACAGCATTTCCAGCCTCATGGGAAATTGAATCTTTCCACTTAAACTGAGATTTGTGATATAAAGTTCAGCATTAGCAGCCTTCACGACAAGGTGACCCACCACCTCTGCTCAGAGGGACCCATCACAGGCTTTAATGGAGAATTATCCCACAAACATATTATCAAACAACAGAATGAACTTTTTGAGTCGGACCTTTGTTTAAACCCATGTCTCCATCATATCAGAGATGGATGGCACTGACTGGATGATACCGATATTTCATTTAACATTAACTTAATGAGTTGTATTTGACTGCCCTTTAAGGTGGCATCCATGAATTAATATGACTGCACGGCAGATTACTATGCAGAAATTAAAGCAGTACCAATAGAGGGAACAGGCAAACTTATTGTAATTTCACACCCAAAAAAGACAAAACAAAGGCCAAAAGACCAGATCATAGATAGACTCCTAGTCACCGCTGAGTTTCAAGCTGCAAATGCTTTTAAATGGAGCATGCTGCTAGTCAATGGCATTTTATTCTCACTGAGAAGTAATACAACCCAACAGGCTTCTGATAGAGTGACAGCTCCCACTATTGAGAAAATGATGTCACTGCAACACCTAATACCATGAAATCAATGTGTCCTATTCTAATACAACAATCCATTTTTTAAAATTTAAGAATCAAATTTGTATGGTACATAAAATAATGAATGTAAATCCTAACTAATGTTCAGACTTGCAGTAACACACGTACCAAATAAAAATTTGTTTTCTATCTTTAAAATATTTAAAATTAAAAGACTTTTTTCATAAATTCACAGAAACAGGGCTCTACTCAGATCTGATCTTAGTTGTGTCTAGATCTGTGCAAGCTCTCGTTTAATATTTCTCTTTTTGTTTTTGTAATTTAATTTCTAATTCAGTAGGGCTGTAAACTAGCCAATGAAAATAAATTACATTTCATGACTTTTCTGTTATGTCATGCAGTTGTACAGTGTAGATATATTTCCTCCCATCACTTAAATCACATAAAATGAAGTAGTATTGGACAGACAGTGGACGATATGGGTCCTTTAGGGCACATTAAGTTCCTGTTACAGGAAGGGAAAAGAAAGCAAGTTGTCAAACAAATATAAAGGATGTTAAGCAAGCAGCTAAAAGCACAAAAGTTAAAATTTTTTACGGTCTGCTTCTAGAGAATATGAACTATGTTGTAGGTGGAGCCGTACCAGTCTGGGTTTTTAAAGCCAATACTTACATTTCCACACCGAAGCTCCAATTTTGTAGAATATTCTGTACTGTGTCAGAGTAATTTTTTTTTTCTTTTTGGTATTTCACCTTGTCAGGGTGGAATTCTCTTTCCTGTACAGTAATATTCACACTATTATGAGACTGTGCAGGAATCAGACTTCTATAACCACTTAAAGGACCTCCACTGTCACAAAAGAACTTATAAACCTTAATTATTCATTTTATTCTACAACTATTCCTTCTACTAGCACTTATAAAACTGGTAAACTTGTGAAATCACAGCTTCTGCAACTGGGTGAGACAAGCATCCTCCCTTTAAACAGAAAGACAGGCAGGCAAGCAAGCAGGCTGGCGTCTTGTTCAGTTGCATTATACATAACAAGTTGACCTTGGTCTGTCTCCTGCCTCCAGCATTGTTCTCCATTTCTCTGACGTAAATGACAGCTCCCTTTTCTCTCTTTAACTCTGTTTTACTAAACTTTTCTCACACTCACACACAGACATCCCTTCACATCCACATCCTAGCCCCTGCCTTTGTTCCCAGGATGTTTGGCTTAAACTTATTAACATATTGAAGAGTAGAAATTCTTTATCTCGGAACCAAATAAAAACGGCTGCAGTATAGAAGTGGTAATAATTACAGATTACAGAAGTAATTGGCCTTTTATTGGATTAGTCACAAATGTAATCACAAACTACTTTGATACTTCATCATTTATCTTATTATTCAAGAGCAAGTGGCAAAATTTCCAACTTTCAGATTCTCAGTTGTGAGAATTTGTTACATTTCTTTATCCTAGGTGACAGTGAAGTGCAGATTTTAGTACAGAAAATTGTGATGGACATATTTACTTATTTTCCTAATATTATAGTGACCAAAACAAGATGATTTGCAGCCCCACTTTCTCCATTTAGACTAAAACTTTGAACTTTGACAGCCACAGACACAATGTTCAATTTAAAAAAAGTCAGTGTATTTATGCTTTTAATTGAACAAGCTGTTGAGCGGGGAACTGTGTTGATTATTTGAGTTCAGATCACTTTGATGGTTGGCCATGCATAGGCCATCTTCATTCAGATGAGGCAGTTACACCACTCATTTAAGCCTCTGTAACTGAAATAATTAGGATGGGAAATGCCGAGTATGACCAGTTCAATTCCATTATGTTTACGATGTACTCATGGGAAACAGGACTGAGGGATTTAAGGAACTTTCTGTTAAGTATGAGAGTGATACAGAAAACAACAGTTACAGCCAGATGTTATTTGATAGGCGATGACAGAGGACCAAAGTCAAAGGTCAACCCACACACACATACACAAATGCTCCCTCCTGTTTTCTTCCCTCACAGCGTGGGAATTGGCTGAGGGGCCTAAAACATCACACCAGGAAGGAGGCAAGAGGTGAGGAGGACAGAAGGAAAACAGACCGGGGGAACATTTTATGAATGTGTGTGTCTGTGTGTGTGTGTCAGTGTTTGTTTCAGTGTGTGTACGAGAAAGAGAGACAGTCAGAGAAAAAGGCTAAAATGTGCTTTTTTTTGGATGATTCTCCATGATTTAAAATAGCACAACAGCACAAACATTACAAAGGTTGAGGGGAACCTTAAGAAGAAAATGTGTGTGCTGTGGTGTGTGTGTGTGTGTGTGTGTGTGTGTGTGTGTTGGGGGGAGTTTAGCGAGTAAAAAAGGTTTGTTTGCTTTACACCTCAAGCCTATTGTAAATTTGATCTGAAAGCAGCAGAATAACAACCCACTTCCCCCTCATCCAGACCCTTGCCAAACGGCTCTTTCCTTTCACTGTCACTGTGTGCTTTGTTGTGTGTGTGTGTGTGTGTGTGTATTGTACACACTGTGTGTGGTTTTTATGCCCATGACAGCACACCAAGAGGAGATGATGGCCAGCAGGACTGAGATGAACAAGCAGGTTATTTATGCAGATCCAGATCTGTGTATATCAAAGCAGGAAAAATACCTGTCCTGTAAACAAAGTCTTGTGTCCAAGCTATCCACACCATCTGTTCCAGAGTTAATCACAAACACTCTTTTCTTCATTGAAGGAGCAAAGTCTTTCAACTTTACGTGACTTAAAATAAACTATTGTGCTTTTTCTTCAAAAAGTCATTAGTTGTGGTTAAATTATTTTTCAAAGCATTAATAAACTTTTTGTTGTGTCCTATTAGCAACATCTCAGACGATGAGATGCTGCTCTTTCTGGCAGCCATACAAACAAACAGTGTTGACAGTGGATAGGTCAGATTCAAATGAGTCGGGATGCTTCGTTCTATTAAAGTTTGGTCCAGCCTGGGACCTTTGTTGAATTTCTCTCACCCTCATTTGCACTCATCTTTCTTCTCTTAAAAATGCCCCAAGAAACAAACAAAAAAGCAGAGTGAAAATATTTTAAAACAGGTCTTAGCTTTTGTCTCCACTATGAAAGGGTACAATCCGCATTCAGTCCCAGATCAAATGACTCTGCAGTAGTCGTGGAAATCAATTGATTATTTGACATAGGTGCTAATATCAACGAGTCGTAGCACTGCAAGGCAACTGAGGCACAAACATTATTGTTTATGGGTTCAACATGCAGCAGTGATTTTGTTCTTTACATGATGCAACACTGACAAGACAGCGAGGTGAGAGAACATCATGAACATGATAAAGTCATAAACAGCACACCAAAAAAAAAAACACAAACAAAAAATTAGAAATGCAAACTCATCTGCTAATTTTGGTGTCAAAAGGGTATCAGAGTAATTTTTAGACACAACAAACATCTAGAAAGTATCCCTGCAGCCTCAAAGGCCTAAAGATGCTGTAAAATCTCACAAGATAAAGGTAGACCAATGCCACACACTACTTAGTTTCAATGAAAAAGCTGAATAAACAGGATAAAAGTTGTTTGTTTTACCTTACTGCATCTAAGATATCTATCATCTGCTCACTGCACTCCTCACCCCATGTATGCTAATTTTAACAAAAAAGGAAAGACAGCAAGAGAGAGTTCTGTATGATGCTGATGCAAGCCCTCTTTTTTTCCTTTTCTTTTCTTTCTTTCTTTTTTTTGGCAAAAAGAAGGTCAAACAGGATGTTTTTTAATCACTCTCCATTCTCACTGGTCACGGACACTTCCTGCACTGTGACAAATTATGCAGTAGTGTCACAGACAGTAAAGGCTATTGACTTCACTTATTGAGTATTTTATATTAGCATGCATCTTCTGATGTAAGAGTTGTATGGCGTTGTTAAAATTGTTATCTTGTATATTTGAGTTAAATTGTCTCTAAAGGCAACCTTTGGCGATAAGCTGTAATTAAAGACGCGCTTTTGTGCCTCATCTCCCAGAGTTCACGTTAAAAGCAAACAGTGTTGACTATATGACACTGGCAGAAAGCCTGTTTCCCCTCGTCAGAATGTTGAGTTTTCTTCTTATTTGGACCTGTGCTTGTACCTGAACTGTCGTTGACTGGATGGCGAATTTCTTTGTTTTGGGTTTTTGGGTCATCACCCTGCATGATTTGACTGACTGCAGTCTTACTGTACATCGGTGAAATGTAGAGAGCAGAAAAGTGAATGTTACCTCAAACACAAATATTATGAAATATTACTCCTCGTATTAGGAAACTATTTTTACTGTCATATTCAACCATACTGGACTGAAACTGAGTGCCACACCTCCATGAAGGGCTCTTTCCGTCCACCTGACCAACCACTGTGGATCACTGTCCAAACAGAGCAAAGACTCTGTGTCCAACATCAACATCTGATCTCAGAGCAGCTCATGTCTCTCTAAATATAGCCAAGGGGAGGGGAAGGTTGCACCAATTCAAGCCAGCTGCTCTGTTTATTATTTTTTTTCTGTTTGACCTTTGACCTACAGGCAGAGGAAGGATTCCTGCTATTGAAAACAACCGACTTCTGTTTTGATTGCTGGCACGAGAGAGAGAAAAAAGAAAGCCAGAACAACATGGTGGAAGTAGTGGGTGGGTGGGGGGCTCCAAGCTACAGGCCTTAATTCATGTCAGATACAGTGAGCTACCTCTACCAAATAAACTGGCCCTTTAAAAATGAATGTAACTGGTGTCGTGAGGAAGTGGTTAAATTTTTGGAGTGCAGGGCGCCTCTAAGGTTGATTCACTCCACCGGACGGGTATTGATCATGGAGTCTATGTGCAGTGATTAGCTCTGTCTGTCCAGCTGGGAAGAAATCCATACAGTGGCTGATCAGCATTAACATCATTAGAAACTGGGTAGGAGGGTAACACACTGGGCCAAACCCACCCAGAACCACACAACACACACCTACACTTTCAGAGGCAGCGTGTGATTATGGCCTCAGCAGGAAGATCTAGATTTGGCCACAGAATTGATCTAAAAATCGAACAACCTTACATCACACTGGTGCGCAACTGGACAAGCTGGTTCAGGGCACGAACACACACACCCACACACACACACACACAAACATGCACACACAAAACTGTCTGATTTTGCCCAGCAACAGGCCATGCTGAGTGCTTCTCTAATCATGTTCATATGGCACTAATTGGAGCCTTTTGGTATAAGGATTCAGTTCAGTGGTAAGGCAGGAGTGTGCCTCTTCCTCTCCAAATTAGCCAAGGGCAACCCAGAAGCAGCCAATCATCTTACTGATCAGCAGGACGGGACAAGAAGAGAACAACAGGTGGAGAGTGTTTCCTTTAAGTCTTCCCTGCCTTTTAGTCCTGATTACATTCAGAACTTACTTCATATGAAGCTCCAGAATCTCTTTTATTCATGATTATTTTTGAAAATAGCAAGAGGAGTTAGGCAAACTACTACTGAATAAATAAAATGCATCAGATTAAAACTACAACAAACGGTAAAATTATTTCTGTACTGTATGAACAGTATATCTTTCTAGGTATAGACGATGAAGTACGCTGGAATTTACTGATCCATTACAAATACAGTTTCTTTCTCGGTGTCATTATTATATTGAACATTTTTCACTGTCAGGTAGATTAATTTAGACACAGTGGACCATACATGCAACTGTTTTCAGTGCTTTGGCATTTCCTGCCTCATATTACTTTATATTAAGAAATGACCCAAATGTTCCATGCAGTGGTGCATAAAAATAGATTTGTACATCTGGTAAAAACAGCACTAGTACCTGATCAATACTCATTATTAGCATAAACTCTGAGCTAAGGGGTCTGATTTGGTATTAGAAGAGAAAAAGTTGGATCGGGTTATTCCTTTGTTATATATATGTTATAAATAATGCATACCTTTTTTTTAGCATTAACAAGCAGATATGAGTTTCATAAACAGACAACACTGATGTTAATTATGTGTCCTGGTAAGCAGGTACTCATAATACTGATACTTGCAAACATGCAGATACTTGTAACAGAATTTATTTCTTAAATCACAAACTGCCTAAATGTATTTTAAGAACTGGAGCTACAACATTACCATGAAAAATCATGTTCATACTTTACATAAATACACATAATATTTTTATCGTTTGAGTCTCTGCATAAATGGATGATAGCTCCTCTGAGGAACTTACACACAGATACAGATCTCATGCAGAATTCTTCGCTCTAACAAAATGAAGCTGCTAAAAGTCCCCTCCAACCCACAGCCTCTCCATACCTGGCATCCCGCAGGTTGGGCAGAGCCCATAAGTCTACGTAGGTGATCAAGTTCACCTGTGACAAACAGTGCAGGATCAGGCTGCATGGGAATGTCTTATGTCATCAGTCCGTCAACCACACTTGTCTAATCCTGCGACAAAATACTGGAACAAAAGCCTCTGTGTAAAGTGTCCATCTGTCCCTGAGTTGATCGTCATTCCTAGAGTCACAGAGATGTCAGGACAACACTCAGTCCACTATTCTAGCAGTGATACTCAAGTGATACACAGTCCACACACACACACACGCACACAGTCACACTCGTCTGCTGACGTCAGTTGTGGTTTTATGGTTATCACTGCAAACCCGATCGAACAGCTCTCAGGCCCGCAATTATTCCCAGCCCAACGCTTTGCACGCTGCAGTCCTGTTTTTCCACCAAGTAAGACACCAGAACACGAAGGATGCTATGAAACACGCTAAAAAGAAACAAGCCTGAAAACAGCTGGCTGAGCTTGTGGGCACAGTGGGATTTCTGTTGAGGTGTGTTTGCTGTAGGAACGGAGAGGAGTGACTCCAGAGACCAGAGCACAAGCGTCCTGCAGTACAGCGGGCTGAGGCGTCAGCTGTAAATTAGCAATGATTTGGGATCCAGTCCAGTAAAGAGCCACTGTTCACTTCAATATTTCCTGTCAGTCCTCATCAGGGGTCAAAACTTCTTTGTCACAAAAGTCTAGATTCCTGTAAAATCTATTGTAATGTATGTCTGTAATACATATGACATTATCATGACGTCACACACAACAGCTGGGAGGAACCCTAGAAGAATATCTGATAAAATGGTAAGGACATGAGTCAACAACAGCTGTCTGTGATCATTAGGCCAAAACAAGTCACAGCTTGGGCCATGTTTAAAGAGTGACAGGCTACGATCCCCTTTTATACACGAAAACACATAACAGATGATGATGACAACTGAGCAAACTCCACCCTGTAAAGAGGGCTGAGAGATGGGATTAAAAGCTCAGGTAAAAGGTTAAGATTTCCTTTTCAAACTAATTATTTATTATTTTCCAGCTTTGACTGATTAGCGACCATGTTCAGTTCATGTACTGAACAGGCTGACTTACTGGCTGCATCATGGTTGTGCAGTCGTTAGCAATGTCGACTCAATGCAAGGAGGTTCTTGCTCTCCAAGCTGCCTTTCAGTGAGGAGTTTTCAGGTTCCTTATACTACAAATATCCTGTGTTTTCAAATGTTTCCATTGGGCTTGCACTTCTGCACTTTTCAAGTGGGTGAGGTCACGTCCAAAATATCCTCTCTGCATCTCACATCTATTGGTCTGCTTCGTCTTCCAATAGCATCTTGAGGAGCTAAACTGAAATATACTGTCTCATTTATTGCATAGATACTTCTGGATGCAGAATATGCAGTGCTCTTCATATTAGTGACGTTGGGGAATGCACCTTGGACAGTAACAAGTGCTTCAACTGTGCAAAACCTGCCTGTGACATACACAGAAATAAAGTAAACAGAAGGAGCTGGAGTGGCCAGAGGGAGAAATTTGACACCATCAGTACAGTTCGCTAAAGCCTAACCAGCTGCAGGGACATAATGAGAGCACTGAACCTGTCAGCTGATACTTAAAACTGACCTGCCAAAACTAACGTGACTCGTCGTTTACATTATGTCGCAACATGCTGGCAGCAATGACCTTTGACTTCATGTATAGTGAGCTGTGCGTCACGTCGCACTGTTGACACGGGGTGAGGCCCGCAGTGCTGGCCAACCTGCTGCGACATCGCCAAAGGTCAGATTCATTCTTGAGCTGTTGGAGGGGAAAGTTGTGTGCAGACAGCATGAAAAGTCAGATGATACCTGCACCGAGACTACATGAGTTGAACATGAGCTAATATTCGAATGTTGGCACATTGGTATCCTGATCTGAAGAAGTTGGCCACACCTACCGTTGCTTTCAGCACACAGAACTTAGACCTGCATTTGCGCCGCACTTACATTGCTGAAAAAAAAAAACAAAAAAACAGACCAATGACTTTTTTTTGTGGGATTGACTGTGAGAAAGTCACTCTCCTGAGAAGAGTTTTCCTGCATAATTAATTTCTAAAACACTGAGCACCATAGAGTGGCAAAGCTATGAGTCCTAAAACCCAGAAGTCAGTCAGCATTTTAGCATATTTGATTCCCTTGTGTTTTTTGAATTGGTTTTCTGTAAAATGTCTGTAAACACAGGCTAAAGATACTTTGATTTTTTGCTCTTTATGTTTAACTCTTGCAACCACAGTGTAGTTTGTTTATAGTGTCAAACTAGGTATTTGCTTCTGGCAATTTAATGTTGTTCATCTGTGAAGATCATCATGCTGAACAAAATGTGCAACTAACATAAACTTGTGTTCGTCACAGATCTTATATTCTGCAATAGTCCAACATCCCATTCAAAAATCCCTTGAGCTTTTTGCTGAGGGAACCAGGGTGATGTCATCTCCTGGCTTGGCCTACAAAAATACGTCACTCTATCTCTAGTTTTGTTGCTTTAACTTTATCAGCTATTATTTTGTGTTGTATGCTACAGTCGAAAACTTTTAAATAATTTATCAGGTGTTTAATATGAACCAGCTGAAGGAAATAGCTTTATTCTAAATCTACAGTTTTTGTCAGTGGATTGATTTTGCAAAAAAAAGCCTGGTTGAAGAGCTGCAGGCACTTATTTTTACAATGGCCAAACCTCAGACCTCTAACACACAATCGGGGTCAGCAAAAGTGTTCCTTGAACTTTTCCCATTTCCACAATGTATAGCTTTAGGTTAAGAAAATCTTTGTATCAAATACTGTACTGTACTTTTACGATTTGACAAAAAAAGGAGTAAACTTTAAGTTTTGATATCACAACTTCAACCAAAGGATAAGTATGAGGCACTGAATACAAAATTGTACAGAAAATACAGAAATGATACAAAATGTCTGCTGTATCGAAAGACTCATGAAGTCTAGTGAAAATACTATGAACTGCAATGTGTGAGATAAGCCATTTCACAAGCAGCGAAGAGCACAAGGCTGCACATGCATGAGACATTTTATCTTGACTGTCACCAGCATGATAAGAGCAAAACACCTCCGACCACAGTAACCAAGTCCTTTTAGCTAACACCATCAAGAACTATCATATTACAGAGTTTATTCATTTTGTTAGATTTGTTACACACACACACACACGCATAAAAACTACAAAACTAAGATGACTAATGAATTAATAAACAGCTTTATTATCATCTGTATTATTACAAGATGTTTACAAGACACACTCCTGCTCATTGTGTGAGTCAGTGTCAAGTTAACATCAGTGATCTGCTTAGAGTTAGTAGTGATGAGTGAGTCAGAGTCTGACTCATTACTCAAATAATCATCATCGTCTTCATCATCATCATCATCATTATCATCATCTTCTCTGAAAGATTACTCCAACCACAGAAGATGAGTTCACACTTTTACATCTAATGGCATATGTAGGGAGAGGCACTAGGTTACGGGCTTGGTAGCAAGAGACAGCATCAATCACAAACCCAGATTAGATATGTAACAGTATCTCAC
>JAQLOL010000020.1:11550504-11565799 GCA_029783665.1 Naso thynnoides | reverse complement strand
GTAACAGTATCTCACATACTGAATGAAGTAGCAATGCTTACCAGAATGCACAGATTTGACTGGCTGCAGAAATGTAGTTGCGGCACAGCCTATGATTGAGTAGGACAGGAAAGAAAGTAAATAGAAACAAGGATGGAATACAGAGTGTGAGACTATTCGATTTCTGACAAATAACTACAGTATATCCAGTGAGTGATTACCAGACACAGGGATATACAGGGGGAAGGGGAGGTTACAACTGGGATGCATATTTGACATAATAGTATAGCATCCCCCCTTAAAGCAACAATATGTGACTTTGAGCGCAACCTGTGGCTTCGAAAACAAAACATTGCGATACACGATAATACTTTGCACAAAATGTTAATTTTCAACCAGCCACAGCTCGGCCTCAACTCTGTGATCCACGGAGGTTTCTGAAAGCAACACGCAGGCTGCCTGCAGACCGAACCTGCAGCACCGGGCGGCTGTTGAGGACAGCTCTGCTAAATAAAAGGCTGCAGACAGATGGAGCAGTTGTAGGACATCAGAGGGAAAACCAGAGGACATTCTCTCCATAAAATATAACATGGTAATACTAAAATGTTTTTGCGTGTTTTGTGTGACGTATAAACATGAGTCGTGAAGTCTCATTTTCCGAAGCTGCAGGTCGTAGTCAAAGTTACATATAGTTGCTTTAGAGGTGGAGTCAGTAGGATTTTCCGAAAAAAAAAACCAACTCAAAACCCAACAAACATGAACTTACACAAAAGTAATAGTGCTCAATTGTCATTTCTGGGCATCTATTAATGTGTGGTGGTGACTATGTATGGAGAGACACTGCCCTCTGCCTGTATTTTGATGTTTGGCTTGCCTTGGGAGCTGTGTCGGAAATTTCTAGGTGGGGAAGGGGGTGCGTATCCCAAAGCCGATGAAAATGCGCCAGTAAGATTGAGAGCTACTGGACACTGTTCAGATTGGAGAAAGATATGGATACGTATGTAGCAGCGAAGAAAGGTAAACATAGTCCTTGTGAGGTGAAACGGCAAGCAGATAAAGCTCGTTCCAGAATGAGAGTGAGTCTCAGTTTGGCTTTCACCCACCTTGGAGCACTAAAGGGGATAAAAAGCAACATGGAGTTGGCCTGCTTTCTTTTGGACAGGTAGGTGCCAAAAACTGGTGGTTAGCTTGTTATCTGGTAATATTACTACATAACTTGCTGTGTAAAGTTTGGTAGGCAGTATTACAGTACATGTAGTACACGCTAAGTTACGATACTTCTGGTACATTGAGCTGGGAGGACAGGCCCAACTGAATGTTGTGTTTACAAACCACAAGGAACAAACCCTACTGACTCTACCTTTAAATTGTCAACTGAATGAGGAAGAATGTCAATCCAAAGGGAAGGGACTGAAACACAGTTAACTACTGTCCAATGTAACATTAAAAACAGAAGTGAAATGTCTGTCTGGTGGGCATGAATCTGTGTTTGCCAAAACTAACTGTAAAAGCTCAAACTGTACGAGGTAAAGCAATGATGATGAAAGCAGTATTTTCCGTCTAGGTATTAATGGAAACTTAACATGTGCGGGGTCAAAGGGATTTGATTATAGTGTGCACTCCACTTTTCTCCACTGCTTTTTGACTGCTGCTAGTAGACACATATGGTTGATCCATCAGGCCTATAAATACGCCCGACTCTGGGTTCATTAGCAATCTCCCTTTGAAGGTTTTTTATTGGTTAGTTGACATTTTAAGGATACTTTGATCCCCCTACCCGACCAACATGGCCAATGTCGTCATGACTTTCTGAAAGACTGACTGCAAAATTAGTCATATTCCCTTCTGTGACTCTAAAGGCAGCAGACACTTTCAGGTACAGAATATTTATCTCATGAGAATGAAATGTGTGTGTGTGTGTGCACTCTTTTGTATGTAACAAATAAACATAGATGTACTGTAGATACAGATACAGAGCGATTCACATGTATGTGTCTTACTGGTAATGAGAGAATGAATATAAGCAGTACTTGATGATGTATGTTTAAAAACTGTCAAGACTTCAGGCTTGTGCTTCTATACTTGTAAGTACCATCAATAACAAAAAAGAAACTTTCCCTAACCTTAACTTTAATCTAACTAAAACAGAAGGCTTAAAGTCACTAACAGGAACTTTCAACTGGTTATGAAGCAGTCTGACTTTAATGCTGATGCTTCACATCTTTCCTACATTGAGAAAATCAGACCATTGATAAGGAGACAGAAGATTACTATCCTGTCTTTTCGTGGAAATGCTACAAAATGCTTTGCTGCACACAGACCACAAGAGATGATTTCTTGTTTAAGAGCATGATTGATCCAGTATTGTACAAATTAATGGCGTGTTTCTTTCACTCTCTTCCAAATCAAAAGCTCATGCTAGCCAAGATCTTTATAACAGTAAGCAGTGCCACTTTAGTCCACTTGTACTGCTACAATCTATATATTGCAAATGAAAGTTTCTCAGCGGTGCTTTAAACTAAAGACTGAATGTACAAGCTGTTTGAAGTTGCAAAGACTGGCCAGAATGTCCCTACTTTCCAAAAATGTCCTCACTCTGCTGGCAAAAACTCGGTCCTCACTAGCAGGTACAAGCACACAACCACTCACACATACACTCACACAAATATCACTCAGGTCATTTGTTCAGTCTGTCCTGGTACAGATTACACTGACTTTGGAATGTTATTTTGACATCCTGAATTAAAATGATTAAACTCTGAGTATCTAAAAGAGATAGATAGAGAGACAGAGGGAAAGAGAAAGAGAGACAGAGAGACAGAGAGAAAGAGAGAAAGAGAGAGAGAGAGAGAGAGAGAGAGAGAGAGATTTTGTTTAACTTGGTACCTACAAGTTGCAAATTCTAATCCTTACAATTCTTCTCTATGTGTATAATTTTGGCAATAATGTAAAAAAAGAGCCATTCTCTGATATTGCTACTTTAAATCTATCTGGATGAAAATCAGTAACATCACTCAGATCTAGTTGTGTGAATTAATGCTACCTAAAAATATCCAATAAATCCGAACAGACCCACCACTGAGTAACACAGACAAAGGATGATTGTGAGTATATCATGATATTATGGATGATCAAATAAAAGCATCAAATACCAAGTACAGTGAGGTCAGCCTAAACTCTGAGTAACAAAGACTCACTGTACTCAAGGTTGAAGATACGAACATCGCAGGGAGATATAAATGCAAGGTCAATATAAATTATACATAAAAACACTATAAATTTAACTATGCATATTATAGAAATGGTTTAAAGACAGAAATTCAAGACAATATATTGTGCCTTGAATTAGACATTACAAGAACACTATATTACAATCATACTATGAAAGGCAGACTACCTTTTAAATGACTAAATTGATAATTTAGCTGAGATCAGTGTAAGTACTAAACAGCCCTGACACAACACAAACCCATGTCATAATGATGTCAAAAAATAAAAAAACAACTTTTGTAACAAATAAACCCTACTACACAAAAGCCAAAAATATAGTGGTGATAAACTCAGTGTTTAGTGTAACAGATGTTGTGGAGGAGGGTGGATCCATATCACAAATACTTTAAAAAAAACAAAAACAAAAAAACCAAAAAAACCCCAACAATTTTGGTTTTCATGCACTGCATAATTAAGTAAATGGGAGGCGCTAACTTTTTTTTCACTGGGCATTCATGATGTTATGACTGCTGGTCACATATGAGCATAGGTGATAAAGTCAACTGTTTATAATAAAAACAACAAAAAATCATTACTGATGCCACCCAATAAAGATACCTTCAATATTTTTTTATTACTAACAATAAATCGTAAGTTATCATAAGTTAAGGAAGGAAGAAAAATTGCGAAATTTAAGGCCTCAGTGTATTGAGAGTTGTGCAACAACACATGAATTAAAACCACATCTGGCCTACCGCCTTCGTTTCTGCACGATGTCAATGGGTCGGTTGACAGCACATGGCGACCCACAGATATTCCCATTCCTCACTTTGAAGTAGCGATCCTGGACCGAGGGGGCCAGATACACACAGTTAGTTGGTAAACTCATGTTTCTGGTTGCTTTTTCCAACTAATCTTCCTCCTCCTCTTCCTCCAGACACTCCTCTACCCTTTGGCTTTTGTGTGCTCTCTCCTCTCCCTTCACACCACACCAGGTTTCCATTGACGTGCAGACAGACGGAGGAAAACCCTCCTCGGTGTGTTTCAGCATCATGTCTTCAGTCCGAAACAAGTTGAGGATGAAGAAAGGAAGGGAGATCAAAACAGTGTGGCTTTTGGATTCATTTCCTCAGCGACACTCCTGTTTCATGTGGCTTGGAGGGCTGAACGTGGCAAGCTAAAGCTGTTGGTTTCAAATCCACAGTGAGGAGTTCAGAGCCGAGCTCTCTCTCTTCTCTGGAGATACACTCCTCCCTCTTTCCTCCTTCCCTCCCTCTGTCTCTCTATGGCTCTCTCTGTCCGTCTCCTCCAGGACATGGAGGCTTTAAAAAAGACATGAACTACATATGTGTGCATGTGCGGTATGTGTGTGTGAGTGAGAGAGATAGAGGGGGTCTGTGGTTGTAGCGGTTGCATCACGTGTAGTATGAGTGCGCGTGTGTGTCTATGTGTCTGTGTGCGCGTAGTGGGTTTGTGCCACAAGTAAATGTGTGTATGTGAGTGTGTGTGTGTACTTGCAGTAATGTAAATGCACAGTATGTGGGAAACGTGATGCAGTGTGTATGTGTGTAGTGAGTTTTAAATGCCAGCACTCTGACGAGAGAAACCCTCTTGGGCAGCGTGCCTCATTTGCATATTTTAACTGTTAACAGGCAAACACAAACATACACACAGTCACAGACTCAACACAATAATGTAATTTCTTCAAAAAACTCTACAATCAATGTTAAGACACCTAAACTGGTTAAGCTTTACAACAATCCTGTGAAATTCATTCGTAGAGCACCAATAACAGGTTGCTGCTTGAATGTCCCTGAGCTGTAATAATAAATAATAAATAATAAATAAAAATCTAAAACACAATTTGAATGTTGACAGACTACTATCAAAAGCTTTATTTTGGCAACTATTTTCAATTTAGTGTTAGTCTTGAGAAGAAAATGCTTATTAGTTTTAGTCACTTTTTAGTCATTCTTATCCCTCATTGTTGACAAAAACTGAAAATAATCCACTTTTAGTCATCCAAAATTCATTATATTTGATGAATTGAAGTGTTCCCTCTTCAACTCAATTTGGCAAATACAACAACTGAAAATTGGAATTGGGATTATAGTATCAAGTGTAAGAATCCATAAAATCACCATTACATTCTCAACACTTCCTTCCTTCCTTATCAGCTGTTTATCTATGTAGAGCAAAGTGGAATCTGTGCACGTCACATCAATCTGCACTACATGTCAATCAAAGATCAGGATGCATTGTTTCCTGTTTGACAGACAGACAGGATGCACAATTAGGGGAAACATAAATTGTCCCATAAGGCTAAGAAATGTTGACCACACTGCAGATACATGATGGCCTCCACAAACATCGCCAAAAATGAAATGCGGACATGCCTGAGTCAGTCAGTGGCCTGTAGCCCCTGACCCTTGGGTTCTCAGCAATGCATTTAAGGAGAACACAGAGGAGGACAATGAAAATGAAATATGAGTGTCTTCCTCCACAGTATCGAAGCATAGGCTTTTAGACCGCAGTGAAACAATCAAAAAATGATGTTTTTTCTGTCATTCAAACTTCCACCACTCTCTCTCCTCACTCTGTTGTTTTCTCATGCACATTTTCGTCTCCTCTTGTCAAAAAAATCCAAACATCAGTGTCATCATAGTTTTATATCGTCAAAGACCTATTTTTACCTCACTGTCATCTCGTCTTCCTCATAAAAATAGGGTCATTGTCTAGTATTTTTCGTTGCAGTTTTGGTCAAAGACATTAACACTGTATCACCTCTGTCTTGCTTTGCCCAGCTTTGTCTATTGCAAGTTGGAAGTCCATAGTTTCGAGTTGATATTACGGATTTCTGACCTAAATGTGTTTCAGTGCATGTGCTCAAGAAAACATGGACTGCAGCAGCAAAGTTGCATTCGTATTGAGTACAATATATGTGTACTACTAACCCTATGTAAATTACCACAGCGCCATTAATGAAGAGAAAACGTGTTAACTATCTTACTCATCTTTTCTACTTCAAATAATGTACAACAGCTTTAAATTCTTTAAGCCAGCAGTGAGCACTCTCAATTGAGAGGCCCATTGCCACAAAATGTTAAGTAAGTGTAAAAACGGAGCCGGTGTCATGGTTTTGCACTTCAATAACAGCTTGCAATAACACTTCAATAAGGTGTGATGTCAGGTGTGCTTTTTTTTGCGAACTGGGGCTTGGTAAATATTGACCAAGTTTTCAACTTGGAATTACGATTCTGAAGAATGTTCCATTGCATTTTTCCCAGTCAGAGGTCGTTTTTTTTCCAAATTCAGAGTACAGTGGAACACAGCATAAACAGCCCCGCCAAACAGCGACTGACGCAGTAATTGCGTGACACAACGGATCAATAATTAAATTTTTTGCCAACACTTTAAATGGTCAATTTTTACCAATTTTATAGATTCATTGTTGCAGCCCTAATAGCGCTTTATTGTTCTCTAGGCTCTTATTTATGTTTTAGTGTGTCTTTAGAACTTCTCAAAGCACTGTATAATTTCAATAACATCGACAGGTGTAATTGTATAATTCATGACACAACTCAGAGCTCTAGCCTGCATGGTGTTCCAGCAGAGGAGAATCGGTCCGTCTGACCACAGAGAATGATGGACTTGCTGGACCTGATGATTTCACCAACTGACAGGCTTGCTGCTGTCAACATCACGGGCAAATATTTGTCTTTTGAGACACAGGGCAGACAGCCGAGTTGGACGTGTTGGCAGGCATATGGGAGAGGAGGTGGAGTGCGATGACGTTGTGAGCATTCACAGCCAGAATCAGAGGCTCTTTAACTGCTGAAGTTGTCTAGTTTCAACTGACAGCTGCTGCCTGAACTTTCTTAACTGTAGCTCTGGTTCTAAGTAATGATTAAAGCTAATAAAACAAGGTAATTTTATTTAAAATTCATATTAAGTTCTTATCTACAAAGTAAGGATGAATTTTTATTTAATTTCAACAGAAGGCTTTCATTTACCAAATACAGGACTTCACCTGTCCCTCTCATGTCAAGATGCCTTAATTGTATGCTACTGCAACTCTTATGGGCCTATTTTTATAAAAGCAGGATGATATCGGATGGTACCATCTGTTAGCTCATAATGTTTAATTTACACACTAGTAGAGACTGATTGTCAAACCTGGGACTTCACTGAGGGCTCAGTTGTTCAAAAATATGAAAACAATGCAAAAGGCATTAGGCAAGGATTCCTCTGCATTTTGTGGAGACAAAAGAAGCTCAAGCAAGTCATTAAGGGGCCAGAACACTCTTGTTTGTCAGTTGGTTGAGTAGCCTCGGAAACCTTTGCTACTCATACCTTTTCAGTATCAGACTTAGACAAGCTCTGTCTCAAACATTTTCAAGCTATTCGAAACCAATGATCTGAACTTTACACCCATTACATTTCTTGATTGGCCAGGAATTGAACTTCTCTCTCTGGTTCTTGCTTACAATTTCAAGTGCTGCCAGAGGTGGGAGTAGGTCACACATCTGCAAGTAACAGGCAAGTCTAAAGTCTTCTTTACCTTTAAATCTAAAGCGAGTTTCAAGTTACTGTGGTCAAAATCAAATAAGTCATGCAAGATGAGCCAAGTCAATTCTCAGGTCAAGTCCAGTCAAATAAAATTTTGACGCTCTTACTTTGTTTCTACATTGAAATCATTTAAAAGGCGGTGGTTATGAAAAGTGAGTTTTTGCATTTGGTTACTTGAACGAACCTGACTTCAGATCATTTGAATTAAAGATAAATTCTCTTTTTATGATTTCCATGGAAAGGATCCAAAGGCTCAGTATTAGGGGGTGGGAGAGTTGTAGTTTGGGGAGCTGAGGATCTCATCACTGCTTTTTGCAGATGATGTGGTCCTAAAGGCATCATCAGTGTGAGATCTTCAGCATTCACTGAACCGGGTTGCAGCTGAATGTGAAGCGCCTGGAATGAGGATCGGCACCTCTAAACATGAGGCCCTGGTTTTCAGCAGAGAACCAGTGGACTGTCCACTTCGAGTAGGAAATTAATCCTTGCCCAAGGTGAAGGAGTTCAAGTATCTTGGGGTCTTGTTCATGAGTGAGGAAACAAGACCTCACTTGAGCAAGAGATTGGAGCAGTTTTGTGCTCACTTTACTGCACCACCGTAACAAAAAGAGAGCTGAGCCAAAAGGCCCCGCTCTCAGTCTACTTCTTCATTCCTTCCCTTGCCTATGGTCATGAAGGGCGGGTCATGACCAAAAGAATAAGATTGCAGATACAAGTGGCTGAAATGGCTTTCCTTAGGAGGGTGGCTGGCGTCTCCCTTAAGGATAAGGTGAGAAGTTCAGTTATCCGTGAGAAACTGTTCCTTTGCATTGAAAGGAGCAGGTTGAGGTGGCTTGCGAATCTAGTAAGGATGCTTCTTGGTTGCCTCCTGAGGTGGAGAGATTATATCTGTGCACTGACCAGGACACACCTCGGGATCCCCCAGTCAGAGCTGGCCGATGTGACCAAGGAATGGGAAATCTGCGGCCCCTGCTGAAACTGCAGCCTCCGTGACCTGACCCTGATAAGTGGATGACAATGGATGGATGGATTGCAAATGTATTTCTAAATACATGTAATATTAATTTACACACAAACAGCATCCTGCATGCTCTATCCCACCATCACTTCTTGCCTAAACCTGACAAAATGTTTTAAATATGTGAGAACAGGTATGATAAAGACGCTCCCTTGTTTGTGTTTCTGTACGTGTGTCAATCACTGCTGAACGTCCAGACCTGATTCTGCGGACACTGCAGAGACTTCATATGTGAAAACAGATTTAGATCACAGGGGCAAATGTCTTATCCCTTTTGGAATCTTGAGCAAGTAACAAGCCCACCTCCACAATCAGGACAGAATCAGCATGACCCCCACAGAATCTCCTTTCCAGCACTGTTACATAAACGTTTACAGGGAGGATGAGCAGTATGGGTTCAACAATGCACACAGGACTGAACACAGACTCTTTTCTTTGAAAACACATATTCCTGACACAGTTCCTTTTCCTGTTTTCTTCCAAAATATTTTCTTTGATTCCATTTTAACACTAAGAACCAAGGCAGGAAAGAATATTATGTTTTTCATGCTGTGGATTTCAACATCACATGTAGCTTTTTGCCATGTTATAATTAATGTCTAAGTTAAACCAAACTAAAACCCCCCTACTCCTCCCACTAATGCTCTCCTCCCTCCTTGTGCAACGTGCTTGTGAGACATGCTGAACCTCGAAAACAGATGCAGGGGTGGAGGTTTGCTGAGAATGAGGTGTTTGTGAGGCCGCTGTGTAACCAAATCCATCAGCAAAATGACTTCTAAGGTCCAGCTGGCAGTTGGCTCCAATGACAACATTACCGCTGGTAATAAGAATAAGCTGCGAGAGGGGAGTGTCATGTAGCTGTGTGCATGACTGTGTGAGAAAGTGCACATTTAAGTGTTTGTGTGAGCCTGTATCAAGTGTGTACTGATATGATACCTGTGCATTATTGATTATCATTAAGTGTTACTTTCATTGATCTTTCATTAAAATGTCAGATATCAGTCATTCTGCTAATGATATGATGAAAGTTCACAGCTACAAAGAAAAAGGAACTAAAATCAAAATTTTCATTACTTCATTTCAGTAGAAATGTTCACTGCTTCACAATTTAGACCTTATTTATGTATTAAAGATAGATCACAAATAGCCTCAGTTTAATTCTATGTGGTGATCCTTTACAGCTGTTTGAAAGTAAGCATAAATGGTTTCTTAAGGCAACAGGGACATCAAATTGCACAATGGGTCTTCTTTTGTACACAGACAGCTCATAGTCAGACAAGTTTGGATGCTCTTCTCAACAACCAATCATGCTTTCTGTCAGGCTTTCTCACTTATGCCTTAGCCACAGTACACAACCTGCAAAGTCATTGGGTCTTTTGATTGTTCACACTATATCTGTCTTGTATCGGGTATCTTTCAGTCATTGTGGTTTTCACATGACATGGCTGATCACCGACAAGGGAGTAAAGACTACAAGATCCTTTCACTGAGAGGGGCCTATGACGAGTGTGTGAGGTTCCCAATCACTCAATGACAGGCATGCAAACTGGCCAGGGGTGAAAAAGGTGAGAAGGGTGTGTAAGCAGAGAAAGGGCCATGTCATAGTTTACACAAGGTATGCAAACACATCGAGCTACTATGATATTGCCCAAACACACAAAGAGTACCCAGATGTATCATAACACTCAGCAGTGTAGACCAAGTCACAATCTCCCTCTGTCAAAAAAAGGGACAAGATTGACTTTAATGGGTGACAGTAAAGCAAAGACGAGCTAAATTCCCCCCTACTGTATAATCAGTAAGTATGCATTAGAATAAATTTGAGGCAAAAGTTACATTTAAATGCTGATCTATTATCAATGTCATTATCCCAAAGGTAACATATTAGCATATAGAAAGAATTATTTTTTAAAAAGTAACAGTAACATTAACTATTGCAAACTACTAATATTTATAAGAAGAGTGTGCTTGGCTTATCAGTGCGAAGACTAAAAAATATTTTTTTTGCCACAAGGTGGCAGGTATCATCTTATGAATTACGTGAGTGCAGACAGACTGTCTACTTTTTGTCTCTCTTCTCCTCCGTGTCTTACCATGGTGCACTAATAAATGTATTCATTGAAAGCTGCTGTGCCCAAGACGAATTCCCCCTGGGAATAAGAAAGTTAAGTTGATCTGATCTGACAGGGGTCAGTTAATTTTCAGCTCCAACATAGTGAGTAGGGGGACGCTAGCTCCTGTAAAATCTAGCAACCAAAAAACTTCTTAAAACTCAGTTTTGTCCAGTTCTTTGTAACTTATGTGCTGCAAAAATACTGTCAGTGGTCAGTGGTCTGTAAATGAACTGTTAGCTTTGCTAACACGTTTGTCAACAACAGTATGCCAAGTTATAAAATTGGCAACATTACTGTATCTAACAGGATAGCTAATAATGTTAGCTAGCTTA
This sequence comes from Naso thynnoides, assembly GCA_029783665.1. Taxonomy (NCBI): domain Eukaryota; kingdom Metazoa; phylum Chordata; class Actinopteri; order Acanthuriformes; family Acanthuridae; genus Naso; species Naso thynnoides. The sequence continues at coordinate 11,554,577 of JAQLOL010000020.1, read as the reverse complement.
CTCAGGTCTTACGTTGGGCTTGCTTTCTGCCGTCTTTCAAAAAAAAAATTTTTTCATGGGAACTGCACAAATTATGTAGGTGACCCATTTAAGTTTTAAGATGGCAACTTTCACCGAAAGGTGAGAAGTTTGCATGCCTGCAGTGTACTAAATATTGTGACATTGTCCTATATTACTGCTCTATTACAATGTTGTAGCCCACCACCTGAAAAGTCAGCACTAATGAGCATTTTGGTCGTTGTGAAATATTTCCTGTTTTAATCCAGTGTGCGCTCTGCTCTGTGCTGCTCAGAGAGAGAGATAGAGAGCTGAGCAGTGCTGATCAAACAAGCTTAAAGTAAATGAAAAGAGAGGGAGCGGTGGTACCAAGAAAGATGGTGACTAAGAGAATTAAAAAGTTATTTTTCAATAGTTAACAGCGGTTGAGTACAAATAAACACAACTAGACCCTTGCACTACTGTTTATTTTGCTATGTGCGGCATATGTAGGCTACTGTATGTGCTGGTGTGTGAATTTTGATGTAAATTTCACCCATCAGGTAAACATTGGGCCTCTTTTTCTAACTTTATTTTTTAAGCTGCTTCCTGCGGGCCATTTAGCAGGCCACTGGGAAAACTCCTAGTGCTCCCGATGGCCCGTACAGTCTTGGCACCTGCACACTTGCAACTGGGCCAGATATTTGTCATGCTAGATATCCTGCTGCACTCCATCACCACTGTCGACATGATTGCGTCTTTGAACAGTTCAAACAGGTCAACCATCCCTCACAGAGGCGCGTGCTGATTTGCCTATAATCTGGGGCTCCTACAAGCGTACCCTCAAATTTACTAAACCCTATTAGTTTTACTGTCAGCTACATATGAAGAAATCAACAGTGTTTGTAGGCTATTTATTAATTCATTTAATTTAATTTCTCTGCCCACCACAGTGAGTGATTATCAGCCTTCAGTTTCTGGCTGTGTGCAGGGCAGGGGCAGATTCATTATTTAATCCATTCAGTTTTGTCTTAAAAGTGACAGAGGTTGTTGATTGTTTTTTTTCTTAACCAAGACAAATGTTGCACAAAAGTGCAACTACACAATGGTGGCTGGTAAAAAATATGAGTGGCTGGTAGAATTTAGAATTCACCAGCCACAGTGGCTGGTGGAAGAAAAAATTAATTTCTAACACTGAACAGATGAACAGTGAACAGATCCACTGGTTGTTGCTTTGAGACCTGGCAGGACTTTGCCTGCACACGAACACCTTGTATTTTCCTGCAGTGAAGTTGTGACAGCAGAGATGAGACACCACCACCTTGTGGAGAAATCTTAAAAATGACACGAGTTGAGTACATAGAGTCTCAACTTCCAACCATGAAGTCTGCAAGTTTTTGTTTCAGATGATTGTTATTGTGGCTGATTTGAATATTAAACATTATTTTCACCAAACAAGAGGCTTTCAGTGAGCTGCTGTTCAGTTTTCAAAACTGAAAAAGTGAAAATTTACATTAAACTCTGTGTGTACAACAACTGACTTTTGTGACGTCACCAACTGGAATCAGTGTCAACAGAAACAATTATACTAAATCTGACTTTTCCTATTATAATTTATCCTGCTTTTACATGCAATCCTCATTCTAATACATCTAATTCATGGCAATACAACCCCAAGTCTGATCCTTTTCATCAGAACCCTCAATTCAACTTCAATTTTTTAGATTACGCAACATAAAGGCCCAGTCCTGGTGTAGCCTCAGAGTCAAATTAGCCAGCATGTAGTTGATATATGATGTAGTGACTTTAATAATCAGTTATAGCAGTTGCTGCTTAATTCATATTCATATTTACATACTACTGCACAAGTTAACTCATGCAGTTTCTACTGCACCTCCCAAAAAACACACAGTTATACAGCTGTAGCTGATCATTCGTGTTATTTCAGAAGGTTGTGTCTTCTCATTTTGTTATTTTTTCACTTTAATACTTATTAGCCCAAGACAACTAGAGCCTGTTTCAGCCATTTCATACAAAATCTAAATTCACAAGCCCTACGTTCACACAAAGTTTAAGTAATTTATCACAGAATGTTGATTTTAAGCCAACATGGGGGTAAAGTCAGGGTGCTGCTAAGTCATGCTCCTAAAGGCAGACTGACTACCCAGCAGAGATCTTTGTACTTAGAAACTATAGTATCTTCATTCCAAGGAGCAAAACACACACTATGAGAACAACCACAGAAACAAGGCAAGGCAAGAGGGCAAGGCACTTATCACTACACTTAACAATAGAAATGCAAGGGAAGGGTCAATAACTGTTTTCCTGTGTGATTTTTAAAGAGTGTATTGAAAAAGTCAGAATGGGACAGTTGAAAGCTAAATTGCTTTGCTTATTAAAAAATCAAAAACAAACAAACAAAACGGATTTCATCTCTCTCAACTGGTTTTCTCCAGCTGGTAGAGCATAACACCTATTTTGGCAACATGACCTCAAAGACCCTACAGCAACTCTCTGGTGGAACAATCAATATGGATTTTGGGGCGGGTGGCTGTGACAGAGTGAGGGATTTGTGTGTGTGTGTGTGTGTGTGTGTGTGTCTGTGTGTCTGTGTGTGTATATACCAGAAACGAGGAACACATGTCATATCACGTGTAATGTGCCAGGCTGGCAGGGCTGGGGAACTATTCCAAGCTCGGTGGTTTTATTTTAGGGGTCTGTTGTGTTATTGTTGCCCCAAACCTCGCTTCCACCCCCCATCACTTGAGCTCTGCTCGGACTCAGCTGTGGCTGTACATGCCATAATGAAGTTGAATTTAAGAGATCCTCCCAAATTTCTGACATAGGGCCTCATTTTCGACCTACCCAGTCCTATTCCTATTGATAGAGACCATTTTCAGCTCATGTAGTACCAAGTTTTGCCATCTCGCCGCTAATGCTAGCACAATTGAGTGGATCCAACAACAGCCACTACCACACGATTTAATACTCCACAGTGCACCTAATCAAGTCTAACATTATGATGGTCTATTGAGGTGAATTTGGGTAAGTTAAAGTATGGCTGAATTTTTGTAATTTGTGACTCTGGTAAGGGTTAGCAACAACAGGAGGAAACAAATTCCGCAGCTTCCTGTTGCTGAATTGCCAACAATGTCACTCATCCATAAATCCATTACGGCAATACAGACTTCATATCAGAAATGCTTCATGCAGACATTTGTACAGAGACACCAGATTTGACCTTTCAAAATTTGTGCCTACTGTGTTGCTCCTATGTCAGGCAGAATATTCTACTGTACAATTGCCAGCTGTAGTAATTATTCTAGGGGTTTTAAGAGGTCAAACAGCTTATTTTACAAGTTTGTATTTCATTCACAAGACACTACAGGCACATGTGCTACTAGCAACATATAGTCTTCTTCTGTAAAAAAGTACAGTTTTGTCAGAGAAGAAGATAAATAAGATACTAGGGCTGCATGTTTTGCAAAAATATTTGAATATGTAATCATCATTTTTGCATCATTATTCTCATTTTCATAGAGAAATATTTTAAACTGCTTTTGATGTGATTTTTGCAGGCGTCTGTACCGATGTTTTCTTAAGTCTGTAGAATGTAACATGTAGAACAGGATAATTGTGTGGCACCACAATATTTGAATTAAAGTGATTTTTACACATACATTTCTCCTTTAACAAACATTGCACCTCCTGCGATTTAAAAATAGGCCATACTGCGATTTTCGATTCATTTTCAATTAATTTTGCAGCCCTTTTACTACTCTCAGTTTTTCTCTTCTTTAACTGTATGGTGAAAGAAAATAGGTGGTGGTTTGGGGTGATGGCAGTGAAGGTGTGGAATGTGTGTGTGGTTGTGCTAGGATGTGTTATGGGAGTTTGAATCAATCACTGACCCAAAAGCAGAGAAGAGAACTGGGCAGTGCCCGGCAGCAAGAGAACACACAAACCACACAAACCACACACTGGAATTCATATAAATGCATGGCACACACATGCAGACACACAAAGGGCAGTGTGTGTGTGTGTGTGTGTGTGTGTGTGTGTGTGTGTGTGTGTGTGTGTGTGTGTGTGTGTGTGAG
>JAQLOL010000020.1:11532531-11550404 GCA_029783665.1 Naso thynnoides | reverse complement strand
GTGTGTGTGTGTGTGTGTGTGTGTGTGTGTGTGTGTGTGTGTGTGTGTGTGTGTGTGTGCGTGTGCGTGTGTGTGTATGATCAGTGTAACACGAATCTGTCTCTAATTGTAGATCAAAAACAGCAGAGCAACCTATTCACCAACACCACCCCTATGCTCACAGACTGACAACAATGTAGCAGGCAAACTGACAACACACACACACACACTCATAAACATACATAGCAAGAGGGAAATATATTATTCATAAAATGAAGCACAGGCACTTACAAAAATGTAAACTGTACTGCATGTGCGTCTGCTTTCAAACTGCCTAAACACAAACCTCTCCAGATGGTTCATGTCTCACTTCAGCTCTCTGTGTTCAGTCAGCAGTGTTTGTCTCAGGGTCATCGAGCTGAAAAATGTCTATGGGAGATTCTCAGCAAACACAGGAAGTCTGCTGAATGAAACTTGCCACAAACAAAACTATCTTCCTCTAATACGTCAGAAGGTAAATTGCCAGCTAACAAAAAAACTGCAGCTTAGCACCATCAAGTCATATACTGGCCTCAATGCTCAGGGTAATAAACATGCGACTATGAACCCCTACAACCCCTTCCACAGTGAACAGACCTGCATTATCTATAAATACAGGTTATTATACAATGGCCTTGGTGAATATTCAATTCTGATTGGCTGGAGGGTGTCAATTAACTTTTGATATACGGACCCCTATGGAACTTGGCAAGTAGTTCCTGTTAAACAGCCTGTTCACTGTTCTAAATTAATGCGCTTAGAAATAAATTAAATGAAAAAAACAAACAAACAAACAAAAGGTGCATATCTTACTTACAACACTGTATGGTCCTGCAGAGTAATATTCTCTAAACACCACAGGATGGCGCTCACGACACACAAGTTTCAACAAGACTGCAGCTGATAATACAAATATTTGCCATCGGGTTGTCAAAAGTATATACTATACTATAATATACTCAGGTAAGTATGGATATCAAAACGCTGTATTCGGATACAATAATCATTTGCAACAGTATCAATACCAGTGTTATTGAAGGAGCTCATGCCAAGATCTTTAGTGAGAGTTAGCCAGGGCTTGGAGGATTACTAACAAATGTATTTGAGTACAGTTACTAATTACCTGTTGAAAAAGTGCAATCAGTAACCCAATTCAAGTACCACACAATGAAGTAATGTAAATTAGATTACTTTATGTCACTTTTAGATTACCTCGTTATGAAATATCGAAAATGGTATCGAGTATCAGATATTTTCCTCTGTATCTGTATCAAGTTTGAAATTCCAGTATCGTGACGACCCAAGTTTGTCATTTTCTTTGTGAGATTTTTTATGGATCTGGGGGCATGACATGGCTGACTGGCCTGCTAGACTTGTTGTGAGACATACTGGTCCATTACATTTACTGTTTGTCCACTGTGCGCATTGTTATTGACTTTGAATCTAGCTAACGTTAGCTCTGTGGCAAACAGCTGAGCAGACTAGTTTCTCTCCTGATGCTACGTCATATCTATTGCCCCTCCTATTTACTGGAGTACTGAACTACGTTTTCATTACATAAGAACCTTATGATATTGTAAAGATTATTCCAGTTATCAGTCGAGGTCTCGGGTGTTGCTGAGGAAACAAAGTTGTTGCTTGTTTAAAACTTTCAATTTTGACTACATAATCCATGAAAATATAAACTAAAATATAATGGTCTAATTAGTATTTTCTTTGGTAAGTGACCATAAGCGGGACGATGCCCTCTGAGGTGTTTATAATCTGAAATGAATGAACTTTGCAGAGGCAACCAACTGATGAGCAACAGCTCATGTCGTCCATAGGGCTGAAGGCTCTCATGTGGAACTTCTTTCACTGTTAGGTTTAATTACTCTGATGAACACATTTCAGCAATAGACACACTGATTAATTTTTGAATTTACCCTTCCATGGCTTTTTTTAAACTTTTGCTTCAGGACATGACAAATGTACTATAATGATCCCACAATTAGTTTTCTGGTAAATTGTATTTATTTAACATCAAAATTGTAAGTAAAACTGGTAAACTTTCTAAAAGCTCCAACAGTCAAGTCCGTCGTTTCCAACTCTATCCTCCATCCTGTGAGACATAAACAGTATACTCGTGATTACTTACTTTTCACAGATTACTGTGTAGATGTAGACAATAAAAAATTAACAATAATACACAAACTAAAGGTGTTCGGGTGAGTAGAGCCAATCAGAAAATCATTGTTTCAAAGCCATTACTTTAAATGCAGTCTGTTCCGTTGCTCCACTGTATTTTGGAAAGTTTTCACGCAATCTTCCGGAACCCCTCCAGAACAAGTATTACTAATTAAAATCACGTCGTCTCTCAATGAAACACCAACATTTGGCTTTTTTCTAAGATAGGCGGTTTTACTCGGTTGCAGCAGGTTGATTTCAAAAGCGCACAGCAGCGTGCTGCATTTATTGATGTTCTTCTTTGTGTTTACTGGCAGCTCCTACAAAGGATATGTACTGTACTGCCACCTACTGTTTTGAAGGTTGAAGATGATGCAGTTGTTAAGTCAGTGAAAGCAGTTTGGTTTCATATTATCTTTTCTACAGATTAGCTGTAATTTCATTATCCAAATAATACATTTTAATACAAATTTCTCATAATTGACCAATAAATTTTGTTCATTCTTAATTGAAAATTTATGTCTTTTTACTCTGAAACATTTTCAGGCATCAAATGATGTTCTGTTCGCACTGTTAATGATCAAATTATTACATAATTCCAGTCTCCATACACATTGCAGATTAGGTGATATCTAATTTTGTGTTATTGGGAAAATGGAGATTCAAAGATCTATCTTTCTTTTTTTTCTTACATTACCCTTGATGTTAAGAAGAGTATTTCAGTTCTCTTTTTCACCAATGTCAAAAAAAGCAAATCTACAAAAAACAAACCTACAAAATGAGGCAGCTATCAACAGTGCATATATGTTATCAAAAAAACATCTCTGTTATGTATGATGTAAAACGTACAGCGCGGTCTGTATAAAAATAACCTTGTCGATTGCTGTAGCCCAGACAGAGAAATTATCAGTCCAGGTCTGTGAGCCGTGTGCTCAGCTGTACTCTGCAGTTGGGACTGACCGATACTGTTTGGTCAGAACTGATACTAATACAGATTATTTGTAAGTCAAAGAGGCCGATAACTGATACTTGCAGCAAATATTCAGCCACAGTAAAATTTTAAATTGTTGTGCCATAATTTAAAGCACAAGACTGTCAACCAACATATGTTTAATGGAATGTTATGATATAAAATGAAAATCTAAACAATAATTTTAATAAAAGTACAATATTTTCTGCTCCCAAACAGTCTCTAGGCATGTGTTGCACACCAAATTCCCTGATGCAGGTTGTGTGAAACAGTCCTGTCGTCAGAGGAGTGCATGTATCACAAATGGGAATATTTTCTAAAATCAGACGGCTGATAGAAATATGCCGATATCGATAAAATGACAAATGGCAAATATCTAAGCCAATTATCTGTCAAATCGATAATCAGTCAATCCCTACTCTGCAGCTTAGAACTCTCCCTCTAAAGAATATGAGCACTTAATAGATGCAGGATGCATAGTTTACAAACATACCCCAAGCACGAGTGTCTCCGACCATGTCCGAAACCGGTCGGCACCCCTTTCCTTGTGAATCGGAGGTCTTTGTTCATTGTCCTCTGAGCTCCTGACTCACATGAGTCATTCTGGGCTGTAGAGAAAATCACCTGAACATCTAAATCAAGTCTGTTATGGAGAGTCTTGAACTTTACAACTCAGTCTGTTACTTTTCTCACATGAACCTCCGCATGGCTTTGGAATGACTCCATGAGATTCTGTGCTGGGACAAACCAAAACAGGAAAATTCTGGGCGAGAGACAAAAACAAAGCTGATACAGTCAAACAGAAGACAAATCAAGTTAAATCCTCCGTGGCTCAGGATGCAGGAAAAACAGTCAAGGAATGCTGCACAGTTCCACCTCCCAAGCAAGCCTCAACAAAGATGACTGGCATGTGATATTCAATTAGTCTTTTTAGAAGGAAGAAGCAGAAATGGAGCTGTTGTAACTCAAAAATCAGCTGCACTGAAAGATTTCCCACAGTTGTCTCTCTTCACTCGCAGGTTTGTTCTTTGTTGGATTAAGTACAAAAACTTCAAAATGTCCACAGGAAAACAGCAGATCTTTCTAAAAAACAAAAAACTGTGCATCAACTTTAAGAGTTGCTTTGTCACTCTACTTCTCTGTCAGTCACTGACTCAATTTGTAGAAAAGGGGAAGGGCTGGGTTGTTGCTGAGGGCAAAGACACTGCAGGGTAGCGTCAGCGTGGCTTGACCTCTTCCTCCAGCAATATGAGAGCTTGTGGAGTCCCCTGAGGTCACTGAGGACAGCCCACCAATGTCCTCAGAAGCTGCAAGTCTGTTTTGTGCAGAATATCCAATGCAAAGGCAAATATGCAAGAAATCAACTTAAAAGCTTTGGTCTCAAGTAACTGGCGAATCCTCTTTTAAGCAACCTTGTCTGTATTCAAGGCAAGGCCAGAGCAGTGAGTGCTGAGCCTTTCTGAGCTTTAAGAAGTGAATATACTCCCAAATTTAGTATAGTAGATAGTTACAAAGAAACATTTTGGTGTGTCCCAACTTGTCAAAGAGGGATCTGACTCCACTGTGTGGCTGGCGGGTGTTTTTATGTCTGGCAGAACTGGATTGGCTCAGCCTTCATTGACACGTGAGACAAATGGGCCGCCTGACCCGACACCCCCCTACTGCTGCCCTGCAGCTACATAATTACAGAGGAATATTGTTAGAGTTGGTGCTGGGCTCCGTGGCAAGGGCTGTGTGTGGTGGGTGAAGGGCATGTGGATGCACAGTAAAATCTGCTTCACAAAAGTACCAAACAAATGCATTCTCACCATTTAAGAAAGTATACTTGATAGACTGATTTTTATCAGTTTCTTTGACTGCTTTAGTGTCACATAAGCTAGAACTGGGCTGCAATCGGTGATAATATTCATTAGATTCATCAATCAATTTTTTTTCAATAAATCATTGAATCGTTTAGTAAATTAAATGATAAAAAGATGTGAACAAAAATGCCTATTACAACTTTCCAGAGCCCAAGATGGCACCTTTAAGTTGTCTTATTTTGTTCAACTAATAACCCAAACAGTGTTTACAAAAAAATCCAGAGAACACTAGGCTTTTTCCTTTTTTTCCCCTGAAGACTGAAACAAATTATTTTCTTTCGGTTTTTCATCAACCAAATATCTCAGCTCGATGTTGAGGAGCACACTAGTTTGCCGAAGTTGCTACTCATCAGGAGACATTCTGGTGGATCCAGAGGTTTATGTTCCTACTTTACACTCGATAAAGAACAAAAGACATCAGGAAAGAAAATCTCGATCTCACAGAGTCTGCTTGAGCGAGAAAGGTGGGAGAAGAGGGGTGCAAAGATAGATTTCACAACTTCCTTACACTCATTAACTTTTCACACATAACATGATAGTATGTCAGAAGGTTGGACAGGATGGTGATGCAACCAACTCTGAGGTGAGATAACACCCAAGCCATACCCTTGCACAACACCTAAGTTTAAAACCTAAAAAAAAGATCCTCTGCAATAATGTTTTAACCTTGTGGAGTCAGCACTCAGACATCACCAATACAGAGCTGTTAAATTTAAGTGTTTAACATAAAGTATTTGAAATATTTGTTGTTACTACAGTTGAAACACCATTAGAAGTATGACTCATTATACAAGTGTCAAACCAGCACTAATCCTAAGATTAAATGAGCCACTTACAGCAACTCATCAAAACAGCCCCAACAATACCTGCTTTATTTGTTTGTTTGTTTTCTGCCAAGGATGACCTCTTCAGTGCTACTTCCCTTTTTTTCCCCTCACACTGCTCTCAGCACAAGTCTGGCCTTTGAGAGCAGTGAGGGCAAAGCCTGTGCTTCAAGCTGCTAACACTAGCACAGTTTCTAACATTTAGGCTATAGATAGAGGCAGACTTGTTGCATGGCAACAGTCAAAGCCACCACAACCACTTCCCTAAACACTACATGAACTCTGCAAACTAAAAAGAGGGAACCGTACAGACTTATCAGATTATACTCTCAATGTGTTATAACTTATTTCACATGTGGAAAATGTATTTATGTAAACTACCTCATAATAATAATTGTAATACAGGCATTTCCCTCACACGATAAGATTTAGTGGCAGCAAGTTATAGGAACCCCAGCCTAATGAATGGAAAATTAATGTAAGAGCATCAAAACAAGCTCATTGACTTTTTCCAGACCTAGTCATTGTAGTTGGTCCCCAGTGTTTTCTTTTGCAAGACTTTAAGCTTTTCAGGTGTTTCTATTTAAACAGGATTTAACAAACCTAGGACACATTTACTGTGCTTATGTAAAGATAAATAGACTAACCCTTAATGTAAAAGTACCCAGGACATTTAGATCTCTTTTCTTGACGTGGGGGAATCAAATCTCTTTAGTATTTGTACCTACTATGGATTTTCTTTTCATTTATTAAAAAATTTCATCTGAAACACTGTAACCACTATTCTTATGTCGGCACCTTAACAAATTTTTTCACTTTGCCATTGAATTGATTGCTGCGTGAGTTCTAAGTGCATTTGAAAGGTAAAGGAAGGATGGACAATGTCTGAGTTCAGAGCAGCTGAAAAGACTAAGAAATTAAAGCATTACACCATCACTGGACAGATGACAAAATTATACACTTCATGTTTATAAGCTCCTCCACTTAGTCACAGGCATACAGCCGTGCAGGGAAACGGTTTTTGGTCTAGAGTTGGTTCCATGTTTCTCTGATGAAAATGTTTTATTACAAAATTAAGCAGAGAGCATGATCAAATGCATGAGTTTTCTTATATGTATGATATAACTCCAAATGCTTTCTACATAGTTTGTGTTGAACGTGTATTTACTGTGTATGTATTTACATTTCTGTCAACTTAAAATTTGCTCTCTGCCACCATGACTTATGGTAAGCTGCTTCCTCTCTTTTTAAACTGTGATGAATAGCCCCCAAAAAATTCAGTATGTATTTTATTTATTGTAGTGCATTAACATGCTGCAAGCTGCCTCCTGGGAACTGGACTCCTAACCATGGTGATATTACTTATAGCTTTGTTTTGCCCTAAGTAGTACTCCTATGTACTGCAGATTTCTGGTTTAAATAATTTCTTGATTTTACTCTGCGACACACTGGTGAAATTTGGTTGACTTGAATTTTGAGTGTTTTTCTCAGACAACTGACTGTCAATTAGACTGGCATGAAAGGTTTTTCATTTGACAAGAAATGTTTTGGTTGAAAGGGCTTGCGTATTAACTAGCTTAGTGGAAAATGATGACAGGAAGCAAAGGTGCTGTGGTTGGCTCCATGTAACCAAAATAATTCTAATGTGAATGCCACATTGCATCATTTTTTAATTTCAATATTCCTTAATTTCATTTCAAAGGCTCGTAAAAGCATAGATTAATTGTTTTCTTCAGCTACAAGCTTGTTTGTGTATTATGTGAAACTGGACAAACACCTCCTCTGCTGTTGCAAGCAGCTTGAGGCAACATCAAAGAGATCTCCTCAGCCTCATGGGAACAGCATGCTCAAAATATCAAATGGCTTAGAACAACATTTTTGAGGTGGCTGTGGGAACGCAACTTTGCAGTATTCCAGTCTTCTTAAGATGAAAAATCCACTTTAAGTGCAGATCATAATGACATGTTGAGTTATTTTACAAATAAAGACCAAAATGTTCTTGAATCACTAAAGTTTTGGCTGGATAATTTTAGCCACAGCTACACTTGAAGACTTACTCTTTTATTGTCTGTGTCTTTACAGACCAGATTAAAAACAAAGACTGTAGATGGAAGGATGAGTTTCCTTATATGCAGCTTTTCCCAAGCTTCCTTACATGATGCACAGGTCATGGTTGTGTACACATTATCTATCTATCTACCTACAACAAAGCCCACTAACACTGCTTTTTTTTTCGTATTGCCATGGTTATATAAATAAAAACAAACAAAAAACCCCACATAATTTGACACACAAAATACCATTTAATGCACTGTCACTGCAAATTTTTATCAGCTACATTTATACCAAAGCAAACGAGACACAGGCTGCTTGTTTTCAGTCATGAGGGATGAGTAAACAAATGACAGTTTGGCATTAAGCCTCGGCCTTACATATACTGTAGTGAGACTATATTCCCTCTGAACTCACTTTGTCTTTACTTAACCAAAACATCAGGTCAAATGCACACAGTCCAGCTGTTGATTAGATTTCTTTATCACATCTTGACCTGGGCCAGGCCTGCTGAACACCTTAGGCACAAAACAAGACACACTCTTTTATTTGCAAAAACAACGAGCTCCATTGAGTCCCGACCCCAGTTCTGACGTCAGCAAAATCATGATTTCCCAGTTACCTTTTTCTCAGACAATGAAGTTTTTTTTTGCCACAGCAAACCCATGACACACATTTTGATGACGTGAAAAAGCAGCCCCACTTCCTACAAGCCCCTAAAACAAATGCATAAACTAAACTTTTTTGTAAACTCAGCAGGGTTAGGATCAAAAAATGCAAATGTGCCCTCTGAATCTCAACCTTTAAAATAAAGTGCTTTTATCCATGAACAAGTTCTTCAAAAAATCTTTGCAATCCTCACCACAAAAGACTTCTAATTGTCAACACTACCTGGGTGTGTGTGCCAAGGTAAAGCGCCTCTGCAGAGCAATGCTACGGTTCATGAGGAGCTTGCGGAAGAGCAGAGGAGAGTGATGGGGAGAGTTTCGAGGAGAGCCACAGGGTGACATCCTTTGGGATCCACAGGGCGAGCCAGCGGCTGACTGAGGTTTCAGCTGTATGGGCTGAGGACTGTTGAGTGGGAAGGAACCAGCGTCCACAGAGCTTTCACAGAGGGCCTCACTCATGCTGCTGTGTAAGGGTTCAACAAAACCCGATCTCTTATGCTGGTCCCTTGTGCAGTCCTCTCATTCCTGACAGGTACTCCATGTCGTCCACCTCAGTGCAACGGCATTCTTCATAGGAAATCATAAAACAGCTCTCGAGTCCATCTTGAAACTTCATACTCAGAGACACTTTAGGAGGAGTTTTTTCCAGATCCTCTGTTACTTTACAGCTTGAGAATCTCCATTATCTTTTTTAAGCGGAGCTTTCTGCAAGCACTGTTGATGGACATGGACATGAGTGCGGGAGTGGACCCTCCCCTCAGCAGTAAGAGTGTTTACATAGCACTGAGCCCTGCCTAAATATGGCCAGGCCTGAATTATAGTGCTGTGCGTTTGTACCACAGGGGGACTAGCTGTGTTCAGTGCTCCCTGCACGCAGGAGTAAACTGCAACAACATAGCACACCAGTTTACATCTCTTTCTTTCCTCAACCTATCAGTGCACAAACATAAACCAGTGATCACAGCTCTGCTGTGTGGACACGACCCAGAGCTTTGTTATGTTGAAAGGCTGCAGGATAGATTTTCATTTTAATGTTCCATGGGGCCTCTCTCTGTCTAAAAACAGAGCCCCCTTGAGATAGGAGATAAAAGGAACCCTGGAAATGTCACTCAAACCTTAAGTCATATCTCAAGTGAATTGTGTTTTCCCAACGGGCCTGGGGGGTGATGGAAAAACAGACATCAAGCAGGGTTTCATCTCTGACCTACAGATAGCCAGTGACCCAAACCTCCTCTCCGTAAAACGAAACCCTGTGTATTCAGACAAAATACAAAACCGGAAGTTTGCTTGTACCTAAACATTTCTCTTAATAAGCAGTACGTTGTAAATCCATATTGTTCTGCCCATACAACTCAGTTCATTCAGTCAATACTCAGTCAGTTCACCTCACACGTAACTCACATTTAATTTCAGAGATTCAGAGATCACAAAGGTTGCCAATGGCCTGTTGTGTGTCAGGTTTCAGTCGTGCATGGGTGATAGGAGTATTTGTCCTGATGCTTATCACTGATGCGCTTAACGCAGCAGCCAACAAAAGCAAATATGACCCTTACACTGGAATATTTTGACTGCAGTTGTGATCTAGGAACACACATTTTTGTAAGGTTAAATCATCATAGTTCTGTCTCAGTTTTAAACTCCTACATCAGAAAATAGATCAAGATGATGGAGCAGTTAATCACATACTTTAAGTGCTTCATTCATTTTTCAGACTTTTTAAACCACTTCATGCCAGATCCTCTTTCTTTTTTGCACACTTTTTAGCCGCCTTTGTTATTTAGATTTTCAATGCTGTACCATCATTGCACTGCAATTATCACTGATCACTTGTCAATCAAACAGAGCGACTACAATGTCTTTTGCTAAGGTTTTATGTTGATGAAGTCTAAGTTTCTGTGATTCATGCTCATTTGTTTGTATGTTAATAGCATAGTAACATGAGAGCTGCACACACCAAGTGTTTAAACCAGCAAATGTTAAAGCGCTTGCTAAATATCTTCAGGTCAAAGCGCTGTTATTTATAGCAATGTGCTAAGGCGGGCCGAGTAATGTGACTAATACTTAAAAGTTATTGTTAGTGCCTTTTAGTTACGCCTGTATAAGAATATTAACATCTTCATGGAAAATCAGCAAATGAGTCAAACATTTATTATTCTCTTTGTCACTCATACATATAAATGAAGCTTAAAGTTTTGAGATAGATGAGCTCTTGAGCCTGAGGGGCCGACTGCCAAAGTACTGATTTAACTTGGGAGGGGTCACTGCAATGAGCTCACTAAGAAAAACACAGCTGTTGTATGATGTCCTGCCAAATATGACCAGCAGATGGTGCCCGTGCACAAACACATGCACTGATGAATACAAATGCTCTAGTATAGAAAATCCCACACCACATGAACTAGGAAAAGCAAAATATCATCCTGCACGATTTTGACTTGTAGAAATTCAACTTTTTCAGTTTTCTGGCATTTGGGGGTTTAAAGCAGATCTGGATCTATCATGATGATGGCAATGGGGACCAAAAATCATATATCTGTCATTTCAGGCTGATGGTGATATATGATGTATATCTCAGTGCTTTCTACAAAGTACACTAATGTTTGGTTCCAAGTAAAAGCCTTAATAAGCTGTCCATAGAAGGCCATGGTGCGTTTTGAACCTCTGATGGTGTAAACAGTCCACATTATTATCTGCTAAAGCAGTCTACCATAGCACCTGTGAAAGAGGGGTTGATTGAGTGGGAGAAAATAATTCAAAACATTAAAAAAACTGTAGACAGTGTGGGCTCAGTCAATCAAACGGTTGCCATTATGAGTCAAGGGAAAGAAAAGACAAGGAGCTGATTCCAGTGTCTTTTCTTGAAGTGACTAATGCCGGGATATGTGGAACTATTTATTCGACTGAGTCACATTACTCCTCCTACTGCCAACACCAGGCCAAAAACACACAAAAGCACACAACCTGGCCAGGTTGAGCTGACACACACACACACACACACACACACAAATTGGCATTAGATACCTGAGAGGCCTTTGGAGTGAACAGTATACATGTATACATACTGCAATGTCCATTACGCTCCAGTATTTGTAGGTGTAGCTGTATCACATTGCCCCTCACAGACTCAACCAAGGACTTTTAATAAAAAGGGATGGAAACAACCCAACTACCTAAACACAATTTCATTTAATCAACACACTTTTCTCTCTCTGAGTAAGCCACTGCTCCTATTGAAAGCTTGTCTCTCAAGGATATGTTTTCATTAAAAAAGAGATTTCCTTCAAAAATGTGTGTATTTTCAGCAGTTAGCTTCCAGGGGTGATGCAGCAGGTGATGGAGGATTTGTGGTTTATTTGTATGTAGGAGGATCTAGAAGTAGGCAACAGATTAACAGAAACAATTACATAGAGAAGACCAAACTTATCTGATAAAGACATTAAAAGATAAAAACTTGGATCTGCAATTTACCCTCTTTTTTTTTTTTTTTTAAACAGTAATTGCATGTTTTTCCTGTAGCTCTCTGGGAATTTTCCAGACATTTTAGGATGTAAAACATTTTAAAAGGGATGTAGGTGTGGTTATACGTTTGAATGCTTCGTTTCTCTGGGCGCTCATGTGCTACTGTAGAGGCATCAAAATGACATCCAAGTGATGGAGCATTACATAACCGGTGTTTGTTTTATAATAGGCTGCTTTAGACAAAACTTTATCAGTATGATTTCCCTTAGGAAAGAGCATTGTCACCATACTTCTTAACTTTATTTGCTGTCTGTGAAAGTGCATCCAAGCCAGTTACAGCTGACTGTAATGCTTAGACATGGATAGTATACCTCTGTTCAAGGCTTACATTTATTTCTTTAAGTATGTGTGATGCTGTGTGCAGTGAACTGCACACAGTATTGTGCGTGTAGGCAGCCTTATGATTAATGATAGTTCATCAAGGTGACTGACAAGTGTTGGAGTGGCAATTTGACAAATTAAAAAGAAAGGAGGGCTGAACAACTAACACTCTCATTCCATCAAGGAGAAAAATTGCATATTGGAGCTTGCACACAAGAAGAAATGGATTTCAGTTTCTGCAGACGCTTGCAGAAAAAAATGTAATTTTTCAACCAAAGCATCAAATTTATTCTTTTACTTGTGTAGACTTACCTGCAGTTTTCTATATTAATGTTTCCTCCAGGGCAGAATTTCATTACTGGCGGCATTTTGAAAGTCTGAACATCTAAACATGCATTTGTAAGCATGTTTCTAAAATGCAGGAACATAAATCTATATTTTAAGACTCAATTTAAGTTAGGGTAACCCAAAAAGACTGAACTTAACAGTATTTACCAACTAAGGTTGTGAAAAGTATCAATACTTTAATATTTTTTTAATGCCACTTATTTAAAACAATAAAATCTCTATTAATTATATGTTTGTTTTATAGAATCGTTAAGTTCTGAAGCTACAAAACAAAACAAAAGCAAACAAAATTTGATCAACAGCCAGATTTAGTTCACAGCTTAACCACACAATGGGGGAAGAAAACACAGCCACAAACCCATTGTACAGATACCTGGAGACAGAGGAACAAGAATGCTGCATCAGCAAGCTTTACTATTAGTTAACGTGGTAACCAACACTAGCAAAGTTTATAATGTTAATGCAGTGAGAGATGTGGTTAAACAGCATCTTTAATGAGATAATGAGAACTATCTTGTCAACAGCAAGCAGTTTGTTTAGCAACAAACTCCAAAGGAAGGTTTCAGGCACTGGCCGTACTCACTGAATGTTTTTATTTGAATCTGTTTTGAATTTATAACATTAAATATATAACACATACAGTATATCTGTAGAATCTTTCCCTACATTTTGACAAACAAGCCTAACAGCTGTTATTTTTTGAGTCCATCCACTGTATGAATGAAAAAATTAAACATGTATTGCTTTAAACAAAAGTTCACGAGTAGTACACAACGAATAGGGTGAAACAGGGATGAAGTTGTAGTGTTTGCCAAATATTTTTTTCTTCTGTTATCACATAGAATCGTGTTTTCTACTAGAATAATTGTCAAAACACAAAACGCATAAAATTTACATAATGCATAAAATGCATAAAATTTGGCCTTTTGTTGATTAAAAAAACTTCCTTGAGCTACCACTGGCAGGTGATTCTCACACTGCCTGTCACCTCTCTTTGGAGGCACTGTGACTGTAAACGATGAGCAACACCTGGGGTAACCTGCCTTAAAATTTCAG
The DNA here is from genome assembly GCA_029783665.1 of Naso thynnoides. Lineage (NCBI taxonomy): Eukaryota > Metazoa > Chordata > Actinopteri > Acanthuriformes > Acanthuridae > Naso > Naso thynnoides. The sequence continues at coordinate 11,536,600 of JAQLOL010000020.1, read as the reverse complement.
GACGGTCAAGACCGCTTTTATACAGTAAAGCCAGACACAGAGCATTGATTTACTCTGCCCCAGCCTGCTCTTGCTGTCTCTCTATCTCCCTCTTTCTCTCAAACACACACACATACACAAACAAACGGCGCATGCAACAGACCCTGATGTGAAGACCTCCTCCTCTAGCACCTAGCAACACCTAATATGAGGTTTCAACCTTTACCTAGGTTGTGCACATTCAATACTTCAGGATATCTACTGTAATCTTATTGCAACTGAAATCAGAAAAAAAGATGAATACGTCCACTGGATATTTCCCTGTTATCTTTTTTTAAACATTGCTAACCCTTTCAACATACTGTATTACAGACAGTAACAGCATGTGTTGTAACAAACTGATTTTTTGATTGTTTAATAATTAATCATTGTTGGCTTTGGCATTTTTATGAGTTTTGCTGACAGGAAGACAAGTACAGAATATCACCACCATCACATGATGATAATACAGGAGAGAACAATTTTTCCCATGCATTAAGATTAATTAGATCACACAATGTAATGCAAAGGTAAAAGATAAGGTTAGAGAGTGAAGAGAGAAGCACAGTATGGTGCGGTAAGCTTGTCCAGATGGAATAAACGAGTCTCAGCCAGCTCCAGGGGAAAAAGAGCCAGGAACATGAAGAGGCTCATTCTGGACAACTTCCTCTGGAAAAGGCAAAGAGCTGGGATCAAAGCCAGCATCCTATGTTGTAGAGGCTCTCACCAGGGTTTCACATTCCTGCTGATCGAATGACCACAGATCATCACATTCCCCCATTTATGTGTGTCGGTGTCTGTTTGCAAAAAATGTTACATCTTTGCTTTAATGGCTGGTTGTGGAGCACCAAATAAGTCTCCTTTTGGTCTCAAATTGACAGCCTGTGTAGCTGGAAATAATTACAGAAAAATATCTAAAGCTTATTCCACGATCCAGATAGGTAGGAAGTAAATGTTTTTTTTAGTCTTTTTTGGTAGGAATATAGGGATTTTGCATGAATAAGCTAAATTCCCCAAAAGGTTTGGTTTTCCTTAAAATCCAAATAATCACATTAGCAAGAATAAAGTCGCATAAAGTAGGTTGTGAATCATTTCTATGCCAACGACCAGAGACTAATGCGAATAGCGCATAGCAGCAGTCAGCTAAGAGAAGAGACCAGCTGACCGACTCACAATGAATCATTTAACAACAGAAACCAACTCTGAAACCAATTCTGAAGTGAAAAACTCAGTCTCTGCTCAGTCTCTCCTCAAAGACTCTGCGACTGTTCAGCATCATATATAGCTATGGCTTTCCCCAGAGCTAACGATGCAGCAAAGATATTGCCCTCCATTATGAAAAACACAATTCACTAATTATTTCAGTATATATTTTTTTGTTTTGAAACAACATTTCATCTCACATGAGGTCAACGCAACAAAAAGGAAAAATTAATCATTTCTGTCATTACATCCTACACATATATTGAAACTGAATTGAATGGCAACATATCCTGAGATTCCCACCCCCAATATCTAACTAGTGTCTCTAAGAACAAGGATGTCTCTTGCTCTTACTGGTTTATATGACCTTAATTTTGGGGTAAGGTGAGGTGACTCTGATAATGAATCCCCAGTCTGTCCGCAAAAAAATACTCAACCATCACATTTTTCCTAACACAGCATCAGATCGAGCTGTCAGGGACTGCTGCATCTCCTAGGCAACAGGGAGCTCCTCAATGGCAAACATTATGTTGTTATTCAAACAGGACATCTGTTTAGGCTCTACCTCCGCTTGGTGACCATGTGTGCGCCTCGGCTGCAGGCACAAAGTGTGTGTAGTTAAACATTGCAGATCTGAAGATAATTCAAACGATGGAAAAAAAAGTCAAACAGAAGCAAAAGTAATGAAATATCAGATGTTAATCAAATTGATCATATCGCTATCTTTAAATTGCGACAATGCCTCTACTGTCTATGGTTTAAGAAGTTTGTCAGATTTAATTAATAAGATTACCTGAAAGAGTTCCTTCAAGAACCCCCCTGGAAAGGGTTTGGGGTGAAACGTAAAAGGCTAGGGCAATTTGAAAATAATTTATTCTATATTATTGAATCTGCTGCTGAAAAAAAAGCAAAGGCAAGGAAAGTAAAGAAGCCCTTGTGGCACTTAGTTTGTTCTACAACCTTTGAGTTCTTTTTCCAAGAAATTGTTTCTGCTTGGGTTTGATCAGCAAACACCCAGTGGCAGCACAGCTAACACCACAAGGGCGAATGTCAAAAATCAGAGGCTTTGAGCAAAACACAGTAAAGGGAGGATGTGGTTTGATAACTACTACAAGCTTGTCTTATAAAAACACAATTAAGAAATCTTGAATCTTGAACTTTTAAGCTTGTGCTTGTCTTTAAATTAATATATATTAGACTGACAGGAACAAGAAGCTAACACAGGAGGACATGTAATCTGAAAAAGCTAATTTCATCTCAAATCCTGGAGCAGGGCTAAAATTAATATTGGAAATTTTTATTTTCAGGCACACACATTTTTTTTGTAAAGTTTAAAAAAAAATCAAACACTGAATGTTGTTTTACTTTGTCATGTCCTACACTACAAAATGAATGTACTTTTGTTCCTGTCAATATGAGTGGGATCTTTGTCAGCCTGCCTTGTTAAAGACACAGTATAAAAGTTATAATACTCATGTCAAATTCTGAATATTATTGTAATAAGAAATAACACCAATGTTAACACTCACTGTCCTAATGGTCTGACAGCCTCTCAGCAGTTCTGCTCTACAAAGGCATCGCTCAGAGTGTAAAAATTTTTTTTTTTTTTCCTGCAAAGCTAGACAACTTGTAAACGTAATGTTCTGTTGCCTTAGCAAGCATATCTGTCGGTGTAATTTCTCTTCTATATCTCTACTTAATTTTAAACAACCACTCACATAGCTGTTCCTCTATTTTTCATGACAGTCAAGATATCCATCTGTGCATCACTGATAGGAGATTGACCCCCCACTACCAGCATCTCCAAAGCCCTCAGGCAGCTTTACAGCACCACTAAGCTGCCGAGTGACACGTGGCTTCACAAAAACACATCACCTGGTGAGAAAAGACAGGCAGGACTCCAAAAGAACAAGGACAGCCTGCACTGAAAACCTTTTCATCAATAATGTTCACAATGCTTTGATTACGTCATCCCTAAGCTTTGCACAGGGACAGATTCAGTGGCAAAGGTAGATTTGAATGTTTTTGTGGCCATTTCTTAGATTCTATGTACTTACTTACAGAGGGATTTCAAAGTATTTTTTACTATAGGAACTGCAGTATAATTATTTGTGTTGCTGTTAGTTTTCCTATTCTGTCCTACAATACTCTACATCGTCAGACACAGAGACGTTATGCTAATAATGGCTTTTCTTTGTTTAATTAACAGATTTTTGTGGGACTTTAAGTGAGAGTTTATTTCTGAAAATCTGAATTAAGAAATCCTTGTAAAAAGGTTCAGTCACAACAGTAAAACATTCAGTAACATGTCGTACACTGTTTAAAAAACTATAAAGAAGACGAATACATTACCGTAGTTTTTTACCCCTTCATCTCAGAATCAGGCCATGTAATATATATCGAGATAAAGCAACTTTGAGGCTCTGGCTTTATTTAGAATCTGCATATGCTCCTCACTGCTGGGAGGTAGAATGTTTCAACACCGGATGGTGAGGAAAGTAGCACCAGAATGTGTTACTAAAGCCGACGAGTGTTCATTTACATATGTCCAATTGGCTTCTTCTACCATTCTATTACACCGTTTCATTTGCACTACGTGTTTGCTCATCAGCAGCACTGACAGGTGGTCAAACTTCAAGTTATCTGGGAATGTTTTCAAAGGATTGCATCATGGCATATGTCTTACAAATGCACCGTGGACAGGACAAAGTGTCAGATATTAATTTGTCAACATTACTTATCTTTTCAATTCATTTATCCATATAATAAAGAGGTTGTGACAAAAGGTTACACAAGGAAGCTGGTCCTTAATCTGGGGGAACATGTGAAAAACTGTGCAGAAAGTCAG
>JAQLOL010000020.1:11501466-11527437 GCA_029783665.1 Naso thynnoides | reverse complement strand
TGTTTGTTTGTGTGTGTGTGTGTGTGTGTGTGTGTGTGTGTGTGTGTGTGTGTGTGTGTGTGTGTGTGTGTGTGGTAAAGGTACACGACCAAGATGACTCTACGACCCATTAAAAAGGATCAAATAAGATTGAGATAGCCAATAAAACACACAAGAAAATGAGGAATCTGCAGATGTTTTTTTGCGTGGCCTGCGGCAGCTCAAAGCCTATGTTTGTATATAATTTATGCTACAGCAGCTTCTGCAGAGTCTTCACCTGGTGGTTCAGAAAGAAGTGATGGATATTGATCCTGATCATAGAAGGTGCAACAGCAAGTATTATTTCCTGTTCTGTGACTGACATGCCTGCCATCCATCTCAGGGTACAATACTCCCCTGCCCCATTTCAGAAAGTCTTTGTCTAAACGCTCTGCTATTGATCCAACTTTTTCCTTGGGTCTCTCCACCTGGTTTCCCCTTGGTTATTTTTTCTCTGTCAATGCAAAAAGCCTTAACCTCTGAATTGGCTACACAAACTTGGAATTGCTGACTTGAAGTATATCTAAGGCATCAGGTTTATGCAAATCCCTTTTACATCCTATGTATGTATGTATGCAAGTATGTATGTCCCTCGCATGGCGCAAAACCGCAAAAAACAATCTGGCACCTTGTTTAACTTGCTAATTTAGCTCTCTTCCAGCTGATTTAAATACAGATTTGGAATATTTTTTGAAACTTGTCTTGCTACAAAGTTTGGGCACATTTTATTTCCCATTTTCTTTTGCTCTGGGTGGTAAAAAAGCCCCTGACCCCCCCAGAGCAAAATGCACTGTCAGCCTCTGGCAGCGCACGTTTGAATGATCTCATAGGACTTCACATATGACAAATGTTCAAATAAATACTGTATGTAAACCTATGTCCTTGCTGTAAGCAGTTTTTGATGAAACATATTGGTTTCTTCCCAGCTGAGGACCTGTTGCTGCATCTTGCATTCTGTTTTAGAAGATTGAACCCTCCAAGAATTGAGTGAACGGATGAACTATGCATCAGATTCAGTATAGCAGCATTTTTAGTTGTGTTTGTTGAACAAGCCAGTAAGTGGCCCTTGAGCTGAGATTGTTTTGTCAGCTGCTGTTTGGAAAGCGTAGCTTATTTTTTAAGCTCACATGGACAAGAAAGTGCTCAGAATAGAGAAATATACATTCACGATTCTATCTGCTACCCCTACTGATGACGGCTGTTTGATGAGAGCAAAAGCTCCAGGACAAATGGACTTTGAGATGTGACCAAGAATGAACCATCACCACAGGTCACTGTGCTCCTCTCATCTGTCTCTTCCTGCTGCTATAACACTTAATTTGGATTTAAATATTGTGACGTAAAGCATTTTTGTCCACAGAATCAGTTTTGTAAAGACTTACACTAAAGTACATTTTACTTTCTTCACTGCGGTATATTCACATGCTTTTAGGAAACCAGGTTATGGTAAGGTCTCTCAGAGAAATCAGCTCATGCAAAACCATGTGTGCATACAATTAGATTTCAACTCTGTGTGTGTGTGTGTGTGTGGGTTCAAGGGGGTGGGATGTGGGGTGTGTGTGTGTGTGTGTGGGTTCCAGGTGTGTGTGTGTGTGGTTTTAAACATGTTTCAGTTTCACTATTAGAAAATTAAATTACTTTAATTACAAGGACGTTTTACAACACCATTTCTTTCATTTAGCCAACTAATCAGTCTTTCACTTGATTCACCCCGACTGAAGTCATTAAATCTTGACATGTTTTGTATGACAATTAATAGTGGCATGTATTGCAGCAAAGCTAATATCAAAACTGGGTTTCTTGTTTACATAATGCTTTAGAAATCAGCATGGTGTATGGAAATGCATTGGTGGTCTTGAGTCAACATACAAACATCCCAACCCGGATAAAATTTTTTAAAAAATGTAGTGACACTTTCTGTAAAGCCTGTCTCTACAATGCATTATAACACATCATGAACACATTTATAATGCATTATATCTGATTAAGGTTATGGTAAACCCTAACTCTGCTTGTAACTATGATTATACAGCACTAGAGATCCATTATAACACATTTTAAGTATGTTTATAATGTATTACAGATGGATGCTTTAAGTAAAGTTCTAACAAAAGTTCTTTTTCATACTGAACTGATTACTGTGGCACAGAAAGATGATGCCAGGAAGACTGAATATTTTTGGCGAAACTAAGTCAGTACTGCCACCACAGCTGGAAAATTGGCTTTCCCTATGTTTCCTCACACTGCAGTTTCACGCGTTAATTAAGATCTGATACATGTTGTCTACAGTTGCTTTTTCACCTGACAACAGCTTAATTTAATCACATTTACAGCAGCATCATACTGACTTGCTTCAAGATGTTGCTGATGTTTTTAGCTGTATGACACATTTTCTTCCTACCAATCAGCAGGGGAGATGAAGCGGCTGACTGCGTTATCACCTAGCTGATCTCGTGCCATGCCTCACACAGGAAGTGAGAATGAGACAGAGGTAGTACAGCTGATGTGTGATGAGATGGGACTTTGGGTGATCTGCCTCTAAAAACTAAGAAGATGTGGCACCAGTACGCCCCATGTTTCTCCATTAATCAATAGCATGTTCCTGTATCAATGTAAATTACTCACACAGCGTGGCAGGACACAGTGGCAGTTAAACCACAAACTTAAACTGTATCATTAGCCGTCGCAGGGCAGTGTGCCAAGTGTCCAACAGTGCAGGACTTCGCACATGACCCGCAATCAAGTTCAACTGCTGGATGGCAAACAAATTATCAACAGGAGATCAAGATAAACTTCGTTCTTTCTAATGCACTATTGCATCATAATATAAAAAATTACATCATGACAGGTCTACGCACACATATCCTGATGGATAATTTGAAACTTGCTAACCAAGAGTCATTTAAAGACATTTTCTGTCATATTTAGGCCTCAGTATTTTTCTTCATCGGGTATTATTAGCACAGTATTAGTATCGTGTTTGATTCAGTTGGCAAAACAACCAAGCGGACCAATTCAACAGAATGTCAACAATCTGTTGCAAGCAAAACAGATTTTGTTCACTTGTAAAGTTGTAGTTGTTGGTTTATTTTTCATTTTGGATTTCTGGTCTCATAAATCATTTTCTCTGCTAACTGTCGTTCTCCATCTCTCTCTCTGGGTTTCCTTTTTGTAAATTAGTTGATTAGCCTGTTGTGTTAACGTAGCAATTGCCCTACAACTGCAGGTAATCAATGCTTTTCTGCTACTTAACAGATCCTTGTAACATTTCACTAATCCTTATTGTTTTCTTGTAGATAAACAGAGAAAATGGCCTTCATTATTCAGCCTTTTGTGCTGGGAATAAACATCTTGATGGGTGCCAGGAGAGATGAGTGCTTAATATTCAGGATCTGCACATGGTGAAGCGTGACGGCTTCTCATGGTTTGTTTTTTCCCACTACAATCAGACTTCATATTCCAAATGAAAGTTAAACTAATAAAGTTCAGATTTATGCTGTTCAAGGAGGATGCACATTACTCTCAGGGTGTATTACTGTGAGTGAGTGTGTGTGTGAGATTGTGAACAATTGCAGCTCAGAGATCTTGCTGCTCTGATTGTAGTCCAAAATGCTTCCTATGTTTAACACCACAAGTATCCCACAATGCACTGGGCTCCCATCTGCTTCACACAGCAAGTACACACTCATCTTCCCTTGCATAAAAAACAAGGTACACTGTTTACACATAAATTCTTTGCAGACATAAATTACAGTACAAACACACAAATAAAGTCTTTCACACATATACACAGACGCAGACACACAGGCAAGCTCTAACCGTATGTAATGATGATGATGTAATCAGAGGTGGTGAGAGCATTTCATTAGGACACGTTGATCCTTCATTGCAATCAAAAGCAACACTGTTATCCTAATTGGCAAAAATTGATATCAACTCATCGCAGCGGTGAGAGGAGCAGAGCTGGAAAAGCCTTCCTACTGTGCAAATGATGTGTGATGTGTTTGAATCTTTCACAGCCGCAAGAAGCCAGTTTCTCTGATGCAAAGATGAAACCATTCACCTGCATGTGAAATGACAGCTGTGGGTGCAAAGAGTGTGATTATTATCACTCCATAAATAGAGCCAGTCTCCAATCAACCCTGTCCTTCTAAATCCCCCTCCATGTCTCTCTGTAGGTGTGTGTGTGCCACGATTAACACTGCAGGCAGCCAGCAACAGAGTGTTGTCTTTAGAGCTGGAAGTGCAGGCAAAAAAGTTACTGTGAGAGCAGCTTTAACTTAATTATATACCATGATTTAGACAAAGTGTTTAGAGGTAAATGCTTTTGAATTTCTGTTTTTAAGGCTTATTAATAGTTCAATTAATTCCAAATGTTAAAAGGATTTTGTGCTTAGCATGTTTATATGCACACTAATAAACTGATCATTATACTAATTCATGAGTTACTGGATTATTCAAGTGTTATTGTAAACAGCAAAAACTGATACACATATATATCAGATAAAAGCCCTTATCAGATCACAAAAAATCTGATAAACCAAGCTAGCTTTTTACCCACTATAACATTTTCTTCGGCTCATGTACATTGTTTATCCAATTTTTTTCATTCTTTTACATCTGCACATGTGTAAAAATGTAAAAGAAACCGGATGTTGTGAAAACATGAGCAGCAGTGGGAGAACGATCAAGAAACAAATTTTATGCTGATAGAAATGACAAAACCTTAACATCCTTCATCCCTCTCTCCATTTGTGATCTGAGAATTCGTTAAACGCCAGTTTCTCCCACCTTTTCCTTCTCCTAATGCGCATCCAGCAAGCGGCAAGACCTATGCTGCCGAGACTGATGGGAGATGCTTGCTGCATAAATGCCTCCTGTCGTTTTTTGCTCATATGCGAAATATGAAGAAGGAAGGTATTATTCTGGATGTTTTGTAAGCCTAACAACTTCTACATAAGGACAACCCCAACCGGTGGAGATGCCATATGTTGACATGGATGTTTTGACAAGAAGTTTAAAAAAAAACTTTATGTCAAAAAAGTTTTACATCATGTACTTGGAAAGAAATCCAACTAACTGAATCATTTAAGTGTGTGTTTTCAGTTATTGCATTACTGAAGTGCATGTAAGCATGTCAAATCAGAATATAGCCACTACCTGATTATTCCTGGTTATGGATTATTTTGGTCATGTAAATGATCTTTAGCCAAGAGAGATAAAGGCAATAATGATGAGGTCATGGAGAATTTCTTCATAGCGGTGGGAGGCAAGACCCTCCTCTACCTGTTTTTGTTCTGGCTCGTGTTTACTTTGTTTGGTGTCCCTCTCTCTTTTAAGTTCAGTTTACACCAAAGATTGACGATGAAAAGAAAAAGGTTGCAGGGAAAGTTGCAGCGGAGTAAAGTTGTACATCTCAGCTCGCCTCAAGCTGGCTGACAGTACAGTGAATTTTTAGAGTGCAAGGCACGTTACTTGTTTCAACAGCCAATCAGCTCGTACCGGTTTCACCTGTCGCTAAGAGGTGCAGCGTAGAACAGCCAATAGGGACACATGCTCTCGAGTAGCCAAAAATACCCTGTGGCAGTCTGTATACAGAGCCACGGAGAGGTGCAGAAATGTAGTGTTGGTTTACAGCCACAAGAAGCCAGTTTCTCTGATGCAAAGATGAAATGCAATGTGCTGAAAGGTTATGACAGAGTTTTAGTGAGATGAAACCAAAGATAAACTGCCTATCCCCACTTTAAAAACACACTGTTGGCTTCTTCATTTGTGAGAATAGTGAAACTTTATTTTAAAACACTGACTTCAGATTAGTGACTTTAGATGCATTATTTTAGCAAATGCATATGCATTTAAAGTAATCATCAAATTTTGGAAAACACTTCTATGTGGACAGGAATTTTAGAAAAAATAAAGTAGTGAAAAAAAATTCAAGGTCAGCTGCTGTTTAACTCTCTTACCAGCTGCTTGTCTCATCTAACTTTTGATGTTGTTGGTGATGCAGCAAATGCTTCAGAGACAATGAATAATATTGGCTTAATTTCCTACCCTGGAGTACATTCAGCATCAAAATTGAGAGTTAAAAAAATAAAAGTACAAAGAGTATAAAAACATCTTTTTTAAAAATAAGTGGTAATTTATAAATAGGAGTTTCGGTAAGGTTATTACTTTCACAGTAAATGCATGAGACACAAAGATTATAACAGCCTCCATTTAATAATGCCATTACCTAATGTGTGTGAGGTGACTGCTGGTGAGTCTGAAAGTTGAACACATTTTTGAAACCTTTGGACTTTCAGTGGTCAGAGTCATTTAAGATAAAAATTAAATTCATAATCACGTAATTAACCCTAACCTGTCAAAGAATAATTAAAGGCATTTCAAAATGTATTTAGCCTTTCAATTGACCAGACTCACTAGGTCAATATCAGTCAGATAACATCAGTAAAATGTTTATGGTTGTGAGGTAATCCAGGTCCAAAGCCTGTCATCAGATAGAGAGACACGATGTGTTGCACAGCTGCAGAGTCAGACTGAGCTTTACGTAGGACCTATAAGTAAACTACAGACTTGAGATAGAGGTTGTGTGTGTGTGTGTGTGTGTGTGCTTGTGTGTGTGTGTGTGTGTGTGTGTGTGTGTGTCTAGGGCAGAAGCCGTGAATCTCATTTACCTCAAGCCAAGACATTGACACTGACTCAGCCGTTGCAGCAGCGAGACAGCAACTGAAACAAGGAAGAAAGAGAGATGGTTTTAAAATGACATTGATCACTTTTCAGATATACAATTTTTTCAAAAAACAATACCGCCAGTCAACCAATATAATATGTTCTGCTTGAAGAAGAAATAACAGACTGTTGCTGTCATAATTAATACAAGACCATAAACTTTCTGTTTTTGCTCACTGACATATGAATCATCCATCACTTCTGCAGAAATTTGTGACATTCAGAATTAATTTTCCTGGATCCAAAGTGTAGGATTTCAGAGGAAATTGGCTGATCATAACAGGAATGGAATATAATATCCATAAGTATATTTCCATTATTGCATAATCCCCTGAAAATAAGAATAATTGTTTTTATTACCTAATAATGAGCCATTTATATCTACAAAGGGAGTGAGTCTTCTTCCACTGAATCTGCCACGTTACACAGTCATGTGTGTAGAGTAGTCCAGAATAGACAAACTAAACTCTGACTCTAGCAAGGGTAAATTATGAGATTCATGCCCAAAGGGCCAAGAGAAGGGTCAGTGGAGGGAAATTCAGTTGGTTGCACCCTCAAAACTGGATGTAACTAAATGCTACACACTGGACCTTCAAACCAAAACTTTGACCAAAGTGGTTTGTTCTCATAAATCCCTTTAAACATAAGAAAAAATACAAAGGTACAGAAAGTAAGAATGTATGTCTCTTATCCTATGTAAAGAAGAAAAATGAAAGAGTAAGTGGCCTATAAAGGAAATCTATAAATCATCCATAAATTATGCATATGACTCATCAACACCACCTGTCATTACCATGTGCTCAGCAATGGGGGATGGATATCTGAGTCTGCCAGAGGCGTCACAAAGGCTAAAAAGCCTTTCCATCTGGCCAGAGAAGTTCATGATAAAGCACTTTTATTACTTTGATGAAGTGATTTGTTTATTTTCAAGTCACGCACACAGAGCAGTCAGCCCACAGGCGCATAAGATGAAGAGGTGAAAGCAAATTTAATACAACTATAAATTACCAGCAAACTCAACAGCAGGCACAATGTGTTGTCTCTCTCTGATGTGGATATTCATAAGTATTTCACACGAGGGACAATAAATCACAAAAAATTGGAAGTGCAGCACATTTACATAGCGCTTTTAACCTGAGATCAGTACAAAGCGGTTCATAACACCTTATATTCAGGCATGAAACCACCGTTAAAGACATTCCACAATGAAACAATCCCTTATTTCCCCACCAGGTCAGCAGAGATGTATTACAAACGCTGCGACTCTGATGAACTGAGAAATTAAATGTTCCTTTACACAGGGTCACTGTTGCATGTTTTCCTTAATAAATGACAACTTAAAACATGTTTCTAAACCAGACCAAAGTCTGATGTTTGGAATAAAACTGAGCAGTCATCCAGGTAAATAGAGTGTTGCTGGGTTGACGCATTTTTGTTGGCCAACACTGATTCTAGCATCACCCTGGTTCCCTCGACAAAAAGCCAGTGGGGTTGCAGACAATGAATTCTAGCAAACTAAAGTTTAGGATATTTACACATTTTGTTCAACAAGTTAATCTTCACAAATCAACACCATTGTTATGAATTTTTAAGAGTAAAGGTTATCATCAGAAGTAAAAAACATTAGGGTACAAACAAGCTAAACCACAGTCACAAGACTTTAAGATCACCACCACTTAGCCTCCTACTTTAAGATACTATATACACATTTTAACTTAAGTTTGAGTTAGGGTAGTTTTTAAGAGAGTGGGTATAAACACAATGAAGCTATAAAGGCATACTGACAGATAAGTTAGTTTCTGTGTTCGGCATGATGATGTTTGATGTCCTTGACAATCTCTGTAGTCTCATTTAGCCACTTAGTATCAACTGCCATTTAAGACATGTAAAATCGTGCGTGGGATATTTACTGACCCTTTTTATGTCATAGAACAAAACATAAAAGTCTAAAAGCTGGGGTAGGCAACATCTGAAAATAACACTAGCTGTAGCATGACACACCTGAGGAAGCAACTCTACTGCACCCTCCTCTCCTTATTTTTGCTCCAGCTGGTGTTTTATTTTATTTGTTGATATGCTCCCTTTTAAGGCCAGTTCTCGTGAAAGATTCACAATGAGACAAAACGGTTGCAGGGAAAATTGCAGCGGAGTAAACTGGTCCATTTCAGCTCTACTTAAGCTAGTTGAAGTTGTCGAATGCTCATAGCAACATCACCTGTTGCTAAGAAGCACAGCGCAGAGCAGCCAATAGTAACACGCGCTCTCTGAAATGATGATCCCAACCCTAATTCAGCCATGATGGGCTGAAAAGTGCCTGTCATCGTCTTCATTTTCTACAGCCTGGATACAGAGCCACTGAGAGGTGCAGAAGTCTGGTGTTTTTCAAAACCAGCTGAATAACAATATGCTGAAAGGTTATTATAGATTTTTTGCCTGATGACACCAAAAATAAACTGCCTACTCCAGCTTTAAGCTTGTGATAACCACAGACATGACTTTGGGCAGCTAATTTCTGGGTTGTGGACTTATTCTGCAGCAGCTAGTCTAGTTGCACATCAAAAGAGTTTGGAGGCTCAGTGTTCTCCTTATTTCGCCAGAGGACCTTGGGAGTGAATGACAACTGAGGTTACGGAGCTTTTGTTTTAGTATTACACTGGGGACTCAAAATGACATACTGTATTTTGAAAATGGTCCAAATCAAAACATCAGATATCAAGATATCCAGAATTTAAGTTATTACTATGCAGAATTATAGAGAATCCAAAACAAAAAACAAAAACAAAAACAGAAAGAAAGAAAAAAGAAAAGAAAAGGAAAATTCAAATGACAAATAATTAAAGTTTGGATTGACTGTTCGCGTGCTTTGTCTATACGAGTTAATCAATTTATGCAGGAAGAGACAGCACAGCAATCGTGATTGAGAAATAAATACCGTTTGACAGCCTTTTAAAACATGTTGGGTGAGAGGTTAAAAAATTAGAAGGGAGTTAATTAAAAACTTTGGCCCCTCAAAGTGAAGACTAAATTGAAACAGGGTTGTGCAAGTAGATGGCAACAAAAGCTGATGATTTTCTTCTCCTAAAAAAGCTCCTAAATGTAGGAGGGAACTGATGATGAATTGCTCCGAAGACAAACTGTGCTGTGTAAATAAAGTTGACCTGGAAGATGCTAAAGTATAGATAATTCCTGGAAGAGAGGCTGTGAGTGAGCTAAGTAAGTGGCATGATGAGAAATAATGGGAACACAACGTTTTTAAAGAAGATAGATATGACTCAGCTTGGTAGGGTGGGTACTAGCCCATATGACATTGCAAAATTTAATATAAAGGTATATCAGAGAATTGTACAGCATCAGAGTGTTTTTTAATCCAGAAAATAACAGATTTTACTCAAGATACCAATATTTCTGCTGATTTTTATATGAAATTTTGTTACTATGGGGTTTCCAGCACAGTTTCTCATCAATTAGTAGCTCTTGCGAGATTATTGCACTCTGCCATCCAAATTTTACTTTATTTCTGTCAATTACAACCTACAGTAGCTCGAGGGGACATGATATAAGAAACTGAACTAAAGATTTGTGTGCAAGGAGTCACTTTATTGGTTTTAATTTCTGCTGTTAGTCACTAGAAGTCGATAAAAGTCATGGTGTATTACACTTCACTTAAATGATAATAGTCCATTCAATCTCCCAATAAGTTTTTTTTTTTTTTTACAAACACAATAAATCACAACTTGGAAACCTTTCCAACAAATGGTTTTGTTCAAGCTTTGCATCCCAAACAGTCAACTAAATTGAGTTATCAAACATCTTCACATTTCTTCTGCTCTCTAAGCCACCTTCCAAATGTTTTGATCAAGGGTTGTTATTGATTTGAATTTGATTACCATTAATCAATACTTTTGCTTTTAAATATCTTAACCCTTTAACACAGTGCAATCTTTGCTTAGTTTTCATCCTCCTCACCTGAAGTTGAGGTAGGTTTACTTTTGGTGTCATCAAACAAAAATTCCATAATAACCTTTTAGCAAGTTGTAATTCAGCTGGTCTGAAAGAGCACTAGACTTCTGCACCTCGCCTTGGCTGAGGCTTTAGAAAATGAAGACTGTGACAGACACTTTTCAGCCAATCACGGATCATTTCAGAGAGCATGTGTTCCTATTGGCTGTTCTACGCTACGCTGCGCTTCTTAGCGCTAGGTGACATTGCTACAATCTAATTGGCTGTTAAAACAAGTGACGTGTTCTAAAGCTGGTCAAGCTGAGACAGAGCAGTTTACTCCACTGCAATTTTCCCTGCAACCATTTTGTCTCGTTGTGAATCTTTGCTTTAAACTGAACTTAAAAGAGAGAACAAACAAAACTAAAATGAGAGCCAGAGCAAACCGGGGAGGGGAGGGTGCAGCAGAGTTGCTTCCTCAGGAGTCTAATGCTACAACTAGCTTGATTTCCAGACGTGTCTGACCCCAGGCTAAATATTAGAGCTGCAATTATGTTTGTAGTTGATAAATTTGGTTTTCTTCTAAATAGTCTCTTGTTGCATCCTTTTAGAGCAAACAGGCTGGTGCACCTATGTAAAACTAAACAGATCCATACATATGTGTGACTTTACATATCTAAGCATATATTTATGAATCTTATTTTTGATTCTAGTGTTACTTTTTTGTTCTGTTGTTCCAATAAAGACCTACAGCCTTGAACCTACTGATATTTATGCATCTGATCTCTGGTCAAAGACTATCATACTAGCTGTCTGAAAATCCTCCGTCAGTCAATTATCATAACTTATCCTTCATCTTAGCTGCTTAATCCTCACAAATAAAATCATATCATGTTTCTTTTTTGCATTCAGTGAATTTACTTACATTGGCAGCTGATAAACCCTTTAGTCTCAGGGTATACTGGCAAGTTTATCGGTCTTATTAAAGATGTTGTGATATTTTCATTGTTTTCTTACACCATATCTTTTTTGCTCATCACTGTTCTGCTGCTTCTTAAAGAAAACATGTTTGAAAAACAGCCGGTGCTGCTCACCAAACCAACAGTAAACAAGACTTGCTGTTCACATACAGCATGCAGATCCCAGCCTGCACATTTCAGATTTCAGTTTCAATTTGTCATTTTTATGCACTTTCATGCATAAAAGACAACAGCATTTTTAAAAACAAACAAACAAACAAACAAACAAACAAACAAACAAACAAAAAACACCCAAACCAAAATAGTGCAAGTTTAAAAAAAAAAAAAAAAAAAGTCAATAAAAAAGATTTTAAAGATTTTCATATTGACATGTGTAATTAAATGGAAAAAGGATGTGGTTTTTTAAATGCATAATCATAGAAACTGAAGAGAAAACAAAACTGCATCAAAGCCAAAAACAGTCTTGACTCTCTGCAGGAAACTCCTCTGTGACTTCAACATTATCACAGTTCTGTGTTTGCACAAATGACAGCATAATAGCTTTAGACTGTATCCAAGATTTAATGTATATTTAATAAGCAAAAACACACAATCTGCCTCTGGGCCTTACACATTTTTAGCAACAATAAGAAATTAACAGGTTCTCTTTTGTTGGGTTTTCTTTTTGTTCTCTTAAAGCTGGGCTACATTTATGATTTAAACCTGAAACAAACATCCACTCTCCGTCCAACCCGACACACCTGATAATGCATATCACATGACCACTGACATTCACTGGGCTTTCACGAGCTAGTATAAACAGGAAGCAGAAGGTTGGTTACTCAGCTACAAAATACACGATGATGACAATGATGGAAAGTAAGACGGATATTTTCTTTTTCTTTTACCAACGATGAGGTGAAACTGTTCCTGAAAGTAACACATCATCAGGGTAAGGGTCTCACAGTGACAGAAGAAACAGATTGGGAGTCACACGCAGTAGGACATGTTGTGAAAAAGAGCTAGTAGATGAGAGCAATGCAACATCACGCAGAATGACACACCCACTTCAGGCCCTGTTTTGGGTGAAAACAAAGAGATCTGGACACCGGCATCAGATTCAAAAACCAAGCAGAATCATGCCTAAAAGCTGCTGCATTGCATTGTGTACATCACATAACAAAAACTCCCAGAGTAACGATTTTCTTTACTTTGCAAAAAAGTTTAATGACCTAAAAATGTACCCTTTACAACACCTATTAGGCAGATAAACACAAATAAGGCTTTATGTAATACATGCAGACCACTGTAATGCTACTACTGACTACTGATAGCTGTCTGCATGTATTACATTATGCTGTATTTGTGTTAAAAGCGCTGTAAATTATGCATTTTTTAAGACATTAAACTTCCCTCTTCATTTTTTGAAATTTAAAGGAATTATTACTGTTGTCTTTATTCATAGTATTCTATTACAGACATCTTGGTCATAAACAACAGGTGAATAAAATCCAACAGTAGGTGATTATTAATGATAATTACAGCTATGAGCAGTGGCTCTGTCCCATATTATTGTATGGCAAAAAAACATCATGAGTATGACATAGTATGAACAGCCTGTTACAGTTGCAAGTACAAGCTTTGCTAAAAACCCTGCTAAGCAATTAGCTAACAGTAATGCCACATTGTGCAGACGACCAAAATGGCAAAATAAAGTGTCTCAATGGTAGAAAATGTGTCTGAAGTACATTAACTAAAGATTCAGTGAGGTAGTTGTATATGTCAGGATATGATACCTCCTCTGACCATTGCATGGTGACGTTGATCCACTTTGACGGACACAGGCTGAAAGGACACTCACCAACTCCTATTTCCTTCATTTATTAATGTAATGATGCTGATCATTGATCTACAAAAACATTATATAGGCTAAGAGTTAGATTGGATGGCCATTATTATGTATGTTCCTAATACCCAAAAGAAATGTGGTATTCTTATTTAAGGTGATTCAATCTGCAATGTCGGATATTTTGAATTTACTGCCAGTCAGCAAGGAGGGTTTGTTTTCACTCAGGGGCATAGCCAGGAAGCGTTGCTCTCATCTATTAGTTAGAAAAACACACGTGTTTGTGTTGTTGTTGTTTATTTCTGTCCAGACTAAATCTCAACACTGTAGTTTTCAGATCAGAGCAGGAGCATCAGTGTTTCAAAAAATCTCAGTTTCAGAGGTTCTTTAATGTACAAGTGGTGTGACGTTAGAATGAAGCAAAAGGAATATGTTTCAATATTAAATGTTGATGTAGGCTTACTGGGATGCTTAAACAGAACAGAACCATTAGATGTGTCCCAATTCGGGGGCTGTATCCTTCGGATACCTCGGCCCATGAAGGCCCATGAAGGACCTTCCTTCGAGGGTTGCCATGGCCGCACTGAAACTTCCAGTAAATGAGGCAGTTTAGTTTGAGGAACATTTCCTGTTTTTGTCATGAACCGTTTTCCACATCATGATGCACCGCCCCTGTCAATAGCAACTATGACACGGCAGTTAACTTATATGCATGTAAACAGAGGCGCCATCCCATTTTAATTGGTTGTCTGCCCAGTCAGAGGCGGGACTATTCAAACTGTTTAACGAGTAAGGGTGTTATTCAATCTTAAACCTGAGAGGCAGTAAAGGCATGTTTTAAATTTTGCACAGTTTGTAAATATTTTATCCATTTGCTGTTTATTATTGTTTTATCCTTATTTGTCAAATTAGCTGGGCTTCATTTTTATTTTGTTGGCACTTTACACTGCAGTTGTATTTTCAAATATGCCGTTTCTTCACTGGTGTTCAGCCCATCTTTTTAAAGTGCAATTTCTCAACAGAATAAAAGATGGAAGCTTTATATTACATTTGTATGGTGCCACTCTGTGTTGTGATCAGTAAATCTATATATTTTTCAAAATAAACTTTAAAACTGTAACGTTGATCAATGTCAGTAGACATGGGTATTGGAGACAAAAAATTGTGAGTTAATACTACTTTAATGCTTGTATGTGCATGTGCACACATGTTGGTATTTTAAGCTACCATACTAGGGCAGTGATATACTGCCAAATCCCACATGCCACCCTGGCATATGTCAGTGCCCCTCTTGGGCCACCCCATTACAAAAGTCTGGACACCCCTCTGCATGTAAAGAAGGAGCCAGAAATGATTTGTTTTTTAAACATCATATTTAAACATCTAAAAATGCTTTAACTGCTGCTGCTTTGTCCATTATGTTCACTTGGAAAAGAAAAAGGACTGTCAGCGGCACTGTAATGACCACTACCTGTCCATAGTGTGATGTCACTTCCTTTTTGGCATAGTCTGAATTTTATCTTGATGTGGGAAGTCGCATGTCAGAGACTGGTAAACAGCATTATGCCTAAAGTATGTTTTTCTAGCCTTAAAACTGTGCTCTGTGCAACAGCATCGTCTGCCCATGACAAAAACTACAGCTGAAGTGGGAATACTTTCACCTCTGTTCATCTTTTCAACTTCAACGACCCGCGGAGATCTACCCCATCTCTACAGCATGCAATTAATCTTGCAATATTATGGGCAGCGAAGGATCCACCGGTTGGACCCTTCACAGTGGGGGATTCATTGGCTACATATGAAGGAGCTAACGAAATGGGACAGACTTCATCGTGCCACTGAGACTCAATCAGTCTACAAATAGACCCTCTGAATGATGCACCTAAGGCTTTTACTCTTTTTCTATTTAAAGCTCAAAATGTTCTCTAAAATATATCATCAATGTAAGAGTGAAAACACTAGACTCACCTGCAGAATGAATGTAACAATCTCGTAGGTTTATGTTCACCGCTAGAGCAATAATTTCTATTTTGTTTCTGAGAAATGTTTTGTCTAGCAGTTTGACATGTCGCACAGGTCTGAACACTTAACACCTGTGAGTCTTAGTTGTAGTTGCTTTGGAGAAGAAGAAGCCAGTCAAAGCACAATTTTTAAGTGCTATTGAGTTAAAAAACATTATTGTTCAATGTGTAAACAAAGCACTATACAGTATACATACTGGTGCCATCTGTGAATGAATCCAACATTTTCCCAGAGTCCAAAAGTAAGTTTGCTTTGAGTGGAAATACTCATTCATTCATTCATTCAGTCAGTCAGTCAGTCAGTCAGTCATTCAGTCGGTCATTCATTCATTAGCTATCCATAACTGCTTATCCTTTTGCAGGGTAACAGGAAGACTTTTTGCAGTTTAAGCTACAGTTTTGCCAGCAGCGTTATTTAACAGAATTTCCAGCTCTGTGATTGAATGTTTCTTGCCAAAATGCACCTTATGACTCATTGTTACATTTTCTCCCAAAGTTGTTGGCTTGTACAGACAACTTTTTAATCAAAGGACCAGATATTTTCTGAAGCAGCTGTTAATCTTCTGGCCCGATGATTCAGCCGGAAGAGACTTATGTCGAACAAAGACAAGAATGCTCCGACTGTTAGTCACACAACAGTGTCTATCAATGTTATAATATTGGAATATATTGCGTTTACCTCCAGAGTCAGAGGCCCCTGAGTTAGCACCTCCCACTTTGCATCTATAAGACAAGTCAGAATGTGAGAAAGTTGAAATATAACATTTAGATGAATGTTTGCTGTGTTGACAGAAGTATGAACTCTTTCTAATAATAACTACATTATATGAATCCTTCCTTACATTTAAGTCTGTGCTGTATTGCTGCATTCTGTATTTCTTTTTGCTTCTGACAAAAAGCTCAGCTTTCGGGCTTTTTAGTAAGCCTGGGAACCTTCTGCCCCTGTTACGCTCCACCACTCCAAGTCTGCCAGACCTTTTTCAATCTCAGCTCTTCCCACTTTCAAGATGCCTGTTCAAAAGTGTCAGCCACAGTACTTTGAGAATTTGGCCACTTCCTTTGTAAGGCAATCTTTTACTTCTCAGAACAGTGACAGCCCGTTTTTACTCTAACAGCCTAACTTTAGTTTAAAGGGTTTCTTGTTCCACCAAGAACCCCATGCTTACTATTAATGACATTTGTGCTTTTTCTGCTGTGAAAAAGGTCCTTTAAAAGGCCTGAGTAGCAAGCTCTCAGATACTAATGAGTCTCCCAATTAGTGCTTCATTGCAGGCAGATGCTTTAGGAAGGTCAACCACTTGAAGTCTCCATAATAAAACATGAAAAAGAGCTCTGATGAAGATATAAATACAGCATGTTGTCGGCAATGGCTGTTTGATCGGAAGTATTTTCAATTTAATAATTAAAAAAAAAATCAAATCAATAAAACCTTAAAAGCATTTCTCTGTCATGTGGGTAAAACCCCTTCTGACACAGCAGAGTTTTAGTAATAATTAACTATCTAGGCTGCAGAGTCCCTGTCTTTAGTTACGCAGTCAACCATCATAAAGCGAACTCCGAAGGTGTCTTGTGATATCGTTGTTGTGGTGACACATTGCAGATTGTTAAAATTTAAGCTGACAAGTCAAAAGAGTCTGTGCAACGTTCAAGAGCTTCACCGCAAAGTTACGTATCTGCTGACATAAAACAAGATTTACACTCTGACACCATCTGTGTTGATGTGTCGACTTTCAGATGACATTTTTTACACCCTTCATGTGCAGTGAAAACATGCACCTCTCAGTAATGACTTTATGGGTAATTTTATCTATCTATCTATCTATCTATCTATCTATCTATCTATCTATCTATCTATCTATCTATCTACTCTGTTTTTCTCTTTATACATAGTTTACAAAGACAGCTAGCGTAGAGTCATGTTAGCTGTTTCCCCCCATTTAGTCTTTGTGCTAAATTAACCATCTCATGGTGAGCTTCATATTTGTGTACAGCCAATAAAGTTTCTGCAATACAGCAAATAAGAACATTTCCTGAAATGTCAAACTATTTTTAACAATATCAGCAGTTTTTCTGCAACTTGTAGCTCCTATAGGCATCATTTTATTCCTCTGCACATCCTAGTTTTGCATTTTGTAAATCATTCTATTAGAGCCTCGAACCGTAGCAATGTAGCATGTTATTACAAGTGTGTAATGATGTAAAAAATTAACATGTATCTGATTTGATGTAAACTGTATTGTTGTGTAACAAAAAAATAGTTATGCTACAAAGCATTTTATGCTAAGTTCAAGCTCAAATTGTTTTTTTACTTCAGAGAAATGTCTGAATCCAGCGGAGCTTAATATCTTTATATTTCATTCCCTTTTTAGGCAGGAAGGATCTTAGCTGAACCCACACATTAGTTTCAAGGTCAACCAGTGACTCTTCACTCACTGAGAAGCCCAAACTCGGGCAAACAAGATACAGTTAATTTGGACAGTAACCACTGAGGGTCATTGTTATAAACTGTTCACATAGACCATTGATTCTACTCAGTTTCAGTGTTTTCTACTCTGTTTTTCTCTGTTGCAGGCTCATTTACAACAGCTGGATCAGTGCAGTTCAGTTTTATCTCTGCTCTTTACTGCATTTTGTTGCACCCCGCAGCTGTGACAAATCCCAGCGACCATGAAGGCTCAGCCATCACTCAAACAATAGTAATGACACCAAACTGGAAAAAAGTACTGCTCCTGTGACAAATCTGAAAACTGACAAAACTTCAATCACCTGTCGAGGCCGCTCCTTCTTGTCACTAGTGATTTCTGAGGGAGGGAAAAGACAAATGCTTGTTTTCTGTCAAATTACCAGTGAGTCATGCAGACAGACAAAAGCAGATTAAGGTTCTGGCTCTGCAAATGTTTGCAGTGTCAACAGCTTCAGATGGTGATGGATGATAAGAGCAGGAGGAGGTGGCTCAGTGCTGCAGCAGCATGCCATCTAATGGACACAGTGAGGACAGTCACACCTAGTTTTCTGGGCTTACTGCTGAACTGATGCCACTGAGGGATTCCCAAAGTTTCCAACGTCAGGAAAACAAATCTGACAGAAAGACTTTTACTCTGCTCAGGTCAGTGAGAGGCCCGGTGCAGAATCATGCAACTGTGCTAGATGCAAGATATCTCACTGCATTAACCTTAGGACTTCTAGGATCACTCTTTCAGAATGTAACCAGGCTCAGATTTGAGGTTTAGGATTCGTAAACAATCTTTTATTTTTTTCTTTTTAGCAGTAACAAGGTCTGACGAGCTAAACCTCATTCCCTTCTTAATGCACACGCGTCCTTACCCGTCGAGTACATTAGTCATCATATATGATCTTTTCTACTATCTGTCATGAAGCACATGCTTTAAATTCTAGAGATACAGCTATGCTGTGTTCTAAGCAGACCGACCGACAGCAGATGAACACTCATTACTACAAGAGACTTGAGACTTCACTTGAGACTCACGGTCAAAGACTTGTGACCATCTTGTCCATCAATCCGTGATCTCTTGGACGGCTGACATTTTAAAAAGAAACTTGCAACTGAGACAAAGTGTTTCAGTTTTTAACAAAATCTAGTTGTCAATACTCTTTTATTTAGTCATGAGAATACAAAAAACAATATCCTGATAAATACATCAAAATCGTTCTCTTATTTTTCCTATAGGCTAATGTTGCTGGTTTTAAGTCACAGACTGAACATGAAAAGATTCTACAGCAATGAAGGAAAACAAACTGAATTAAAATGACAAACTCTGCTTCACTTTAAGCAGCTAAAATTGTCTTTGAAGAGAAAAAAATAAAAAAAATTTCCTTCTCAAAGTATTTTCTTTTCATTCTGAAAATGTGTGTGTGTGTGTGTGTGTGTGTGTGTGTGTGTGTCAGAAACAGAATGAAGGAAGCAGATATGGAGGAAGGAAGGAGATAAAGACAGCAGGAGAGAACACATAAATATTTTGTGGAAATACATTCCATGTCGGTTTGCTCATGAGGCTGAATTATTAACAACAAAGCAGATGAATTTACGTGTCCAGTGCAACACAGCTGTGCCTGGAAATTTGCTTTCAACTGGCACCACGGCACATGTGCTGCACTGATCTCATGATAAACGTAAGAGGATACTATACAAATATTATAGTAGGGCAAGTCCATGTGGGAGGATTTCAATGATCCATGGATACAATGACAAACTTCAGAGGAATGTTTCATGTTTTTACACGAACATCATGAGAAAATCATTTGTACATGCTGTAGAGCAACACAAAAGCACTATGAAGTCCAATTAGAATAATATAGAGTTTAGTTTTTTGAGTTTTTTTTTTTTAATAATTCAGATAGTATCAGTCCAAAATCACTTTAGAGAGTCACAGGCAAGCTTTATGCCCACGGAGGCTGTATGCAGCCATAGTCTACCGGTATAGATAGCACAAAACTGTGAAAGCAGTGATTTTTATGAACTTCC
Organism: Naso thynnoides; assembly: GCA_029783665.1. Classification (NCBI taxonomy): domain Eukaryota; kingdom Metazoa; phylum Chordata; class Actinopteri; order Acanthuriformes; family Acanthuridae; genus Naso; species Naso thynnoides. The sequence goes on along the minus strand of JAQLOL010000020.1, from coordinate 11,507,442 downwards.
GTTTTCCATGGGCAAACTGTCAAACGTACAGTTGTCAAATGTGTTTTCTCTTTTTGAAAGGTAATTATCAAAAACATCATCTGATCTGTGAGCGCATCACACTCACGGTGCCGCAGAAGTGTGAAGACTCATTTTCACTCACCGCAGCGCTCGAGCGTCTTCACTCCGTCTTTTGTCGTCCTGCAAAGAAAAGCCGCTGAACCCGTCGGAGGTCTCCGTCAGGTTACGCTGCTGCAGTTATCACGGTTATCCATTTTTATTGCTGCTCGTTCGTTACTTATAAGACTTCAAACTCTGAAACATTCAACACTGCACGGCCGGCCGTCACAGTGACGTAGGCGACTGGACCACGTGACAGGAGGTGTAGCTGTGGGACGTAAACAACTTTACTACAGGAGCCACGAGTTCTGCTTACCTGGCTTTCTGTCGCCCTTAATGTTTTGCAACATTTTCAAAATAGATTTTCTTTGCAGATTATGCATTTTACTTTAATAGCTATATGATATTTGCCTTGTCCATTCCAAAGTTAAATGTATTTGAAAGTATTTTTAAGTCGTATTCAATGAAAGTACCAATCTATGATTTTTTTTATTATTATTATTTTTAAATATGGGCAGTCTCATGACGTCACACACGCGCACACACACTGCTGAACATATAGTTTAGAAGGCAAAAAACTATAGTATCCTAATGCATTTTTGCATTTGTGATTAAAGAAATTTAAAGAAAAGTAAATAAACTGAAGTTTTCAGGTTGTATGTCTCACTGACACAGACGGACAGACTTGAAGCTCTCACTCGCTGATGTCACTCAGATGATTTTTGCTTACCGTCTTAGTTGTGATATTACACCAAGAGGCAAGACAGCAAAACCACAGCAGCACAGTCATCTTTCTAGCTCTGACTTATTTTGGGGTAATCTTCACCATCGAGCCCTGCAGACAACATGCTTTATCTCAGAAGTCTGAGTCATGTATCTGAGAGGAAACCTTGACGAGTTAGAGTGTGGGAAAGACGAGAGACAGCGGGCTTGGGGGCTGGTGGGGGGCTCAGCATGATGACAGCAAATATCAGAAAGCAGAATACAACTTAAATTTGGGGAATATTCATTTATTTAATAAAAATACTGCAATTTTGCACTTTACTTCTGTCTGACACAGACAGTCTGACAGTTATGTGTATTATGCACAGAGAGGCTGAGCTTTATAATCATCATCCACACTTTTCATAATATAAATTTACTGCTTTGCACTGCAGCAAAACAAATGTCGAAATATTATGAGAGTATTTCAAGACTTGTTTTGCAGAAGTCTGTCTGTGTTTCAGTCATAAGATTCAGTTATGGATTATTTGTGGCAACAAAGTGTGTAAAGAGGAATACGATTATAGAGTGAAACTTTTTTGTCTTTAGGCTTTAAGCAAAATGTGGTGGAATATGACGATTTGTCATGTTTCTGCAAACTACTTTAAGGTTTATTGTTTACTGAAGGGAGAAATAATAATAGTAAGAAATAATTAGCCAGGATTTCGGTTTAACAGAGGAGCCATCGAAGTTATAGGTCTACTGTTTGAATCTGCCAGATTGGCAAGTCAGTCCCCAATTTACTTGCTTTAATATAGACCTTTAAAAGAAAAAAAAAAAAGTAGAATCAAATTTGAAAAAATTTATTTTTCTTGTTCAGTTGACAGTCTTAATGTTTCTTGGTTGTAATAATTCTAGCAAATTATGCTTTTCACTGCCAGAATTGATCACAAGCATTGAGTTTATTTCTGCATCTGAAAACTGTAGGACTGCAGTGACAAACAGCCCTGGAGCTCTCAAGCCGCAAAAGTCATTTATACATTTATACATCACAGATTGCAATAAATAACAATATATAAATTACATTTCACACCCAGTTATGTATCACAATTGTCCCAAAGGAATTTGTACATGCAGATAACACTGAAATAGATCTTCCTGTGCACTGCTGGAGACACAAATCCCCAAATCACAACAGAAACTTAAAATGTACTGTAGTCTAACACCAGTCCTTGTAAATGTGCAGTTATGAATGTACGTGCTTAGGTCATACATACAACATAAATTTGGAAAACATATTTATTTGTACATTTTTAGACTGATTCTCTTTTTCCAAAGAAGAAGGAGGAGGTCTTGCAGCAGTTGATTAAGCTTTAGAGCCTAAATCAGCTAAATTAAAAGCAGCTAAATAAGCAGGTCAGTGGTCAAAGCTGAGGCAGAAACACTCCAGCGCCACTGACGAAAGTGCCATGTAAAGAAATAAGAGCCTGAGAGAATAATTTTAAAGTTGCAGTTGTGGATGACATTTCTTTGTTTATTCTGTTCAGAATCATCTGAGCTGTCCAGCAGACCTCCAGATTTCTCCTGGACGTCTGTGTCTGATGAATTCTTTTGTCATTTTGAAAACTTGGCGAACGGTGACTCTTCATTCACTTTGCCCTATAGAGATGAAAGGAGACAGTAAAGGGTTAACAGGAACAAAACACATTTATGATAAACTGCAAGCAGCGTGGTATGAGGATGTCTGTATTAGTAACGTTCTTTACCAAGTGCACTACACTCAAATTCATTAATGTGTTTGATTGCTTTGTTTTTCTCTACAGATGGTTAACATCATTTTTTCTGTTCTCTAACTTCCCTGCAGTATCATTGCACAAATTCAGAGTACTAAAAAAATTAGAGATTAAACTGAGGGGATATTTTAAAAAGACTCTCACCATGCTTTAAGTGTACAACAATGTCAAAGTGTCTTCTCTAACCCAGAACACAAAAACACAATTCATAAAGGCACTTAAAAGAAAAGAGGACTGACAGAAACAAGAATGCCAAGAAGCTTCAATGCAGAAACAGGAAATGACATGATAAGTGTCACATAATCAGCCTCAGTCCTCAGTCTCTTCCTTCAGTCGCTCTTTCTCAGCACTGACCCTCACCACTGCACTGTCTGTCCCTGCTTGCTTCTCATTGGCTAAGTACGCAGGGGGTTGTTGTAACTCATAGCGAGTAGTGCACATTAGTGAAAAGGTATTTTTATTCAGGAACAAGTACTTTTTACGTTGCTTCTCAAAGCTGTGCTTCTGCTCTGAAAGGAGAAGTTCATTTTTTTTGCACATTCTAATAAGGATATTTACGACCATACACAGTGTTCAACAGCATTATTATGACAAACGGTGCAGTCACAAGAGCTGGAGCTCCTTGCTGATGGAGGTGAAGGGGCATATCAAGTGCTTCGACAATCCATTAAAAACGGGTCGTTTTAAAAGACGATACAATCGCTCAATGTTTAGTGGTGTCCTCTCATGTTCTGAGACTAAGAAACGAAGTTAAACAGAGGTTAATAAGCTGCTAACAGGCGTCTGTTTGTTTCCTGAACCAGCAGAGACAGGCTGTTTCTGGGTTAAAAGCTGTTGTTCAGCTTTGTGTTTAAGTGTTGGTAAATGAGAGAACACCACTAAACGTTTTTTTGACTGATTGTGGAAGCACTTGATGTGCCCCTTCCCCTCTGTTGTTTTCAGCTAGCGATGACATCAGCAAGGAGCTCCAGCTCTCGCGACTGCACCGTTTGTCATAATAATGCCGTAGAACATTCTGTATGATTGTAAATATCCTTATTTAAGGCTTAATGTGCAAAAAAGAACTCCCTCAGTAAAATATAAAGATAAAGCGATTTGTTTTTTACATCACTGTATTTGCAAAATACCTTATTACATTTAGCCCGCCCTAACTACGAGATTGAATTTAGAGGGGAGCGCATAAACAGTGCTTCTACCGTGGATGCCAAGTTGCAGCTGCCTGAAAAAAAAGAAGCACCACCTGAAGAAAACCCCAAACAAGAGGCAGCTGCTAACAATAACTCACATACTTCTGGTCTCAGTTTTTACACCAAAATCTAAGAAAGACAACAGCTCCATGATGATGTGTTTGCCGTACCTCCATAAAAACAATAATGTCTCCAAATTACTCTTATAAATTTTGCAGCACATGAAAGAAAAATTGCACATACTGTAGGTGGAAAATGTTGTTTCAGCTCATGTACGCTATGTTCATTTTTCATGTATAATGTTAATGTTTGATGTTAGGAGAATCACTTCAATCACTTATGTTGAAGCCATAGCAGCCTTTTAAATTAAAACTTGACAGTAACTTATTAAAAATGCATTTCTACTTGAGCCATTTTTAATGGGAATACCCTTCTTTTGCTTGCGTATCGATTTTCAGCACTTTACCCACCACTGCATGGACTTAACTCTGTCTGCTCGGACCTGCCATGCTCGAGCTGTTCACCAGATGCCCTCAGAGTTTTTCTCCTTCCTGTCTCACCCTTCCAGCCTGTCCCTCCTGTCCTGCACTTACCTGAAGTCCCCTCCCACCCACACACCTTACACCACTGCTGCACTTACATCACTTTAGTTACTTTGTGGCCATGTATATTTACTTTCCAGCCATCTACCTGTCTGTCTACTTATTGTACTTGACCAACCATATACCTTTAACCTGACACCTGTACCTGCCTGTCTGCATGCCTGCCTCTAAACTTGCTTAGCTTCACATGTTCAGAGTTTCAATACACACCTGACCCTTTGTTGTTGTGCATTGTCTGCATGTGGGTTCTTCCTCAGCTAACTCACACTCACCAGCTTGACAGTAGGAGTGTCTAGACAACAGGGTAAATGACTGGCACTATCACTGCAGTATTGCTGACTAAACTTTTCTTTTTTCAAGAACTCAACTGGCATGATTTATTATTACTTATTAAAACTGGTAGTTATTTGCTCATTGTCGTCTGCAAAATCTGCTGTTTTTGTGTTTGGACCCATCTGTTGTTGTTCATGTAGCCTACTGTACATGCTGCTTGCGTACATTTGTGTATGTTCATATACACTACACACTGACACGACATCTTAAGAGCTCTTCACACAGGAAAGGCGTAGCAACACATTTTTAGAGATAACAGGAGATAAATATTGTATTGAGTGTTTTGCTTTCGTCTCTGGAGAGAAATCTCTGTTCTTATGGTGAAGACCTGATGCTTCGTTACATTTTCTTTGCTTTTTACCTGAGATGAAATCTTAAGAGTTCAGAAAGCTGGAAATGCCAGACAACGCACAGATGGAGAGTGATGATAAGCTTTTATTTCTAAAGAAATCACTTTGTCACTTCACACTGTCAAACTGAAAATTTGTCAGGCTTCCTGTTTGCATGAAAGAGAGACCAGTAAACCACTGTGCTCACCGATAAAGGGAAAGGGAAGAAAATGACACATGGCGGTTATGAGCCCTCATTCTCTGAAGGGTTCATTTTCTTGCAGAGGAAAAAAAAATCATTTCCACAAGAATTTGGCAATCAATTTTAAGAAAACTGCGGTAAATATTGTGTAGGAAATTCCCCCCTCTAGGTTTCTCTTCACTTGGTGTGCAACCAATTAGGCCTCTTCCCCTGAGATTTACTCCCCACCACACATCTGTTTGCCACTCGAATATAACTAATTGCACTTAGGACATATAAAGTTGAACATTTGGTCACACAGTCCCCTTCATTATAGTAAATATTGTGTTATCCTTCTCCAGAAACCACTTGTAGTGTTTCTCCTCATCCTTTCTCACACTAATTATCAAATAAAATAAAAGACTGGGAGACCACAGCATTTAAACTTAAATGCCAAAATCAGCATGCTCACAAAAGCTTTATATAGCCAGCACAGCACAGCACAGCACAGCACAGCACAGCACTGGTGGAAGGAACGATGGGGACTATGGGGGCAATCCCCCCCCCCGAACCTGTGCCCTCACGTCAGAAAAATGCTGCGAAAGTGCCCTTGTGGATGCCCTATGGCAGATATAACATGAAGAAGTGCCTGCTAGGATGCCCCTCTGGTGGACAAAACACAGTTACATGGCCGACAACTTTTTGCATGCTAGTGCCCCACCACATACAACAAGTGCCCTTTATACCATT
>JAQLOL010000020.1:11479820-11501366 GCA_029783665.1 Naso thynnoides | reverse complement strand
ATTTCATAGTGTAGAACTGACAAAACCTTACGACAATGTGTAAGGAGTAATAATTTGCATACAAGTCCTTTGGCATTTTTGCTGCACCGCAAGGGAACACTACGAATCTCTACAATGTCAACCAAGCTTTTGTTTTCTTTTTAAGAGAGAATCGTGATCTCAATTCTCAGGGAGAAAAATCGTGATTCACATTTTAGCAAGAGTCGTGCAGCCCTAGCTGTGATCATCTAGACTCACCCATTCGACTGTCATTGCTGTGCCCTTGGAAATGACGTTGATCTCAAACGGGGCAACACAGTTACATGTCGCTCCAGTATTTAAAATGACTGAACATTTCTTCACCGGCAGGATCAGAAACGTTGCCAGTTGTCTTAAGCAGTCCTCGTATACGATTGAAGCTTTAGCACCTATGATATCACCTTCACAAAGGACAAGATGTGGGCGGGGGAAAAGAGCTGGATGTAAAAAGTGTTCATCAGGAGGATCTTCATGTGCAGGTGGGTCATTTGCAGGTGGGTCATGTGAAGGTGGGTCAGGTGAAGGTGTGTCAGGGGAAGGTGGGTCATGTGCAGTCTCAGCAATTACAGAAACTGGAATTAGATCAAAAGGTGGTTCTTCCTTTAATGCTCCATCCATTGGTTCTTCCTTTATTGCTTCATTTGCTCTGTTGAGGCACAACACGAAGGCATATGTATAAAAATGTTTTTAAAAAACAGAAACCACACAACAATAAGAGAGTTCAGATCGGTAACACACTATGTATGAATTATATGTGTACAAATTGAAGGACATATACAGAAACAATAACTTCTCAGATAAGAACACTAAAGAGCAACGAATACCATTAGAATGTCGTACTTACACACTGTTCAAGGCATCATTTAAAACATTCTCCTTTGTGTCCTCCACATTGCTCATGTCCTGTGAGCTGTAGAAATAAACATTAAAATACAGATAAATAGTTAATGTATACAAAACACAAAGCATGTAGTGCAAAGAAGTTAACAGCCGGACTTCAGTCTTTGTTTAACGCCCTATGTTTCCTAACATTCAAATTTTGATTTCTTTAATAACCCGGAATGCTCTGTACATCCCACATATGGAGATAAAAGGTATACATAAACTGAAATACAAAGGGAAAAAAAGCAGAAACTTTTTGTCTGTAATCAAGCATTTAAAACCAGCACAATTGTTTGAGTGAAATCAATGACTTGCCTTTCTGTCCCACTAGAAGCATCGCTGCTAAACTCTGCTGGAGCTTTGACTTCAAAAGGTATTTGGTCAATGGGAGTTGATGAGAGACCTTTCTCATAGCTGAAAAATAACAGCAATGTAAAGAAAATTAGTACAACGTGACCCAGTCACATATGCATATAATTCTTTTTGTTGCATCTTAAAGTACTAGGAGTGTTGCCTGGCCGGAGAAACATACCAAAATAAATCAAGAACAGCTCAAAAGCTGTCAGATCAAAAAAATCATGCAAAGTGTCTGTAACATTGCGAATGTTACTATGCCAGAGTAAATTAAATACAACAAAGTACATAGAACAAACAAACAAAGGCTTATTTGCTAGGGGCCAATGGGTCACCTTAATCAAGTAACAAGAGAGAGAACAAAGTGCTTTAGTGTACTGTCAATTTTTTATGTGATGGTTAAGAATGTGAACACAACGTGCAGCGTATTTCCAGTAGTAGAGGCGGTAAACACACTAAAAAACTTTCGGAAATGACATTTAACCAGGGTACCATCAGATTAAATCTAAGTGCATTACATACAAGTAAAACAATAAACAAAATTTAGTTAATTTTTAGGCACTGCATAGGTTGTAAATGTTATAATTAGCATTAACTTACTTCAGGATATTAAATAATTAAGAGTGTCTACTTTATTTATTAGCTAGCACGTGCGGCTAACGTTAGTTTAACAGCTAACGTTACATGCCAATTAGCAGCAATTTTCAGCAGGTGTGGACCGTCCTCGGTAACATCACTGGGCGCTTTATTTTCAAATTAGTTACAAACGTTTACATTTACAATACTGGTAATGACAACTACATATTTTACAACACCAACGTTGACAAAGTAACGTTGACGTTGACTGTGCCAATGTCCACGTTCTAGCCTCGCTGAAACTGCACAACAACAAACTGCATTTATATCGGAACGTTACCATTCCAAGAGAAAACAGGCAACTTCGGCATCACTTTGAAAACACTTTTGTCTCATTAGTGATCTCCATTTTGGAAAGGCCACACCGATGTTTATCCGTGTTCTCTGGCGTTGCCTGTCCCGAGTTAGCTTTGCTTCATGTTTTCTCATCTTTGACGGCGAAGGTTCACACTCATTTGCTTTTTGTTGCAATAAAAAATAAGTGTGATCAGCCATTGGCCAAAACTTCGGTCCTCAACCTTTGCACAACATAAATAAAAATCGGGCAACGACAATTTTTCTTCTTCGTGTTTTTCCTCTTCTGCTTCTTCTTCGTTGGGTTTTAGAGGCCGTTTGTATGTAAAATGTCGCATTAACGCCCACTAGTGGATACACTCAAATCTCAGATCTAGTCCAAAGAGAGAGGCAGTTAATCTATTTGTCACCTTTTCTATGAATGCACTTCTGTACATTTCTTTAAGTTGGAAGCTGAATATACATTTAATATTTATTACACTAAAAATAAGTTAAAGAAAAAAATATGGTAGGTCTATATTTTATAATGTAAATAGTGACATTGAAAATGAAAGAAAATCTATTTTTCATTATGCTGACTCAATTCTGGCATCCTGTTCACAATTTGGCTAAAAGACTAAATGTGTAAGAAGTCAATTTTGTCAAAACAGCGTCTCCCGTGTCTGAGTCATGAGGCCTAGGTCACGCCCATTTGTTGCACCATGTCTTCGCCATGGCACCAACACATATAATAGACTAAACGTAACATAATGACTTAATGTTACCTGAAGCAAACTGCTCACACCAGGCTATTTGGTGTCCTCTGCCATGATGTCCATAGGCTACTGGAAACATTGCACATGTCTATTTTGTAGCTCGTAGCGACAAATTCTTAAATTACAGGCTATTAGGCCTATGTATGCATATAACTTAGCAAACTTTTTGATTTAATAAAGGCTAAAACCTGGATTCATCATAAAAGATTAGCTTTATTACTTAATTAAAAAAGAAGGAAAAAAATTGCAGCCAGTCTGTAAAATCTAGGCCTAAATGAGTAGGCTAGTGCCCTGGACAAGCTGACTGTGATTGAGGCTATTTAGGAACTGAGCCCGTAAGGCAAGGACTTAAGGAAAAAATCTCACAGGCCTAGAAATTGTCTGGATCGCACACCTTAAACAAGTGGTGACCGTGGCTAAACAGTGAGTCACAACGATAAAACAACCAGATGTACAGTGCCACAAGCACTTGCCAAACAAGATGATAAAATTTCTGTGGGGATAACTTCTTTAACATAGCTGCCACAGCGAGAGACAAAAATGGTGCTGCCTGCTCTCTTCCAGAGATTTTAAGCCCCCATTATAATGGCTGCAAATGGAAGAAAATCCTGATCTCGGGTTGAACTGAGGCCCTTGCAATCCAAAGTATAAGTTTGACTGGTTTGAAACCCACACAGATGGAAAGACAACAAATTTTCCTATCTGGATATGAATTGTTTATGTAAGCTTTGGCCAAGGTTATGGGATCAGTGAGGAGGTTTTTCCCAGCTTTTGAGTTTTCGTCTCAGCCTTGCTTCACTCTAGTGGTCATGTGACTCACACTAGCTTGGAGAGCATTCTGCAATACACACCCATTATAAAATCTGAAGAGAAACAAAAAAGTTTTAAAACTCAAATATGTCAAAAATGGTAAAAGATAGCAAAAACATGTAAAGACAAGATTTATAGTTCAAAGTCATGTCACTCATCCACAATTAAAATTAAGTCTGTAGCTTAAACTAAGCAGTACATGTTCAAAAAGGTGTGGGTTTGATTACTTTCTCCATTAAAATAAATTAATATTTCTGACTGTCTGCCTGCATGCATGACTCATCAACACGCAGCTGCCTGTACATATGTCAATCAAACTTTGACCAGGTCACATGAGGTCAAATTAATATAGATCTATCATTTGAACTGAATGGACTTTAATTGTCTGTTTGCAGATATTTCACATCCTCACACACCTGCATTTCCTTTGTGCTTCCTCTTTTTAATCCTCTGTCACTCTTTTATTTTAAGCCTTGTCCATTTATGATGCACAGTGTTACTGTTTTATCTCCACCCTCTGCCATGTCTGCATAGCTGGGAACAGGCACACAGAACAGCAAATAATGTTGTAATCCAATTTTTTAATCCCATGAGTTTGTTTTTTGTTTTTTGACATGTACTGTCAGTTACAGTAGGCTACATGTCAATCAACCTTTGACCGGTTTTCTTGGGTCAAACCCTGACTTTCAAAATTAAAGTCCAAAACTCCTTTGAAATAAAATTCCCTTATTTTTAATTTTTTGAAATGTCCATAAAAACCTTTAAAAAATATATTTTATGAACATTTAATGGGCTGAAGGCGAGATCCCGACCAATGCTACTTGCAGCTTTAATTATTATTATTATCTTTTAATTTATTTTTTAAAAAACCCTGTAGTGGGTCTGTTTCATTCCTTATTAAATAAAATGACATTTTCCTGTAGTAGGTAATTTGATTGATTGATTTATTTTGTTATTTAGTTGCAAAAAAATAAACAAATAAATAAAAGGAAGCAAGCAAGAAAGAAAAGACAATTATTTCGTTGGGTAGCAATGGCCACAGTGGCGCTGACCCCCTGATCAATAATTCAGTTTCTCCGGCAGTGCTCATCAATAATAAATGACAGATTGAGTATTTGAGGCAGAATGCTTCAGTTCATTACGGTGTGGCTTCGGATTCGTAGATGGGCTGTCAGTCCTCCACACGGCCTCAAAAATACCGCCCACATGTCATTCATTGAACGACGACGTCTGTGGTTGCATAAAGTTGGCGGAAAAAACGGAAAATTGTCATTCTTTCAAAATAAAGTCATTGAATCGATTGCCTTCATATGAACTCAAACTTAATTTGTAAAGCGCTTTTGTGATGCAATATAGAGAAATTCAAGATGTTTTTTTTTAGGTTACTGCCAAGCAAAATAATAAGACGGTACAAGTGGACCTATAAACATTTAGAGATGTTAAAATAATAAAAACAGACAAACAACAAAGATCCAGTAGGATTGTATAGCCTAGGTGATACAGGTTAGACTACATAGGCTGTGTTCGCAGTAGAATAACTAAAATAAGATAAGCCGTAAAACCCCATTGTTAGGCCTACACTGTTTTGTTGTCTTTTATTAAATCTTTTATGTTTCAGATTGCTTTCTCTTTATGAAAAAAATAGGCCTAATGAATTTGGATTTTTTTTTTCAAAATTGCCAATTTAAATTCTTGTTTTGAAAGCATAACCTACATTGTGATTTTCCTTATTTTTATTTATTTATTTAATTTTAGATGACGCATCTATTGAATGCTGTTAAAAAAATGAACTTATTTTCCGTCGCTTTTATTTTGGAATTTGTACCCGGATATACAATTGCACAACCTTTCTGACTTGACAGTGGTGGTGTTTCTGCGGGTGCTGGACGCAGTGGATAGCAGCCGGATAGAGATCCATAAAGGTGGGATTCTGTCTTTTTTAAAAAATCTATTGCATAAAACACACCTTATATTTTAAATATAGGCCTAGGCCATTTTTTTGTTTCTAAGCTCTCGTCAAGAAAAAGATTTGAAACTGAAGAGCCTTTGAGAGTCCTGCCGTAGAACAGCTGTTTTCATTGTGAAAACCATTAAACCGTCATAGCTGTGTAAATTCATATTTATTCGTGTTATCTGGATGGATGGGTGTGAAGCCTACCGGTTTGGTGGCTCTCTGGTTTGACTCAGGGCCTGTCCTGCAGGAAAAGGCGTTTCACACCGTTCGATGGTTTAAATCAGGAAAATGGGTCTGAATGGTTTCAAGGATGGAACAATAGCTTAAAAAAATTAGACACTTGAAATCCATTCATAGAGCAGAAGAGAGTAATCATTTTCGACACGCTTTTGCTGGCCTACAATAATCAGTGGGCTACCCCAATTTTCTAATAGCCTAATATTTTAATGATTAGCCTATTATCATGAAATAATAAAGTCACCACTAAGTAGACAATCATGGAGTCGATATAGGTCCGAATATTTGGATGGTTTTAGAGAAATTAATGGAATTCAATTCATTAAACGTTGAGCCATATGGAGGACTGTTGTATGCCAGTGGTAAGAGTCAGTCCTAAACCAATCAGATCTTGGTTAATGAATTAGCCTGTGCTTTCCTAATGGCTGCACATCCCAGAGAACAAAAAAAAAAACTTCTGCAAAAAAAACTTAATTACTGTTTTTTAATTATCATGGACCTACTTAAAAAAGAAAGATTATAATAAGGCAAAATAAAGTGGGAGTGCCCAATAAACATAATTACTCCACATAGAGGAAAATATAGGCTCCAACAGGCCTGCACAGATTCCACCAGCATCTTCTAGTAAGCTTATAAATAGATATTGTCATTGCATGAAAAAAAACATTTTATTAGGGATTGATTTGCAAATTCTGAAACAAATTGAGTTTATTAAAATGGAGACTTTACATAAACAGTTTCCGTCTAGTGTGTGTGTATGTGTTTGTGTGTGTATGTGTGTATAAAAGAGAAAAAGATAGACAGTAAATACATCATCTACCTTCACCTAGGCCTTCTGTTTTTAAAGCTTTACATTATTATACTGCATTTAACAATGTATACTAACGTTATCATGGATTCAACCTTGTCAGTCAGCAGTTTGGTCAGGCCATATGGAATTAATCCAATTAAATTGATATGATGGTTCAATACAACAATACAAAGAGTTCAGATTTAAAGTCTTTCGGTAGATTCTGGTGCCCCCCCCACCCCCCAAATTTTTTCAAATATTGGAAAGTTTCATGGGCTTGAACACATCTGAATGTGAGCTGACAGTGAAGGCTTCCTCTGCTGACAGTAAAGTTACTGCTCACTGTCAGACCTGAAGGCAACACTGACGCATCTGCTGTTTCTTCTGGGAAAACGTGTGCATGTAGTTTGTGACAAACACTGCTGCAGCACCAGCCATCACTGGATTCCTATGTTGGGTTGGTATCTTTTATTACATTTAGGTTGTTGGTCAGTCTGTCAGTGTTGTGCGTTTCTGACAGTGGACTGAATGTTCGATTTTTTTTCTAAACCAAGACTTTCTGTACATTAAAGAACTGCTGCTGCTGCTGCTGAAAGAATTTTTTTGCTGGAGGCTTGAATTGTCTTATTACAGCTTAAATTGGCTTCACAGGCTATTCACGTAAGAAAAACAAAAGATCGAAAGAGAGGAAAGTATAGAATTCTTGTAGATTTTGGAGCATCAAAATGTTGAAAAACAAGGCAAACAAAACATTAATTTTAAGCAGATCTTTGGCCCAAACTGTATTAATACTTGGAACAGATCAATAAAAAGCTACATCTATACTTATCCGTATGCTAAGCACAGATTATTTATAAGTGTCAAAGAGTTATTGCACAGACAATGCATATAAATGAAATAGTGTAACTACTAATACAACTAGCTTTACATTATATATCAATGTGGTTCTTAAAATGAAAAACATAGATGTAGGCACTGTACATACAAAAAGGGAAGGCTTATGTCAAATAAAAGGCAATAGACATGAGGTAAATATAAAATGGTTTACAAACACAAACAGACTCTGGGCTGTTTCTAATTCTAAACGTCCTGGATTCACCTGCAGACTTGAGCATCAGAAAACCTGTCCCACGTCTTGAGTGCTCCTCTTTCTTCTTTGCTGTGGAGGGAAAAAAAAGAGATGCTATTTTTAGCATCCCTCTCATCTGCATCCCCACGCTTCCTAGAAAAGGAGGCACGTGATTGGAGGAAAAGGGGAAAAATGCCATCTCAGGCAACCTGGGAGGAGGACAGCAGCTGCATGCATTACTGAGAGGACATCTCTGTTTTAGCACGGTGTTAGTTATTGTTTAAGCTGTCTGCTACTGATGAGTTAGGTGAACAGCTAGATGTGACAAATCTTGAAATCTTGACAGGAGTTTTTTTTTTTTAATCGTTTTTGTAAATGAATTTGACCAGTTTGTCTTCCATTGGTCCCATTAAAGTGTCCCACTTTTCAGCCCAGATGAGAAAACAAGCCTGTAAAACTGAATATGTAAAACATTTTAGCCTCAAACACACTGAATACTCAACATTTGTTTAGCTGAGGAAGAGACCAGCACAACAGAGGGTAAGGTAAGATGCAGAGACAGTTTGCTGCAGTGTCAGAGGTCAGAAGGCTTTTAAACAACAACAGTAACCCGGCAAAATTAAATTGATTAGATTTTTTTTCAAGCCTCTTGGCCATTGTATACCGAGATAGGTTTGACTGATTTTGGCTGGGAGGAGTTTTACTCAAACATGTTCATGTGTTTTATCGAAGTTTAAACCAGGCTTTAATCAATATTTACTGTAAGTTTTTGATTCCTCTGATTGGTGCTGGTTTCTCTAATTTAGTTTAATTTTATCTTCCTAGCTCTGATCCTGGTCATGACTGTAATTTTCTTGGGGTTCAAACATTTTTGGATCTTTTCTACTCTCTCAATCTGCTCATATTTTAATGTTTTTTCCTTCTAATTGCAAATTTACACAAGTGATGGCAACTAATTAGCAGCAGCAAGGTTGTTTTATTTTTCAATCACTTACAGCATTTTAATCAAGTGCAGAGTTAAATAATTTGAACTATTTTATTCTTTTTGGAAGTTTAATTTAAGGCAATGCATCATCTGTTATAAACCAATCTTGCTTTGTGTGTAGAATCATAATCTGAAAAGTATTAGAGTACCTCAAAAGGAGAGTAAGTGTACTTTATTACTTTCCATCAATGCCTAATGTTCAATCAAGCATTGTTCTGGTAACAAGATGCATTTTCTCACTGTTGAAAATTCACGTCTTATCCAAATTAATCTGTATGGTTAAATCTGATGGACCTTTGACCTTTGCAATGGCAATACTAATGTCCAACTGATTTGAGAGGGTGGAACTGACCCCTCAATTAGAAAGTATTGATTCTGCATTGTAAAACGAGGCTACATTTTTGTGTCTATAAAATTTGCCAGCATTAGAGCAGGTGTGTAGGATGCATAATGACTTTCAGTGTTAGGAGACAGTGTTGAAGTAAAATCCAGTAGTCAGTTAACATTTTAGCACGCCCATTTCCCTTATTTTAAATTCTATGTGTTTTCCGAATGTGTTTCCTGTTAAATGCCTGAAATAAGGTCTGTGGATAACATAGGCTGAAGATATTTAGACATTTTGTTTTGTGACATTAAATATGCCAGTATAAACCCAGTTTTTGAACTGTTTTACGCCTCTTAAAAAAATCGGCTGCCAACAAATGGTAAAATGATACTACAGTGTTTGTTGGGGATGTTAGATGTCATTGTGTGAAAAACAAAACATATAATATCTTTGAAAATTGAAAATTGTTTTTTGTTTTTGATTTTTTTCCTCCACCTTTCAAGAAGCCAGTGGAGAAAGAAGTACTCAGAGCTTTTACGTAAGAATAACACAAAAATCATCAAAAGTCGTAAATGCACTAGTCAAGTAGAATGGCCAATTTCAGAATAATGTATAGGCCTAAGTGGTTTATAATTATTAATGCACTAACATATAATATTACTTTAATGTTGCACCTGGTAAAGGTGAAGGTAATTTTAATTACATTATATTCTGCTGGATAGTTTGTGAGTTTCAATTGTCTTATCTAATCTTATTCTATAATAATGTCATTATTTATTTAATTATATTTTATATTATTAATCAGAATCTGGAAAGTGGCTAATCTCTTAACTTAAGTATCCAAAAAAAGGTAATGAAGTAAAGAGTACAATGTTTGCCTCTGACGTGTAGTGGAGTATGAAGTGGCAGAAAGTAGAAATACTTGAGTAAAGAGCAAATATGTTAAACTTGTACTTAAGTCCAGTATTTGAATAATTGTACCTTGTTATTTCCACCAGTGCAAGCAGTTCTCTATGTCATTTAGTTTTTCCATTTTGCTCATTTTAATTTATGCCCATCTCAGAGAACTGTTTTAACTCTTCTTATGTTCTAAGTGTTTATGTTTGATGTAGGGAGCTAAAGACGCCTCTGTCATCTCAGCAGGTTTGTCATTAACTATCTTAAAGCAAGAAGGTGTTTGGCTATGCGGGATCAGCTGAGGATTAGCTGTCAGCCTGCAGAAATCCATCAAATACTGATTAAATGAGCCTGACTCACTGGCTGCAGCAGCACTTAGCTCTGAACCCGGTTGGACGTCAATCTCCTTTAGGTGACAGGTTTACAGGAAAGTTTGACGATGTTATTGTCCAGCACAGAAACTCAGAGCTCTCTGTCATGACTATTTTTCCAAAGTGACTCAACATTAACTTACAACCATATTTACAAATACAAGTAGTGACGTTTGGTACTTTGAAAACTGACCTCCTCATGTAAATCTAAAAGTAACTGATTGAAACCATGTCCCTCCACGTCTATCTCCTTACATTTGTCCCTTCCTACATTTAGTATCCTGTGAATAGT
Organism: Naso thynnoides; assembly: GCA_029783665.1. Taxonomy (NCBI): domain Eukaryota; kingdom Metazoa; phylum Chordata; class Actinopteri; order Acanthuriformes; family Acanthuridae; genus Naso; species Naso thynnoides. The sequence goes on along the minus strand of JAQLOL010000020.1, from coordinate 11,490,697 downwards.
CGTCAAACCACATGAGATTTTAATCAGCTTCTCTCACCACATATTTTCCTTTACAACTTGTCTTACAGGGTAGGCCAGTGGTTCCCAAAGTGGGGTCTGGACCCCTAATTTGGGAACCAGAGAGAGGGAGGTCACGGGATGCCTTCCAAAAATAAGTTTTTGAAATAATTTACAATTGCATCTTTAACCCATTATTATATAAATTTTGGTTATTTTCTCTCTTAAATTACTTTAAAATAACATTATGGCTGTTAAGCTGTTCTTCTTTTGTGTTGTTTTGATGCCCGATTTTGCACTGTGCGTTTTGGCGCACAATGTTATATGCCACCTCCAGGGTCGATGGAGGTCGCCAGTCTCTGGTGCCATTATTTTGGGGGTCACAGGCTGAAAAGTTTAGTAACCCCTGATGTAGGCTACAGCCCTCAGTGTCTTACAGTCACTAACATTATATGAGATGCATAACACTACTTAGCTAATGCCAAGTAAGGCAAACGTTAGCTTCAGCTAGCTAATGTTATTTAGCAGTTGCTTAATGCAAAAGCATGAAAACTGGCTAACACTAGCATTTATCTGTTGACAGTTGAGGTACATCTAAATGTAATACAGCGTATTGAAAAGCTAGATAGCTGGCTACTTACAGTAGCCCTCAGTGTTCAAATCCCCCCTCTCATTTGAAGCCTTCTCTGTTTTGATTTACTGATGAGAGTAATCACTTACTTCACATTTATAGCACACTCTCTCACTCCACACACGATCTGCACGGTCTGTTGGCACCAAAAGCACAAAAACTTAAAACTGTGGACTAAACCACTCGGAGGAATAGGGGAGTAATTAATCTTTCATTCTTTTGTTTGCTTAATCAGCACAAGTGCTGTCAGTGCAAATTATTACGGTGTTTAAAATCATACTATATAATATAGTTAGGTTTTACAACAATATTATCGGATGGACTTTATCTGGAAGGGGGGACATGTCCCCTGTTTCCCCTCTGGGATTTACGCCCTTGTCATTGTGAAATATCTAGAGATTTTTACATTTCTTCTTGCAGCTTTGACCCATAAGAATGACTTTGACACACTGAAAATGTATATTACAGGAAATCTAAAAACAGAAGTAATCAATACTTATTGATGTTACTACACCACATCAATATTGTTATTTTTGTCTCAAGGGCTGATTCCTTTATTAGATCCTCACATGCTGTCTCAGTTGAGAGGCAAATGTAATTCAAAATCCCTTTGTCGGTTAAAATTAGATTTAAGAGATTTGTGTCAAATTATCAATGATGATGATGGTTATGATGATGAGATTTTATTGATTCCTGTGGGGAGTCAGCACATTCAGTGGTGAGAAGGACAAACAGACAATTAGCACAGGAGTTTCTGTGACTTTCATGTGCCGATTAAATTGTTACTGCAGTTACTCACACTTTGACAAATTCTTTATTTTATGTAACAGGAAGAGCTGAAACAGAAAACGTATTAATTGATAAATAGAGTCTTTTTTTTTCTTTTGTCAAAAAAAGCCTGTCCTTTTTGAGGATTTGGTGAACTTTTCAGTGTTCTCGCAGTTTTTGGACAGTTAGCTGAACAAATCAAGACTAGTCTGAAGACATCTCCTTTGAGTGTAGGACATTGTGATGATTTCATTATTTTCTGGCATTTTACAGCAAAATCAAAGAAATAGTTGCATCTTTGGAAAAGGGGCTCAGTAGTTTAGAGTCGAGAGCTTAGACTGATGGTCTTGTAAATCAGGGATTTACAAGACCAGTTTAATCTTAAATATTTTAACATTACTAAGGTGTCCTCGAGCTAAATACTGAAACAGAAGTTACCCCGAATGTGTGCGTACAAAAAATTCTTAGTTACTTTGAGCAAAAATGTCAAATAAAGGTAGTGTGTAGTCTATTACTAACAATCTCAGAAACTGTAACAAACCTGTGTCATGAACGCCCTCGCAGCTCAGCTGACCTGTAGCTTTGTTCAAACGGTTTAATATCAAGTTCAAATGAAAGCAGCAGCAACATCCCGCAGGCTGAAAGACATTTGCATAATGAGAATTTTGTTAATTACTCTGAGATTAAGCACATAGGCCTCAGTCTGTAAGCTTCTGTATCAAATTAGTGTTTATTGAAGGTTAAGCCAACTCTCTTCTCTGTAGTTAATCTCTGAGAAGCAGAGAAAAGGCTGCAGTAAACTCACTGCACCGAACACCAGACACTTAACAGCCTGCTCTTAAAGCCAGCAAAAAGTCTGTGACTGCACTGCTAATTTTTTTAACCTCCTGTAATAATTCCTGCCCAATGCTTTTAGGTATCAAACCAGAACAAGCTCAATAAACCCACCTTTTAGGAACAACATTTTAACAAAACAATAGGAATGTAACATTAAGCTGCAGCTCCCTGACAGAAGTGGCAAAGTTTAATGAAGTGGGGAAGCACTTTCAGAGAGAAATGTGAGTAAAAGGAAAGAGAGATTATGGTTTATAGGGCAGAGATGGACTGCAGAAAGTTGGGGAGGAAGACATGGCAATACTTGGAAGGTGACTTTCCCTGCATCCACTGTAGGATAATCAAAAAGTTTAGAGGCAAAGTAAACTGTAAACTGCCTGTAAGAGTTTGGCTTGAATGTCTGTTTCTAAGTTTAAAACTTGGTCTTATTTCCCAATGTGCTGTCACTGCAACACCGCCGACTCAGCTTAAAGCAACTCGTCAATAAAAAGCACATGGGCTGAAATAACTGCTGAGCTGAGTTGACACTTTGCTGCAACAGTAACACGAGTAGATACATTTTTAATAAGGCTGGTGAAAGACGAAATCGAACACCAAACCCTGACTGTGATCAAGTGTGATCTCAGTTCTGGCAGGTTTGCTTCAGTCATAGCCAAAGTAACAGACTTTCTAACATTTTAGATTTACATTGTTGTGTTTCAAAGTGGCAAACAGAGCAGATCAACTAGGTCTTTTTAATTTAACATTGACTTTTTTTTAGGAAAAGTATTGTGTCATTTTTGTGCAATGCTATTTAAAATCTTCCCACTTGATGTATTGATACAGTAATTTGATCAAGTCTATGGTAAAATGTGTCAATAAAAGTGATACCATCCACACATTTTTATGTGCATTTTCAATTTGCACTGAGTGGAAATGCCAATAAATAAGTCTCAACTGCTGTCATCAAAATCATTATACAATTATGTCACCTATTTTGGAAGAAGAAATAATGGACTTATTCGGTCAGCTTGTGGTGAGTTGCTATGAGGGGTTTTACATAATAGTCAACTTTGAAAACCACTAGTCAACACTCTAAATCATTGTAGACAACTGATCACCTAAAGTTGTAGTATTCTGCTTTAATAACAGTGGCGATGAAAGAAATCTTTCATTCCTGCAAAAAATTAGCTGCATTGTTACTGCAGTCAAACAGTATCTCCAGCTCAAACAAACTTGCTGAATGTTTAGTCCAATCATATCGCAGCTCTGTTATTTCACCTACTCAAAGGTTGGTCCCGCCTGGTCATTCTTTTATTTTATTTTATTAAAATTTATTTTATTTGGCCTGTTTGATGAGAACTGATCATTTTTTAGGGTGAGAAAATATGGTATTTCTCCAAATTAGCTTAATCTAGATAATCATGTGACATTAGTTCTCAGGTGTGTCATCCTTTGTATATTGTTGGATCAATGAATTGTGGAAGGGCAGTATTTCCTGCCCCTCCTATATTTGTTAAAGGTGATAAGAAAGGCAACGCTGAAGCTTTTTTCTTGAACTTGTTACCGAATTCTACCGAACTGTTTTATAATTGTGGGTCAGTTGATTCATTTAGGATCTTTGGATGTCAACATACTGTGTGTCTCCGTCAGCCTCTGTGTGTGTTATCATCTCTTGTATTTGCAGTCTTACCCTCAGTGAGTCACACTGCAGTTCACTTTACTGCAGAGCCTTGATGCTCACATTTTCAATCATTTGGAAGACTCAGTTGGGTGCCAATCAAGTTCAGCAGCATCCTTTTATTACATTGACCACAGGGTTACAATGCTGGTTTTTAATAACTGTAATGTTTAGTGTAAATCATGAAGTTTTTTGAAGTATCTGCTCCAGGCTGCAGATTGACATCACAGGCAGAGCAGAACTTATCATCAACCAAATGGAAACTGACAGCCATGGTGGCGTTGTGTTTTCAGATGTGCTCAAGTAAGCCTGAAAAAAAAATCCTCTTTACACAAATTAGACCAAAAATAATTTAAAAAAAAACTATTTTGCGTGATTTCAGTCTCCTACTCTTTCCACTTCCTGTTTGAACTTCAGGTGCAGTTGTGTTGGCTGTAGCAGGTGTGATGACAGGTTTAACCCGCACCTGTAGCAGCCGCCCTGCATTTAAAACCATCAGTGTGTTGAGGAAGGGTCTGTGCTTCATTATTAAGCAAGCGTCTCTGTGTTCCTTCATGTAAACCGATAGGCCGGAGCTCTGAGGAGGGTGCAGTTGTTTTGTTTGCTCTTTATTCCCTGAGAGTTCTCGTGTTCCACTGCAGCCGAGTCGAGATAACAGTCTAAATATAGAACAGGGTGCAGAGACTCTGAGGCATGTGGACTCTAGTCATTGTGCTCTCAAGAGTCGACAAGTTTCCTGAAACCTTGAGCCCTGAATTCTTGTAGCTAAATGCTGGCTATCACAATTATATACCACCAACTCTAGCAAGTTTCAGCTATGATATTTTTTCTACTGCTAAATTTGAGCGCTTCTTCAGAGCTGCTTGTAAAATTATTAAAGAGCCTCAGATGCCCCCACACCTTTCTGAAGGCAGACTGGGGGGCTTTGTCCATTTCTGTAACTTTCTAACATTATCAATCAGTCTGTCATAGATACTAATGCAGTGGTTGTCCAGCTGTGTGTTTAAACTTTTCTTTCAGGCACTTTTAATGTGAAAAACCAAGGTCAACCAGTTAAACCAGTGATTCCCAATCCAGGACAGTTGCCAAGAGGCATGTTGTATGATTAATAAGAAGATTAACTAGTGTGTGGGTGTAAAATATATAAATCTGTCCGGTGAGTCAGATGTAACACCTGAACACTACATAGCAGAGAAGTCCATTGGACACAAGAACTAGAAAAATGGTTAAAAAGTCAGCTATGGGAAGGTAGCCTGGTAAATATATGAAAGCTAATTATCTTCATTTAACTGCCTAAATGGTTAAAAAGATAGCCACACTTCCAAAATTGCTAGCTTAAAGTGAAAAACTGTCTAAATAATTAGCTAAAAGTAACAAATAAATTGTTTAACTTGGCAGCTTAAAGTAATAAATAATGAGAAAAAAGAATTGGGTAAATGATTCCGTAGAAAGCAAAAAATAATAAAAACTTAAAATAATTTGCTTACAGCTAAATAAATATGTGACATATTGATGACAGTGGTGGAGAATTGCTAGCTTAAAGTAATAAATTGTAATTAGCTAAAAGTAACAAATAAATTGTTGACCTTGGTAGCTTAAAGTATTAAATAATGAAAAAAGTGTTGCTTTAGTAGGTAATAGTAATAGGTAAATGGTATAAAATAAAAAAATGATGAAAACTGTTGAAATAGTTAGCTTAAAACTAACTAAATATGTGACATACTGATGACAGTGGTGGAGACTCATTGGCATTCCACTCAGGTTTTGTTCTGTGCGAATTATAAATGCACATAAAAATGTGTGAATTGAATAAGTTCAATGTTTTGAAGTTAATGTGTCCTTCTAAGAGCACAGTGTTGTTCAGCATGCAACACATTATAACAGTTAAATGAAAATTTGAGTAAAGGTCAATCAGTGTGTTACTCTTTCTCCTTTTTTTTCTATGCTCCATACTTTTTAACAATTAAAATATCACACTTGTAGAGAATTAGGAACTTAAGCCAGGACAAAGCCAATTTTGGCAAGCAGCATGAGGTTGACAGCTTTCCAAAACCAGAAATCTTTAACACTTGTCCTTGAGGCAAATCAGTAGTGAACACTAATTGAAATCCTTTAAAATTCATGTAGCTGTTGAAGAAAACTGCTTTAAATGGCAGTCACATCCTGGCTAGCTGAGCTTTCCAGCTGATGTAACTGTCTGTCGTAATAGATTGTGAGTGTTAAAACTAAATCTCAAGTTACCGCCCTCATATTCAGAATCAGTACCTTTTAGTGGTGTCACTGTTGGTGTCAAACTACATCTGTCATTGACTGTAACTTCAGATGTAAGCACGGGACTCCTGCCATGACAGTGCTGTCAGCAATGATTGTTAAAGCTAAAATAACCTTCCTGTGACAGTTATTAACATTAAGACATTGATGTCGAAAAACTTGTTTGGTTTGTAAATCTCAAACTCCAAACTCACCCTAACTTGATGCTTGAGCTGCAGCCCTCTTTTGCAGTGAATTACTCCTCACACAGACCCAGCTTAGAACTGAAAACAATTTGTCTCCAACATTTCACTGAATTTAGAAAACTCAGATGGGTTTTCTGTTTTCCCCTGACATTGCAGTATGCTGCTTTGATTAATGGTCATGGAGCGAATATGCAATGTTCAAGCCTGACTAGTTAATCACTTTTGTCCATTACGCTGACACAATCCCATCTTCTGACTACACGCTCATTAAATGTATGACCTTTTCTATATGATAATGTATCACTGCTTTTTTCTTTTCTTTTGGGTTTAATTTTCCTCAAGTGTATTTTTTCGCTTCTGCCTATAAATAAGATAAGTCAGAAGAGGACACATTGCTTTTTGCTAAGAACTCAGTAACCCTCACATTCTGCCCACACCTACCTCAGGAGGGGCACCAGTGCTTAGATGAAGGCCTGTGGCTCTCTGCATCATGCTGCATCTAAATCAGCAAGAATCATTTATCATCTTGCCAGTTATTTTCTCAGTTAATTAACTTATAGTTTTCTTCAGAAAATGTTGTGAAAAGCATTATAATTTGCTACGGCCCAATTAGTTATGTAAGACAAAGAATCCAAAACCCCAAATACACTGAGTTTTCTATCATTTATCACATAGATAAACAAATTTTGGCCATTGAAAAGCTGAAACCCTATTTTCTCAGTGCCCACATTATAGTCATATTTTTACCATTAGTTTTATCTGGTCAGCAATTTTTTCTTAGTGTCCTCAACCTCTTACCTACAGATAACACGTAGATCTACATGTACCATACTGACTACAGATATTCTTATGTTCTTATCAAGCTTTCTCTCTATAGTATTTTTAAATATTTTTTGGAGCTGGGTTGAGTACTCTTCTAGATTGATCTGATGCTCATGATTAATGCTAATAAGATGGTTTTGACTTCCTTAAATATCTAAACAGGATTTTCCCTTCAGTAAACACAAATATCAGTACCACAAATGTACAGCATAGCATATATTATAGCAGGGAATCAAACCTTTTACCCTGAAAGAATGTTAGAAGAGTGTGGATCAAACAAAAAAATTCAAATTTGTACTTTCACAAAAGGTCACTCTCAGCTATTTTTAAAGCACTGCCACCAGAGCTGCTATGGGAGGGGTGTGAGGTCCGGTGCAGTCTTGACCCTGTTCATTCCTTACATGCATACACACAAACCACAATACAGCACAGATTCTAGTTCATGTTAAATTATGCAGCACAGTTTTGTCAAAGCATTGTTTTTGTGTCTTATATAAGTGCTTTACATGGAGATAAAATATTACCAGAATGAAAGGCTCTGTGTTGCACTCTACAACAGCATTATGCACAACTTAAACAGCTGTATGCTTACAGATTTCATCACATCCAACAGTATCACGAACAACTTAGGCTTCTCAACATTCAACCTGCAAAATTATGCACAGCTTTTAATTAACAGACTTAAAAACAGCATTATCTACAGCAGTCACAATTCAACACTTTTGGGTAAAGCCAAACAAAACAATAGCTTGTAGAATAATATGGGACCAGTTTAATATGGCAGCACTATTGGAAATCCTGCCATGTTGTGTAATTTAAATAAATGAGATGGACTAGTCATATGCTGAATATAACTAAAGAATAGATACAACATTCTCTTTAGTGGATAAAATAACAAGCCCACATAGTCTGCACAGACTGCCCTGAGATGTTGATGTACACAAATATTTTTTTCTGATTTATTTAAGTCATACATTTGTGAAATTTGTGAAACATGTATGGAGAGCAGTGACAGCATATCTGACAGAGTTTAAATAGTCTGTCATATAGGATCTGGATCCAGGGCAGACTCATATAGGATAACCAGGGAAGTAATAGTCACAGATTTTTGGCTGAGGCGGGCAAGCCCTACAAACCCATTTGTTGCTGAATGAGTGAGTGAGTTAGGCGGCCAAGTGTCAGGACTGATCTGACTGTCATTACTCTGTCCTCTCAAAATTAATCACACGAACGATTATTACGTCACCAGTGAGGGTTTCACCTACCGTGGAGTGAGTGTGGAGAAAAATCTCACTGAGCGAGATAACTAAAGCCAAAATTGTCTTGACAAGCTGTTAAATAATCACATAGATGTTATATATGTACAATACATGTTATTATATTGTGTTGTGATTGAGATTTTTACCCTCCTTGCATCGTGGTAGGAGACAAACGTTTTTCGTGTGAGTTCATGCAGGACAGTGGGACCTACAGCGGTGCCTCCTGCATCCGTTAGCCAGGACAGACGCTGTCACACAGGCAGGAGCTGCCACAAAGAGTCAGTATACAGACCGGTGGTGGCTACTTTCTATGTATATATTCTGCTTTTTTAAAATTTATATGAAAGATACCACATACTACCACACTACTGTTTTTTGGTCTTGTAACTAGCTTTGTGGGTTGAAGTTTCTCATCTGTATTGAATGTCTTTCTACTTTTAAAAGGACTTTGTTATATGTATTTAAACAGAGCTGTGTGTGTCATTTTTAACGATATTTCTTGCAACTGCATTCATAACCTTTTATTTACTTATTTATTTTTCATGAACGGCAAAGGAATTGAATTTAATTTGCTGCCATTAACCACATTTACCACCTTACCCAGATGTATGCAGCCAGATAATAGGTATTCACCTAGTCATGTTTCATCTTATTTTTATATTGTAAATTCTATTATTTTTATATTTATATATAATATTTTTATATTATATTATTTCATTATTTTTCTTAATTTTTTTTCAATGGACAATATTTTTTAAAACTTTATGTTTTTTTGTCTTGTCTTTGCAAACAGATGGCCTCAGCAACAGCAACCTACGGACAGAAGGAGTCGTCGGACCAAAACTTTGACTACATGTTCAAAATCCTCATCATTGGTAACAGCAGTGTGGGAAAAACCTCCTTCCTGTTCCGCTATGCCGATGACTCCTTCACACCAGCCTTTGTCAGCACGGTGGGCATCGACTTCAAAGTGAAGACCATCTACAGGAATGACAAGAGGATCAAATTACAGATCTGGGTAAGACATCTAGGGACGAGTTGAGGTTCTTGGAAGGAAGTAAATGATCTGTGCACACACAAGCTTGTGCACCAAACTTTCTCCACATCCCCTAATGAAACCATCACCTATAGTTAGTCAGCATTTTCCCATTTACCTGCATTCTCATCAGACTTTTGAGCTACCGTGTCCAACTTTGTCTGTACTTCCACCATGTTCCAATTTGTCCTCTTTATTCTGTGTATTTAAGATGAATGAGTTTGAGGATACATTTGCATTTCAGACCAAATCAGACTTTGCTGTCATCAACACGATGCGAGTGTCAGCCCATTTGCAAATGCAAATTAAGTCTTCTAACTCCATAATTGTTTTTGGTTGGTTGTTCAGCTCTGCTCTCTCTGATCCATGAATCAGCTGACTGGCTGTTCCTCAAAAAGTGAACACTACGAACACTTAAATTCACACCAATAGACTGTTGACATGTGTGACCTGCTTTTGGTGCACTGCAGAGTGTTTCATGAAAGATGGGTAGTGGCTAGGGCAGAATGCATTGACTTGTGCTAGCATTAGCAAGAGCAGAGCTACTGCCGTTAAGTACCTCTTTGTCAGCTACAGACAAGAAGTTTGGAATGGCGCTTGTTTACTGGTGCATTATTTTCACCTGCGTAGTAGAGGTTTCACCAACTAATTGACAAATCGACTACCTTACCACTAGCCAGCTCTGTAAGCAACATTCAACTCGTTGTTCTTGGTATCTCTTTGATGACAACTGCTTATTTTGTTCTTTTGTATAGAACAGCCACTTTGGTGGGCTATTCATTTATTTTAGCAGTCTGGTTTGGTCTAGGCTCTAAAACTATTTGGTTCAGATTGTGAAAAAATAATGAAAGCTCAAATGTGTTATGAATAGTGAAAATTTTAAAGGAATGGTTCAGAAATTTTTAAGTGGGGTTGTATGACATACTTATGCGTAGTCAGTCTATTACTTCCTGCAGATTGCAATTAACTGCGTCACTTTTAGAAGATAGGGGGAGAAAATGCTGCACAGGAAGTCAGCATTGTACTGTTGCAGCTGAAGTAAGCAGTAAAACATTTCTTAGCCACTTCAGTGATTACTTATCTAAAAAAATGATATCTGTTCATTTGTATGCTAAATGTAGTACTTGTTCCACTGCTTTACACTACATTTTCTCAACCACAGCATATTACTATGCCCACTCACTTAGTAAATGTAATAAATGGCTGTCCCATGGCAAAACTAGAGGAAAAAATCCTAATTTACCATACAATTGAACAGATATAGATTTTTCTGGATAAGCATTTATATATGTTGCAGTACCCCATCTGCAACTGTGTAATGCTGACTTCTGAAGCAGCGATCTCTCGCCACTTCTCCTAAAAGTGACATCGCTGATTGCCACCTGAAATAGGTGATAAACTGACTATCTACCCC
>JAQLOL010000020.1:11455656-11469359 GCA_029783665.1 Naso thynnoides | reverse complement strand
TGTAACTAAAACCATAATTTATAACTTTATTTACATTATTTCAATATATTGTTACTTAATAAGAATGTGGTCCTCTTGAGACTAATGTGCAATGAAAGACTAAAATAATATTTCAAGAAGGGTGAGTGGGGTTAGATTAGTTGGTTGAATTCTTACTGAAATTGTAAATAGTCTTAAAAGGAATGATTTCAGTTTTGAAAAATGTCTGTGGAGCAAAACCTTTCAAATCTATAGAACCCACCAGCAACAGCCAGTTTACTGATGCATACAATGACTTAAACCTTCAGCATGTTTTACATTCATGCATGTACATTACAATGTTGCCAAAATGGAGAAAAAAAAACAGTGTTTATTGCCAGCAGCATTTAATTCAGAACACAGCGGCATACAGCCAAATAACTGTGGGCAAGAGGTGACAGCAACAGTCAGTGCAACAAAAAGTTTCCACTCTTTACATTAAAACGAGAACACAGTGAAATAGAGACATAAAGAGTAAAAAACAGATGGGCCTAAATACATGTGGTGGTAAAGGTTAAAGATAATAAACACTGATTTAATCGCAACCTTTAAGACCCAGCTGTGGGCAACATTCGAGTATGTCAACAACATGCAAACTGTTCCCACAGAAATGTCTGTAAATAGTGCATTTTTTTAAAATTTCTTTTGTATAAAATGTGGGTTTATACATTTTCTTGCAGCAAATTTCTCATCAGTGTCTTAACTGTGCAAATCATCCCACTGCAGATATACTGAAAATCTGTCTGGACAACGTTTTAGACGGTTAGTCCTGTACAGACACAGACTGTAAACACTTTTAATAAGAGTAAATCTGGATTTGAGCCTCGTGTCATTAAAGTTGAGTTTGTAGCCACAATTAGTGCCTCCCTTCTCTCATCGTGAAAGCTTATGACCCAATTCCATTAAACGAAAAAAAAAAAAGAAGCAGTTTAATGTTGCCTTATTCACCAGTAAACTTATACAGGAGGTAGAACAGGATTTCATACATGAATACTTTTAAGGCAAACGCTGTTCATGTCTAAATAAATCCAATAAACCAATCGGCATTGAAATGAAAATCCAATGATTTATAGGCTACTAATGTGTGCTTGCTGGCGCAGACTGTGGGGCCATGTACAGCCCATATAAACGCGACTTCTCCATATTATCTGATGGCCGAATACAGCAGAAGAGACTCATCATCCACTATCTTGAATTGTGTTCTACCTTTACGTCTTTATTTTGCCGATGCTCAAAACCATTTAAACAGATGATTATGAATGTACAATTTGGCCTGCGTGGCCTGGCATTCATTCCGCGAGGAACTGCGCACATCTGGGCTACGCTACAGAAAGACCAACATTAAAATCGTCCATGATGAAGCGTATGTGCTGGTCAGTAGCCCAACTGCAAGTCCGACTAGTGCACCTGAACTTCGTGTGGCAGCAGCTGGCAGCCGCTGTTCACATGGGTGAGCACTTTCTGTTTCAGCTGGGCCACTTGCTCCCTCAGCAGGCTCGCCGTCGATGCCAGATCGGTGTTGTGGCTTTTCAGCGTCTTGACCTTGTCCTCCAGCCGGGAGATCCGCTCCAGTTTGCGCATCCGACACTTGGAGGCTGCGATGCGGTTCCTGAGCCTCTTCCTCTCGGCTTTCATGCGCTCCTGTGAGTCAATGTCGATGGGAGACAGCGGCGGGCTCTCGCCGAAGCTCTGAACGTCGGGGACCGTCTGAGGCTCCTCCTTCAGCGGCTGGACCCGAGAGAGCTCGGGCTGCGGCGGGGCTGCCCCCAAATGATGAGAGGGAGGAGGCGGGAAAGGGACTGTGTCCGTGGAGTAGTTGACGGTGGTTTCCAATGGCCCGCTGCCGTAACTGTTCAAGTTCGTATATACCGGCAGGTCCGGCTGCACGGTGACTGGGGCGATGTTGGCGCCCAGGTCCAGGCTGCTGTTCGTCGGCTCGGCTCCGCTTAGCTGGTTCTGCTTGTGTAGGTCCTCCAACGCCTTCACGAAGCCCTCGGCGAACTCCTGCTCGTCCGTTACCGTCTTCGGGTAGAGGAACTGTGAGCTGGTGGGTGTCGTCGTGACCATACCGTTGGACTGGATGATGAGCCTCTCCAGCTCTGGGGAGGCCAGTTTGAGCAGCCCCAGGTCCGGTGAGCTGAGGATGCTCTCGGCGTCGCGGAGATGCGGCTTGAGGTCAGCGTCGTCCGCCAGGCTCAAGTTGATATCCTTCTTCATCATTCTTCTCTTGGTCAAAATGAGGAGTCGCGGTGTTTGGCTCTTCTTCAGCACGGAGCCCTGCCCATAACCTTAAAGAGATAAACACAAGTGTCGAATATCCTGCATTTAATTAGCGCTTTTAACACTTCATTGAAAACGCCGTCCGCCTTCTGATCTCGACTGGGATCTGAGTATACTGTGTACTCGCGCGCACCGCCCCGAGCTTTTCTAGGCTCACACGTTCCGTTATGTCACACAGGAGCGCGCGCATTGGGCAGAAATTTCGTTCTCCAGACGTTAATTTCAATGAAGGGACGAACCAATCTGAGAGAAGGAGAGAAGAAAGATGTCTCACTCTGTCTCACTTTTCGTATCCGCCTACAGCCCTAAATAAGGTGAGTTTGAGTATCGCATAAATTTATATATATTTGTCTGTGACCTTTTTCTGGTTTGTGATTTCAATTGCAGTAAAGGTAAACACAATGAGAAAAGAAAAACTATATGAGTAAAATACAAAAATTATATTATGCACATTACCTAAAGATGCTGTGAGTGGTATTTATTTATTTTTTCTCATAAAAATTTTTTAGTAAGTGTTAAATAGCTCTAAGCTCAGATAGGCATCACTTATAGGATAGGAAAGAGTAGGAACTTTATTAATCCCCAAGAGGGAAACTGGTTTGCCACCAGGCCAACACACAACAGACATAAATACACTACAGTACCACACACAACAACAGGTAAATAGCACCAGACATGTGTCACTGAGAGAGTAAAAAAAAAAACAAAAAAAAAAACACTTAAACACACAGTGCCAGGTAACAAGACGCCAACATGGCAGGCGCCATCTTGAACAATATATTGAGCGTTTTGTCAGTAACATATGTTTTCTGCCCTGCAGTGAGCAGAAAAGGCATTCTCTGTATCCCGCTCCCACTCTTGTCCAATCAGAAGAGAGGAAATGTACTTTTACTGCAGAACGGAGAGATTTTGGGACCCACATCACAGATCAGACTCTGTTATCAGTGATGGCTGTCAGAATGTGGAGCTATTTTAGCAAAGTGTAAATCATTTACAGTACCTTTAAGTCTGGCTCACATTTTAAAGGTCTTGCACACCCTCACAGATGTTTACACTTATTCCAGCTACATAGAGCCAACGTCTGTGTGCTTCTTAGCCATATTATTTGAGGTCACTAAACTTGATAAACTCATAAAAGTCATTTAAGTGTGAGTTGTCTCTCCCAGGTCACTTGGAGCAGTGGTACTGAGGGAGATGTCTACAGTCTGCAGGCCCTGCATATCCATCCACACAGTCAAATGCAAACTGAATGACAGCACCTGTTGGGAGGTACAATGGGTGTGTAAGGGCTTTAAGAATCCATGATGACATTTTTGTGGAAATCCATGAATGAGCTTTTTCCAAAGTTCAAGTTAGAATCACCAATTAAGGATAACTTTCCAAATATATTATTTTAAAATATTCATAGGCCTCTTAATGTGTTAAAGTCAATGACAGACACTGTGATGTTAATACTGCATACTACAATATAAGATTTTCAATCATGCTCAGCTATAGTTATGAGCACATGCTAGTGTTACTTTTCTTTAACATCCGAAAACCATTAGATGTGGTAGAAAGCTCTGGGAAAAATAACCCAGTAAATGGACCTTGTGGTAAAATTTTCTGAACTCCTGTTTCAAAGGTCAAAGATGAATTTCGCTCTGCACAGAGTGATTCATTTTCTCATTAGATGATCTTTGGTACCAGTTGCCATGGAGAAGAGGGGAGAAACTACAAACAGTGAGATGGTACATCGAGGTTTTGATATCATGGGAGGTATTAACTGATACATGTCTTGTTTACATGCTCAAATGAGTAATTTTTGATATATACTTTTTTCACAATTAATATCAAAATGATAGCTGCTCAGCTGCAGGAAATAATGGGAAAGTCAGCTTGCGTGCACAGAACATGAACTGTCGTGATTTTCATGTGAGGTCAAGGAAAAAGTCGATATCTTACTTCTTACTTCTGTTTTAGGCCCCCATTACAGACGCTGGTGCTGTTCCTGTGTACTGCCTCAGAATTAGGAGAAGCTGAATCTGAAACTAATCTGATTTCAACACTTCCTCTGGTCAGTTAACAGTTTTCAAGTTGTTTTTGTGTTGGATGTGGTCTCAAACCCAACACACACATTCAGTGAAATAGTCAGATGATTTTCACGCTCAAATTTCCATTTCACATAACAGTTCTTTTCCATTTTTAAAATGGATATCAAGTTGGCTCCTAATGTGCAAAACTAATTTCATTTGCCTCATAACATTTAATGTTCCAGTGTATTAGAGGAGATTAGATTTTTTTTTTAAATTCCCACTGTCTCCTTTAATGCGTGACATGGAAATTTTCAGTGTCAGTTTAGAAAGCACTTCTTATATTTGCGGTTCTGTTTGTCCATAGTTGGTTTATTTTTTTAATCATGGTTTTCCCCCCTGTCACATTCAATAGACTACTTCAGATTCACTTAATAATCCTGCTAAGTTTGACAAGTACTAATTTTACCACATTTTTCATACACTTGTACTGTGTAAATAGCACTTAAAGGCACTGTAAACATACTCTCCAGACATTGTTGTGACGTTCCCCCGAGCGTTAATATATACTAAGTTACAATAAAGTAGCTACACACTGAGTGTGTACACGGTGCATGTGACTTGTTCCTCTATATTAAACTATGGGGGCTCTGTGTTGGTTTCCTCTCTTAATGTGATATATTTGTGAGTTTTGTCCAAAAATACACAGATGCAAAGAGCAGTTAGTCTATTAAGTTGTTAATCCAAAGATCTAATTATAAATTAAAACTCAAAATATTGTAGCCAGATGGAACAATGACCTTTGTTTTCTTCATTATCAAGCAGTACTCTGGCTTATAAAGGGTTACACAGCGAGGGTGCGTGCGTCACAGGTAGGCCCCATCCATCACTGCAAAGCTTTGTGTGGGTGGATCACATGATGAACCCTGTGATGTCAGATCTCTTAACACTGTGGCGGAAATGGAGGTGGGGTTTTTGGGGGACCAACGGAGGTGAGATATTTTCGTCTGAGTATCAGTGTAGAGAGAGTGGGGTGCTGTGCCAGTAGCTGGAAAAGATGTAACACTCATGCAGCACATTCAATCATTCTCCCTTACCTTAATCATATTACAGCAATACAAAATGTGAGCTGAATACATTTACAATAAAGGAAGCAAGACAGTGAAGCTTTGTGCTCTCTCTCATAAAAGTTGGGCACACAGGTTGATGAATCTCAAATGACTATGCTATTTAAAAAATAAATAAAAAATAAATGCAGAAATTGTACAAATTAGAATTTGATTCTTTTGTGTGACCATGGCGTATGAACATAAATGTGCACATAAAAATGTAAAAATTCAATTCTGATATCCTGATGTAGAGCCCCGGATTGCTCCCAATCACTGCTTCAGCCAAAAGAACACTGACATTAAATGTAAAGGGGCTTTTGATTTTCAACTGGCTGATTATATGCCACCTAATTTCAAAATTAAAACAGAAAATGGACTAAATTTCAACAGTAATAATTGCAGCAGAGAATATTGGAACCCAGCATTCACACGAAACAGAGACAAAAACAGACCTGTTGGGTTTGGACGAAGAGATAAACAGGTAAAAACTCTGACCTGCTTGTTGTGTTGGAAGAAATGTCAAGAGTCACTCTGGATAGAAGCTGAATGTCTGTGTTAAATGTCATCATTATTCATTTAGCAGTTGTCGGAATATTTCACTGGTACAAAGCAGTGTGATGATAAAATAACAACAGACTGCGTCATCCTTAGAGACACTACAGAAAATGTTAAAGGTGGTGGACACCTACAGTGTCTTAAGGAACTTTCAGATCCCGTTGATGACGTAAATACTAACACCAGCTATAGCACGTACTGCTTGGCAGGTGAGATTTCACTTTAAAAAAATTTGCATGTCCTGAAAATGGTCTCTTTACATTCTGTCCTCATTCAGATTGTCACTAATTCTGTCAGGATTAGGATTTCTGATGTGATTTTCCCGGACAAAACACTCACTTGATATATTTACTGTACATTCATCCTTAAAGTTACAGCCTCCAAGTGTGTCATCGGGTTTGTAATATTGTGTCATATGACAGCTAAACTGTTCTGAAGTATTCACACACAAGTTAACACAACCCATGACGTTAACCCAGGCCTCCAGGAGTAATTTTTTATCAGTGACTGTGCTGCAAGTCAAGGCAGGGAGAGATGAGCTGTCAGGAATGTTTGGCATCGGCTGGAACGGTTCAACTTCCGCTGTGCCAGAGTCCAAAAGCGATCAGGAATGTTTGGTGCTGTATTGAGCAACATGTGAGTAATGTGTGGTTTGCACTTGAGTCCCTTTAAAACACAAACAGACATCCATCTTCTGCTCTTTATGAGTTGGCTTACTTTTACCTCCACATGTATGAATTGCTTGTGTCTTTCTGTGAGCGTTGACGGCTATGAAGCTCAACCAACCACTTACCATCGGAAGTGTTATTTTGTTTGGCAACTGGTTTGGAAACCATATCTGGATGTAATTAAATGTTGTGCAACTGATAAAAAATAAATGAATGCTGAGTCTCAATTCAGGTCAACAATGTGTGAGAGCAGCCATGTGACTTTGTTTGAGCGTGCATGCTCCACAATAAAACAGATGTCACACAGAACGTTATCTTAGATCTCATTTCCTTTTGCGGAACTTATCTTTCACACTCAATTATTTTGAGTTTAGAGGGAAGTAGAGTTTTGTGTGAGGTTGTGTTGCCGTGAGCTTGGAACTTTGACTTTTGGTTGTGATGTTGATGGCAGAGGAACCAAAGTTTGCATTACTATACGAGTCATTATAAATTATTATTATTATTATTATTATTATTATTGTTATGTATTATTGTATATTGTTTGTGTATGTATTTTTAGAAAAAGACGATTGGATGTATGAAAGGACAGTAGTGGTGTTAAGCTATGTTCAGTAGAAAATAAATTAAATAGCAACCCTGACAAGTTCAGATACACATGTTTGTCCAAGTCCCACTTAAATGCTCCACTGAGCCTGATGACGTAGTTTCAAAGTGTGGGTGAAGTTCCCCACTCATGGAGGACGCAGGAACCCCATGTATGAAGTTAAAGTGTGTGTGTGTGTGTGTGTGTGTGTGTGTATGTGTGTGTGTGTGTGTGTGCGTAGTTGGTTTGCACACTGACAATGTCACACGTAACCACAAAACCTCATCATGCCTACACCTTTTCATGGTTACACACTAGTTGCTGAAGAAACAGACAAAAGCATCAGATATTTGATAAATACATTTTCCAGAGGATGTTACTGTACAGAGGAACATCACACCCTCATATTAACCCATATTTACATATTTACAGTCTTTATGACACATTCACTCTCTCTTGCTTACCTCTTGTTATTTTATAAAATGCTATGCAGTGACTCAAATTTCATAATGTTTACATGAATTCTTGTATTTTTTCTGCGACAAATATGTAACAGTCCCACTCAATCAATAATAGTTTACATGATTTTTGCACTATAAAACAATAGCGATGGTAATGTTGAACAAAGTGCCTCATGAGCCTTACATGGTGGTTTCCATCTATTTTCCAACCGGACTGTGCAACAGAAACATGCAAATTTCATATTGCGGAGAAAATCTCTTACTGTCTCATCAAATTTTAATGTCATCCTTGAGGCTGAAAGCTTGTTTTATGCTAAATGTTACCAAACAACATACTTTGAATTTTAGGAGAAGCCAGTTTATTGGCTCAGCCATTTTTTTTTAACAAACTGTGTGTATGTGGAATATGTCAAAAGATATTTGAAGCCTCTGCAATTAATGTGGGAGGAAAACAGATTGATTTGATCTTCCACATCTGGACAGAAACTCTTCCTCTTCTTCTGCTGCTGCTGCTGGATAGCACTGTGGCTCAGTGGTCGATTCTGTCTCCTCTTTTTGGCTCCCAAACATTAGTTTATTCAGCCAAATTTACCAATGTTTTGATCTTTGAAAACCCTTAAGCCTAAGACATTTACTGCTTTGTTCTTTGTGTGTGTTTCTCCTGCACATTTCAGCTGCATATACCAGTAAGTTAAAAAAAAGGGTGACATTTTGCAATTAGTCAGAATCCTGTGGGCAATATGATGCTGCCTTCCATCTCAGTTATCTGTCTGGCCCATCAGGGAACTGATCAGCTGAAGCACCCACAAGCAAACACTAAATGTCTGCCAGCTCTGGTGTTGGTCCCCTGTGAGTGACTGTGACCACTAACCTCTGACTCTCCTGTGAGTATGTGTGTGGAATCTCCCTTTTGGTGTAAAACACTGTATTACAGATAAAACAGTGTAGATGATAAAACAAGATTTTTTAAATCATCTAAATTTAGGGGATGGAAATATTCCTTGGAAGGAACAGTGTTTCTGCTAGATGAATGGAGAGTTGCAGAGCGTGGGGGGAGATGTTTTCCTGGCAGGCTGGGATTAGATGCGGTTCCATAAATATGTTAAGGCAGCTTGGTATACTTTGTGCCCAGTGGTAAAAATAGGCCTTCTTCCCGAGGGAAGTGATGACGTCCGCAGCCTGCCTGCATCATCAGCCACAAGTCGGCTTCATCCTTATACTGGAAGAGGCAGGGAGACAATGTGGGGGGAAGCATCAGTGATCACCATGGTAACACATACAGAGTGACGCAGGTAAAAGCAATTGAAAGAGAGGTAGTGATTGGTTGGCTACTGCAGAGGTTTGTGTCCGCATAGAGGAGATGTGTGGGTGGTAAAAAAGAGAAGAAGGGCTCAATAGCGCGGCACTGACATACACACAGACACACACACACACCCCTATACACACACACACACACTCGCAAATAGCACAACAATTCAGCCTAGCAATGAGATGATGTGATTTCACGCTAGTCCTTGAGCAGTTGACTTGAGAAGCAGTGGATTTTTTCTTCCCCTCATAGATGCATTTTAGGGGAAAAAAAGAAAAAAGAAAAATGAATTCCCCCACACGGACTCATCATATCCTGCTGTTTCATGTCAGTGCCGTTAAAATGGACCTTTGGCATGCAATTCAGCCAAGTTGCCACGAATTAAGTTACATTTAAAAGATTTCCCTGCCCTCCTGTTATCTTCTACTGCAGGTTTTCATCCAATTTTTCTGTTTTGTCTCTCTCAGTTACCTTTTACATCTCTTAATTTGTTTGCTTATTATGTAGTGACAATTGGCTGGCATAATTTTGGCAATAATGGGTTAGTTGAAACAAGCTACAGTACCAAGAGGGTTAAACCTGAGGTAGGCAATATTTGGAAATCAAGCTAGCTGTAGCATGAGACTCCCAAAGAAAACAACTCTGCTGCTGGTAAGCCACTGACTGGCAAGGAAAACTAACCAAGAGCCAGTACTGGTCTGTACAAGGGAGAGTGGGAAACAGCTGTGAGGGCAAGAAAGATGTTAAGGTGATGGTTGAGAAAGGAAGCTCTCTACTGATGGCTGCTGGTCAGCTTGGGAATGACATTGAAAAATTCCTGAAACAAGAAAGAAAGCAGCACAACAGGTAAAAAGCATTGTAGTTATTTCTTTAGCTTTAGTCAGACGACTGAGAGAGGAGGGCTGATCAGCACCATCCATGACAAAAACATAAAAAGTTTCATTAATCAGGTCAACCCATTGGCTGATTTACATTGCCATTATTGTTGACTTAACATACCCAATAAATATGATAGTATTGGTGATTCTTTTGTCCTTGTGTAACACAGCATGGCAGAATGAAAAGAAAGCTATAGTCCTCCATGCCACAGACATAATGCATATAGACCTGCAGAGATAATTAAATCTAGAGAAGAGATTGATATGAAAATGAAATGGAACAATATAGTTTTTTATCTACATAAATATAGTATGTATACATCCACGTAGGAACTGCAACAAGATATCATGATAGTTATGGTCAACATTTTGACCAGGGATGCACTGATTTTTTGACCTGAAACATTTGATATTCAGCTGAACGAGTAATTCAAACTCTGGGCTCAAGAAAATAGATAGACATGAGTTGCATTTCCCATATATACCACAAGAGGGCCCAAGGGTCCCAATCTTAAAGAAAAGTCACCTCAGACTAGCCCACAGACCAGCAGCAAAGACAACAGCTGCATGGCAGTATTTTAAAATTTCTAATAAAGAATCACCATTTGCAAACTCTGTTCAGCTGAACTTTCTAGTGGGGGTACATCAGCAAAGACCTTCAGCACTTTTGGGTAGTTTATCACTTGAAAGCTTGCAACCTGATGCGCACGGTTGTGCTTAAAGTTGTGACAACTGACATCTTTAAATTGCTTGTGTGATACAATTAACAATAAATTTTATTTACTCTCATGTTTGATAAAGAAAAGCAGTAAATCTTTACCTCTGAGGTGATGAAACTAGGGAATAGCACTAGGTGCCCACCATGCAAACATTATTATAATGTATATACACCACCTTTACAAAGAAAATAAAGCATAAAGTATAATCAAGGTTACAGAAACATTAAGTGTATGATGCATTATTTAAATAAAACATCATCTTTTCACAGCAGATTTTAAGATCTAAAGCTAGCCGCTTGAATGAGTTAATGTTGTTGTTTTTGTTGTTTGCTCTACTTCCTAAATGGGTTGACACCAAAAATCTGAGCTGATAACTGAAATATTACTGAGAGTCATGCATTTACTTTCATTTTTATTTACAGTAAAAGGAGTGGCTGATTGGGCGCTTTTCTGTTGCATACCGAGTAATGAATCATCACAACTTTAATCCAGACATCTTAAGACGGTAAGTGTTGCTTTTGCAACATGTTTGGGCTGCAAAAGTAGAGCAATGAAAGGAAAATCAATTAAAAAACCCTGGACATCAGCATTATGCCTTATCAAAATATTATGAGGGTACATGTTTGTCTAATAATATTTTATACATTGATTCATTCTTTCTATTATATATTTTTTTGTTTTCTTTTTGCTCAATTCAGTATGTACTTCAAACTAAATTTTACCCAGAATGCAATTTAACACTAATTCATTTAACAATTTAACATCAAGTACCTCTATCCATGATTCTATTAAAAGGAGCCCTTTCCGAGTATCTGGCTGAGTATGGAGCACCGCTGACAGAGGACGAAAAGCTTGAGCTAAAAGGCTTTGTGTTCAGAGGAAATGTGAACCAATGGCTGCTTGAGATGCACGAGTTCATCTTGTTGCGTCTGGGCCACCTGCGGACCACTGATGAGTACAATCCATCATGGAGGTAAACTTCTTCAACAGCTTTCATTTTGTTTTCTTTTAAATGCCATAACTTCCCATGTACACTTCCTGTGAAAAGAGGGGTGAATTAACCCCCTAAACCCCACGAAGATCTCAAGTCTTGGGCTAAATTTGAGGAAAATGGCTTTAAGTGATGCACAAGACATCTAAAATATTTAATTTGATGGAATCAAGCATCAATGAAAATCATGGAGTCAATGAGCATGTGCAACAGATGCACTAAGGAGCAGAAATTAAATCTAAACCATGTGACTATGTGAATGCAAATATGTGTTCATTTATAATGCACATGTAATAACCTAAAAGATGTAGGTGTGCAATGCAGTGTAAACACAATATATCCTGTCAAACTGCACTTGTAATGTCTCTATGATTCACGCAAAGATAAAAAGGAACACCAATAAAATTTTGAAAAAAGATTTTTTTATTTTACACATTAAAAAAAAGAGAAATATTAAAGATGAGGGAAAGGAGGTTGAAAAGAAAAACATGGTCCTTATTCCTTAAACAAAACTGAGAAAGTAATGTGTACAAATGTATATCTTTTCCTTCTCAGTGTGAAGGAGACTGTCAGTGCCTACATGGACCGTAAGGAGGTGGAGGTGCCTCCTTACGTGGAGGAACATTTTCCTGAAAATCTGCTGCTGTCCCAGGTTTTGGAGACCTGGAAATGCACCGTGACAGCCAAACACGAGTTGATGATGGATGGCTGAAGTAGAAGAGTTTAGAGAGAGAGATTTAACTTTAACTTTAATCATTTTAATTTCATTCATATGTTGAAAAATAAGTCGGTTTTACATTGTTTTTGTTTGTTTCTCTTTTATTGGATTGCTTTTCAGTGATAAATATGTGTGAAATACTGTAGAAAAAACTTTGGGGCTTTGTAAAACAATGAGGCATGCCAGAGCTATTTAAACTCTAATGCAAGATGCCTTTATGCAATTACATAACAATTTGATATAGTTTTGGTGTTTATCATGACTATGCTGATCATTCACTGCCTTTTATCAATATGTTCATAGTAGAAAAGATATTTAGAATTACTAGTTTCATTTAAAGAAGAAACTTATGATCTACTCGGGAAAATGTTTTATTATTTTAACAAACATATACTCTATACTCACAAGCAGGCCCAGAGGTTGCCAAGGCCATTGGCAGGCTCCAACACCAGGAGATTGTTGGCAGGACGCAAGTAGGGAGAGCGGGGCTCGGATGGGGAGACTCTCCGCGCCTCTGGTCCAAGGCCACGAAGAGGGAACGGAAAGCCATGGTTGTGGAAGAGGTGTCAAGGGCGAACCAGGAGCAGTATACCATCAAGGCTGCGTCACAAGGTCGCCAAGGAAGATGGACCACTTGGGAAGGTACCATCAGGAGACCCCTCAGCTGGGCCGACCTGTGGAAGATGCCACAAGCCAGACTCAGCTTTCTGCTCAGGGCAACCTACGACACCCTGCCATGCCCCAGAAACCTCCACCAGTGGTTTGGCAAGGAGGAGAGCTGTCCCCTCTGCAGTGCACCCAACGCCAGCCTACAGCACTTACTGTCGGGCTGCAAGGTTGCACTGACGCAGGGGCGCTACAGATGGCGGCACGACCAAGTCCTGACAAAGCTGGCTGAAGTCCTGGAGAACCGCAGACAAGAGGCCAACAACCAGCCCATAGCCAAGCAGCTCCCTGTTAGGTTTGTGAGGCCAGGAGAAGGCAGTGGAGACACCAGCCGACGAGACCCCCGGAGCGTCCTTTCTCAGGCAAGAGACTGGAGCATGAGGGCCGACATCGGCAGACAGCTGCAGTTCCCCCGTGAGATTACCACCACATCACTCCGGCCAGACGTTGTGCTTTGGTCTGCTGCTACCAAGTCTGTCATGCTCGTAGAGCTCACCGTCCCCTGGGAGGAGGGAATCCAAGCCGCCTACGAGCGGAAAGCAACCAAGTATGCAGACCTGGCTGCCGAGTGCAGAGAGGCAGGCTGGTCCACCACCATCTACCCTGTTGAAGTAGGCTGTCGGGGCTACGTCAGCACATCTACGACGAGGCTGCTGCGCGATGTGGGAACAACGGGAGCCAAGCTCCGAAGAGAGACCAAGGCCCTTGCTGAGGAAGCTGAGAAGGGAAGCTTCTG
>JAQLOL010000020.1:11443097-11455283 GCA_029783665.1 Naso thynnoides | reverse complement strand
GACCCTGCAGCTGACCCAAGGCGCTGTAGGAGGCGCGTCAGGCATATTTGCCCAGCAGAAACAACACCATACCTGTACAATCAATCTTTAACTGTTGTATCATTTCAGGGTTATTCTTATATTTTTGGATAAATATTTTTTAATATTTGACCACCAAAATCTCATAGTTAAGATGCTGAATCTGTGTGGTGGTTTTGATAAACTAGTAAAGAAAAAATGTGATCCTGCACATAAAGCATTTTATTTTTATTTTTCTCACACATTTAAGAATTATGTCTAGTAGTAGAAATCATCCGATGAAATGATCACACAAAAAGCTGACAGGTTTGTACAAAAGTGATCAAAAAGTGTTTATATGATATTTTTGATTTTTCTAATTGTTTGCACGGACTGCTCATGTTTTGTGTAACAGACTTTTGAAAACCATGGTCTATAGTATTTGAATACATGTAACTTTGAAAGCCTGGATATGAATAAACTTTGCACTCATGTTGTCTAGTTTCAGAAAATCTAAAACCAGAAGTCCTACTAAGTCTAAAAAATGAAACAATTACATTCTTAATGTCAAACGAGTCAAATGTTACATATGTTTCAAGGTTCAATTGTGATTTTTGCAAATTAAAGGTTTATTAGATTTTGAAATGATTACAGTTTTATTAACTAATCAATAAATGACCTATGAATATCTTTGTTACATTGTGCATAATTGTCTTGAATGCAATCTAGTTCTTTTTACTAGGTGAGAACTGATACTCCAGTCAGTGAAATTAGGATTTGCTAATCTAGTTGTGCTGTTAATCAGGTCTACATGTTTCTCAAAAGGAAACCATGTGTAAGATTTGTTCCATCAAAATCAATAAGTAATAATAATATTATGTTGGACCCGTTTTTTAGGAACTTGGGAACATGTAGAGTTCAGTGCCA
Organism: Naso thynnoides; assembly: GCA_029783665.1. Lineage (NCBI taxonomy): Eukaryota > Metazoa > Chordata > Actinopteri > Acanthuriformes > Acanthuridae > Naso > Naso thynnoides. The sequence continues at coordinate 11,454,359 of JAQLOL010000020.1, read as the reverse complement.
TTTAGTGGTGAAGACAAATATTGCACGATTCCCTTATAAAGCAACTAGTTTGCCTGTCCTGGGCTAAACATGGCGGTACAAGCAAACTGTGAACTTGCTGCCTCTGTAGATATAAAAGGCTAGTTCAAGATCATAAAAAATAAAGATTAATATTTTCAGTTAATTCAACACTAATGAAAACATACTTATGGATATGATGTTCTATTATTTTCCATTTTCTACACATAGATGCCCCTAAATCCTTTGCACTGGACCCCTAGCGTTTGTCCTTATTGTACAACAGATTATTCATTTGTGCCTTTTTTTTCCTCAGATAAAGACATAGCATTAGCTAATCCTGAGTGCAACTGCAAAGTCCTGTTAATTTGGCCAACAAATCCAAAGCAGCCAACTGTGGTTGAACTGAAAGAAGATCTGTTCTAAATGAATATGACCACTGTAACAAAAGGTGTTTTATTCTCATGTTCTCATGTAAATAAATTACAACATCATCTTTCGTTACAAAAATAAAATGAAACTCAACCAACAAGACACATGTTGGACTTAACCATTTCAGATTGAAGAATGAGAATTTTTTTTCTAGAAATCCTGATGGTAGTAATATGTCATCTTACAAATTCCTTAACAAAAGTGTTTATTTTCAGGGACTGAACCCTCGTCCCCTGACTGTCAGCCATAATCAGACCGTGCAGCACAGCAGACAAACAGGCTTCAAAACACACAGAATGCCACAAACAACACAAAATTAAGAGCAAGTAAAGAAAATCATGCAACAAAAGTTAGGGCTGGGCAGTTTCTTCATCATGAAAACTACACACAGAAAATAAAAAATAAAAACCTCATTCCAGTGTACCAACTAATGGAAAACTGTCTCCTCTGTCTTAATGGAAAACTGTTTTTGGATCATACAAAGCAACTTATGATACAAAATTTTCTAGCAAAATTGTACAGATACACCCTATAAATCAAACATTTAAGGAGGAGTCTGTCAGCTGTGACTGATACACTGGAATATGGTCATAATTAAAAAAGAAGCAACTGACAGAAGTTAAAAAAAAAAAAAAAAATCAGTGCAAAAGCACAGCTCCTCTTAACTTCCCCCAGTATGATTTCTGCAATGAAACATCACAGCAGAAGGAAACACCAGAGAGTTAATATCATCTTCATGCACTCAAGAAATAAATCCTCTGAGTGTGTGTTGCTGAAAGTCTAACGCCATCTGTCAGTGCTGGTTTTTCATTCCCTGTGGTTTGCCTGGTTTCTTATCTGGCTGCTGCTGCTGCTGCTGCTGCTGCTGCTGCTGGCCCCGACCAGGGCCGGTCATTCCTCTGCCACGGCCCCCAAACAGACCTACAGAGAGACACAAGAGAGGAAGAGACGGAGACAGAGACATCTGTCATCTTGGTGGCTGTGATCAAATTGTTCAGGCAGATTTCCATCAAATCCACTTCTGAATGGTTAGAAGAACTACCAACAGCCAATGTGTTGTTTTCCCTGTATCTGAAAATGAGAATGCGTGCACCTGGACCATCTTCCAGGACGTCAGGGGTCAGGCTAGGTTTGGCTATGGGAGACTAGGCTGGCAGTAGCAGCAAAGCAGCCCTCAAATATGTATTTTTTTCTGGTTTTGTTTTTATTGCCCCAAAAGCTAAATAACTGGGCGGTGAATGGGTTGATATGTGCAAAACCTAGAAATACTAATAACAAATTTGCATATAAAAAGTAGAAAAGAAATATATATTAAAAAAAATCACAGTACTCTCCACATATGACACAAGTTACATTCACTTGAAATAATTAGCCTTCTCATCATTAAAAAATTATTTGTCATTATTTTCATGGGGATTTTATATACTACATTTGTCTCTCACTAAATTTAATTCAGTATACAACAATTTGAAACATTCTTGAACTAGTATCTTAAAAGTTGGACTTATAAAGACAACATACACCCACTGAGTGAAAAATATAAAAATACTTGATAAATAAGCAACACCTCCAACATGTCAACTTCTCAGAAATTAGGAAAAATATCTTTTCTTTAGCTGTCTGGTTTGTATTTTTCAGGGATATGATTTGTTTTTAACCAGCATGCGTATTTCAACTTCACCCCCCCCCCCCAACCCATTTTGAATTTGGCTTTTGGTCACTGGTGGTCTAGAGCTCTGCCAGGTTGCTGATGTTTTTTTTTTTTTATTGGCTGGGTTGAATCCAGTGACTCAAGAGTCACTCAGTATATGGCTTTTTCCCCTTTTTTTTGTCTTTTACTGTTGTCTCATCATAATCTATGTTGATTGTTGCGAAACCAAAGACAATTTTCAATTTTCCACTCTGTGGACAAAGTCTTGTAATCTTATCTATGATACCACAATTTCCTAGATTACAAAAAAGAAGATAATTCTTTAATCACTGTTAAAAATTTCAACAACTAATTTTCATGATTTACTTGACAATTAAGACATAAATTTAGACATTTTGATGTTTTATGTATAAATGTTTTAGTCCAGATCTTAGATGCTCCAAGTAGTGTGCAGACTTCATATTGGCAAAAAATCTGGTAACAGTCAAAATCTGCCACATAAATCTTTATGTTACCACAGCAGGACACTAACAAACACCCCTGCTGCAATCTGTTTGATCAGCAGGCAGTTTTCCTGCTCACCTCTTCCAGCTCCTCCTCTTCCTTTGCCCTGCTGTTTGTTCTGCTGGGCACCTCCACGTCCGCGGCCCTTCGACACCACCTCCTCCTTCACCATGTCGATGATCTCGTCTGGGATTCGCAGATACTTGATGGTGCTTCCTCTGATGTAGCACTCAGGCATCCTCCAGAACTTATCTCCATCCTGTCAGAGGTGAGTGAAGGCATCAAAAGGAGCAGTGAGCTTTAGTCTACAGCTTTATGGTCTGTGCTGATCCTTGTTTATTTTAAAAAAAATAAATATATGTGCTACATTGTTAAGTTTTCTAATGTACTTTTTCTTTTAATGGGAATGATAATATTTTTGTTGTTTTAATTACCAAAATTGTTTGTGTAATTTCTTACAAACCAAAAATAATTTTAAAAATGTTTTCTGTAAGGATACCATTGGTTTTTGACAGCTGAACAAAAAATCTTTGGCAATTTACTCTTGTTTTTTGCAGACAATGATTAATTAGGATATTTATTTAAAATTACGTGTCGGAGATTATAAAAATAAATGCAAGCTGCAGTTCAGCATGTTCAGTAGAATTGTATTAAATAATGACACCGGAAGTTTAGCATGAAGAGGCCGTCAGCAACAATAAAATAAAGTAAATGAACAAACCTTAAAGAGTTTACTAGGAAGTGATAGATCAAAGCCTCTGTGGTTATGGCCATATTTCTATGTTACATTTTAAGAGTGAATCACCTTTTCTACAGTGAGAAACTCTGCAGACATCACTGACACCTAAACCAAAGCGACATGCTAACACAGGACCACAGAGATGTCTTCTTTCCCTTTCTCACTGCTGGAAGAACTGCATCTACAGTTTTAATGACTGCTGTGAAGTTTAAGCAGAGCTTTGCTTTACCCTTGAGGTGCAGATGACTTCTCGCAGGTTGATGTTCATCCAGTTGTCACAGCTGACCAGGTGACCATTGTACGTCTCTCCATTCTTCAGCTCCACCAACTGAGGAGAGAAAGAACACAACAACCAGCAGATTTCTTTACAACACTGACGACACAATGCAGGAGTGATGACAGAAGCTACAGCACAGGTTACCTTGTGGTATTACCCCCCCAAAAAAAGTACAATTACAGGCTTCATATGTTGGCTTCACTTTTGAGATGCTGTCACGTCATCCATCTTTATACATTCATTAACTTCTACAGAGTAGTGAGGAGGATGAGAGGAAAAGTAATTATAACAACTAACTTGCTTTCCACAGTTTTACTTAACATCAGAAACACTGGATGATTTTGATTGCATTCAGTCTTAAAGTAATTGTTCACTCATCTCTTCATGATACAGTCACAGATCAGTAAATGTAAAATTAGCAGACATACAATCTGTCAAGCTGTTACACATCACCAGTGCTAACATTAACTCATAGCCAGCACAAAGAGCTCAGGGTCTCCTCACCATAGGATGGTTCTGGGCAGTCTTCAGTAGAGATAGTGGAAGCTGCAACGTCAGAGAAAAACAGGTCACACATTGAAATTTACCTGCCATTCACAATATTTGGTTATATGAAACAACGTAGTAACATTCAGGACAAGACATTGTTAGAACTATTTTTTCTTTCATTTATACACACTTACTATTAATGTTAGTTGTCTGTTGTATTGGGGAACACATTATACCCCAAAGTGTGTTTTATTTTAGTTAAACTCACTCAAACACCATTGTTTTGGGGCAGCATTTGCTTGTGGCTTCTATCCTCAATAGATCCGACTGTGGTTAGTCATAGCGGCACGTTAACGTTTCCAATTTGCCGCCACGCAAGGCAAGGCAGTGTGAAGTTAAATACGCTTGTATCACCATTTCTACAAGGCAAAGCGGCTTAATGCAGGGGTATGTTAAGTTAAGTCTGCACACATTTCAAAACAACCGGTGAGTGTCACTCATGTTTAAATTTGGCTAAAGCAGCTAACGCTAACTAAACCTAGCTTATCATGCCGAGAGGTGCTACACTTAGCTTGAGCTGAGAAGTAAGCGTGTTTTTCAAAATCTAAAAGAAAACCACAAACGTTTCATCCAAACACTGCAGTAAAATACTTACCATTGTTACAATATCTTAGTGTCTTTTTCTTTCTCACTTGCTGTCTTGGCCCTTGACTGACACGATTTCACCACCTAATGCTAACACTTCTTCTTCTTCGGATGAGTTTCCTGGCGGTGTGGTGCGTAATAATGAAAGCTTGATGTTGATGCTTGATGCTGCCCTCTACAGTCTTGGCGAAACATTTCTGACTAAAAACTGTAAAAAATCCAATAAATAAATAAATGGTGAGGAAATACTTTGGAGCAGATATAAGTGATTGAGAAATTTATAAATATATATAATTTTTTTTTGTTTGTTTTTTGGAATCGCTTAGACATAGTTAGGCTATTTAATATGATTATATTTTACTTACAGTGCATGATGTGTTTATATTATTATTATTATTATTGTTGTTGTTTTGTTGTTGTTGTTGTTGTTATGTCCATTTTGAGCACAATTAATCAACGTTTAAGTAATCACGTGACGTCTTACGTAACGTGCCTATTGGTGCCTTGTCGTAAGGATGGCCGGTTTCATTTGTGTCTGCAGACGCGGAACCGTCAACTGTGGAGGACACTGACTCCCTTTACGGTCGTGGTCCAAAACTAAAGACCGAAAAAGATCAGCGAATCCTCTGTCGCAGGACGGGAGATGGACAACAGTAAACGGACAGTGGTTGTTACAGGTTTGTCTTCTTTTTTTCAGCCGTTGTTGTCTTCTCGTGTCACAGAATCGCATTGTGAAGTGGAGGAAAAGTTGCAACGTTAACAGATGATAGCTGCTCTAACGTTAATGGCGACTGCTTCACCCCGCAGCAGTGTGAGTAAAACACTTGACAACGTGCAGACGGTGTGAAATAGAAGACTGCAAAGCCAGGGGAAGTGATGTTTTCGTTGTTGTTGTTCTTTTGTCATGTTTTTATCGAAAGGCCTCAACGAACAGTACAAGATAAACATAAGGTTACCGGTAAACAAATAACTGACATAATTCACGAATACATTTACAGATCCTGGAGTTTTGTGATTCTTTGCGAGGAACCGTACACCTTCATAGATCCTCAACATAATAAAATCTTAGACAAGAGTTATCCCAAACAGTAGCCTAGTTTATGGTTATTATGGTCATAATATGATTATTATTTACTGATATCACAGGTGTAGCCTTGTTGTTAATTGCTACATTAAAGTGTGTTCCAGACTTAATTAACGACAGACAGAGCGACAATAAATGAGAAGGAAAATGCTAAAGCTGTGACATCTGTAAAATTATAAATATTCAGTCTCACTTAAGGAGAAATAAAAGGAGAATTTTTGTAGTAGAAGTGAAAAATTCTCAACTTTTCTGACAGAGTGTATCTAACTTTTTTTTTTCCTAATTGCTTTGCATTGTGATATTCACAACAGCTGGACCTTTTCTTAACACCAGGCCTTTTTCAAGACATGGTGATATTTTATGGATTAGGGCAAAGTAGTTAAAAATAAATGACATGCTACCAGTTAACCAGCCGATGATTGTATTCAGTATTGATATTCTGCTGTAATAATGTGGAAGCTCATCCATTTGATTTCTGATTTAATCACATTATTTTGTATTATGATATAAAAGTCCCGACCTTGAGCTGCTATTTTCAGCTACATTCAACTTAACAGTCATAGAAGCTGCTCTGTATGTCTCTTTGTGGTTAACATATTTTGCCTTACCATTAATCAAAAGAATCTCAAGTTATGACCACAGAACAAAACAACAAATCTTTGCATCTTCACTTCTACACACTTAAAAGTAATGTTTAGTAAGTGCACAAACTGACAAACATATAGTAGTAAACATGAAATCTTTGTGGATGACAGACACAGTGACTTGGTGTTAACAGACACAAAGGGGTGCAGAAGCTCGCAGACCCAGCTGATAGTGGACGTGTACGTAGCCTGGGAACAGCACCTTCACAATAGTGGGCCGGCTGGCAGCTGCCGACCCCTCACTCTGCTTCTTTTCAGCAGCCTGTCAGACAGACTGATCCACCCTCCACCCAATCCCCAGGGAACAGCTGACCCTTGGAAGGGTGGTGGAAGGGGATCAGTTATAGATCCCTCTATAAACAAGTCTGGGTGAATATCTATGGGCTGCTGCTGCAGTTTTTTGTGTCACGTGGAGTGACTCATGGAGAGATACGAGTGTTTTTTTTTTTTTGGTGAAAGTTATTAGTTTGAATCAAGTGATTTAAGGAAAGCATCATCCTGCAGCACTGTAGAGATTAAAAGTCAGCCAAATGACTAATTAACCAACCCATAATAACACCAGAACTATTTGTGCAGTTATTATAACGGAAAGATTAAGATAAGATAGCCCGTAGCCTTTTGAAAATTACACTAAATTCACATATCTTCACATATGCTCACACACATATACGGAACTGAGTATTGTTAAATGATTAAAAAAAACTTCTACTGATAGATAATTGTCCAAGTCAAATAAATAATAAGCAATGAAGCTGAACTGGTCCATGTTGAAAGATCAAACAGTGCATGGTTGCATTTCATTTCTGTTTGTGAAAATGCAATCGTCAGTTATTCTTTGTCAAAACTCAACAGACTCTGTTATCATTTAAAAAAATATAATGTTGTGCAGTAACTAAAATAACATGAATTTTTGGCAGGTTTTGGGCCATTTGGAGAACACAGGGTGAATGCCAGCTGGGTAGCAGTACAGGTATGTTTTACCCCCATTGTACTGTTTTAATGTCCATTTTCTTTTATTTCAGTGCTGTTAAAAAAAATCAAACAGAAATCAGCATGAGGTTACCAGAAAACTGCTGTACAAAGGACTGACGAGAACGTTTTTTTTATTGTAATTCAATAAAATTCCCCAAATATACATTTCTTAAATGAATAAAATGTGCCAACAAACAATGTTTATCCCACGTTGAACCTGTATTTGTGGTGGTCACATGATGCCCTGAGACTTGCCGGCCGGCCAGCCGGCTTCACACCTTGAGAGGTGCCCCGTGTTCTACTGGGGAAATGACATGTGGGGGGTGATGGTGGTTGTCAGGGTGTCTAGACGGACCTGATAAGGATATTAAAGGCAAACAATAGGTTGCTTTGTGGCGAGGTCACAGACGTGGTCAAACAAGCCTCTTTTCAATACGGGGTGGTGGGGTGGGGGTGTGTGTCAGTGTCCAGGGCTATTTGTCCTGCAGGGAGCCTGGGGGAGGTGTTGGTCCATTAGCTGTGACTTTGACACAGATTTGTCTTCATTTTTATATGTATGATTGCATCTTTTATTTCTTCCTTTTTCCTACTTGTTTTATTTGTGAAGATGTCTGAGTATTGTTGTTTTTATCTTTTACGTTTTTATCTTTTACGACACAGCAAGTGAGAGAACAAATAGCAAAAAAGAAGTGACATTTACCCTCTTAAAGGTAGTCAGTTTACATTTCATAGAACCATTTGGCCACAGATCATCCTCACTGGTTATGTGTAGTTATGTTTTTACTTAATGCATACATTCTCATTGAGGTTCTATGATATTGTATAGAAGGTATTGTTTTCATTTTAAACTGATTATTTTTATGCTATAGCACACCAAAACTGACAACAGACAAATGTAAGGTCCAGTGGACAAGTTTGGGTCAAGTAGAACTAGATAAAGAGAGCAATGAGCAGTGGTCCTGTACAAATCAATTACAAAAAAGTTGTATGTAAGAAAATATAACATGAAAATAAAAGCAGAATGCAGTTATTTGCAACCAGCTGCACAGTTTGTTTGCAGATGATTTAATGATGCCAGTTTCATGAAGTGTTCAAAGCAGATATAGTAATATTCTTATACAATCACATGTTTCACAAAGTAGTGAACCTTGCCTCGTCCTTGTTGGTGAAAGTTTGAGCCTTTTGAGGACGTAATACCCACATGCCCAACGCTATTTGAACTAAAAATTGAGTGACTGCATCAGTGAACTCATGATAAGAGCATAATGCAAGAATTTGGTTCCCTGTGAGACCGTGTGCTGAAGCTGAGCTCACCTCCAAGATAGAAACATCTGACAAATGGCAAATATTTTGAAATGCGAAATAGATTTAAAGCTTAATTGTTTTGTTTGTTCTGACAGGAACTAAAGAAGCTTGGACTGGGCAGTGAAGTGGACTTGCATGTGTCCGAGGTTCCTGTGGAGTATCAGACAGTCCAGAGTTTGGTTCCTTCGTTATGGAAGCAGTATCGTCCTCTGGTAAGACGGGAACATGGTGTGGTCTGTTCACAGTAAAGGTGTTTCAACGAAGCTTGTGTCCGCTCGTACTGCCACAGGTTTATAAACTGTGCATGGTTAAGATTTAAGTTGTAGTTGGATCTGAGTCACCCTGATAATACAAATGTGTGCAACACATGCTGCACATAATTAAATTGCATTCGATTATACAGGTAAGCAAAAAATGACTGGCTTGAGTGTGGCTCTGACACAAGTTCTCTGTGAGAAAAATAAAAATAAAACTGGTACTTTAGTTTAAAGGGGTTTCTGTAGGTTCTGGATGAGTATTTCTGGGGTTCGGATGTGTGTCGCTTTAATATACTAAATGCATTTCATGTCTGCTTAGAATATTCACAGCTCCTTTTTAAAACCCTCAGGTACAAACAAGCACAGACGCCATGGAAAACTGCCGCAGATATTCTGTGATAACAATGTTTTAGTTATTCTGACTTGTGTTTTTTTATTGTTTTTTGACAGTTGGTTGTTCACGTTGGAGTCTCAGGTATGGCCACCACTGTCACGCTGGAGAAGTGTGGCAGAAACCACGGCTATAAGGGCCTGGACAACAGCAGCTTCTGTCCTGATTCACAGTGCTGCATCGTGGGAGGCCCGGACTGTATCGACTCAGTTATTGACATGGAATCAGTCTGCAAGAGAGTGAGTGCCTCTGGGCTGGGTGTAGCTGTATCCGTCTCCAAAGACGCTGGAAGGTAATTATTTACTTTTTCTTTTACAGTTAGGACCAGCCGCACTTTGTTTTGCTTTTGACAGATGGATCACTTGCTTTAACTCCTGAGGGACAAAGACACGAAAACACCTTTATGTCACTCTGTTAAATACGCAAATTGGCTGTGCACAGTGTTTATTCTCTGCTTTGTGTGGTGCATTTGGTTTTACAGTATGACAGACAGCTGAGGAGAAACTGTGTGCAACAAGTGTTTGGAATAAAGTTACTGTGTTTTTTTGCATAGCATGAACTCAAATCTATTCAATCTGTATCAAGGTGAACAGAGGAGGGGAAGCAGAAGTTATGCTTTCCAGTGTTTTTTTTAACAACATATTTAACCAGTTTATTGTTAGCATTCACCTGATCTAGTTTTTAGTTATTTTACTAATACTACTAATAATAGGCCATTTTTATCTGTATGCCATCTTAAAGTATACACTGAAATGCGCAAATAAATCAAATATGAAATGAAAATATTAAAAAATAATTTTATAAATGTAAAGATGTATAAACATGGATATAACACAACATGTGTTTTTTGTCCTGGGGGACTACAATGCAGAAATATTAAAATTCTATGGGTTTTATTTTTGCAGGACATGTGACACAGTTTTGTAGTAATAACGACCAAGCCCTTATGGTAAAATGATGCCCTCTTAAACAGTGTATATTACACATGTTATCGAATATTATATATAGTAGATATTTATGTATAAGTGGACTATGCACACATAGAACTGTTCTGGTTATGCAAAGTTACTCTTGAGCTGGGTAATATAAAGATAAAATATTGTTAGCGAGATATGAGACTAGACTGAAAATCATCTTGAGTTTTGGATATCATTATATCATGATTCGGGATAAATGGGCTTTTTTGTGATTTTTATAGGCTGCATGATGGCAAAGTAATGTAATTTTCTCAACCTATCAGACAGTTTTTACTTGTTTGAACACTTGCCTTTACCTACTTAGTCATTATATCTACAGTATATTACTAATGATTATTGATCAAAAATGTAATTGTTTCAATATTTTTTTGGAAGAACCAACAGTCATCCCTACAATATTGTCACATTGGAGAGGGGATTTGGGCAAAAAAAAAACCCCTGTCATGTTCGATTCTGTCTCACAATTCTAGCATTAATGAAGTAAGATATATATCATCTATGGAGATATTGCTTAAAATATTGCAATATAGTTTTAAGCCCATATTGCCCTACTACAGAGCTTATACAGCACCTGCTTATAATGACTGTAAAGGATAAGTCCTTTTCTGCCTCATGTACTGAAGGTAACGATCAGGACCTGATTAATACAGGACTTTTTGAGACGATATTTAATTTTCATTTTCATTTCAAGCCTTTATTTATTCAGGAAAGTCATTTGAGAGCAGGCTCTCTTTTTCAATGATGCCCTGATTACAAGAGAAAAACAAGCAAACAACAATAACAATAACAACAACCATAACCAAACAAACAGACAAAAAAACCCAAACACAATTAAAACAGAGTACACAATAAGTTCAACAAGTTGCTTCATGGAAGGCAAGTACAATCAGAATAAAAA
>JAQLOL010000020.1:11429685-11442997 GCA_029783665.1 Naso thynnoides | reverse complement strand
TGAAAGACTGTATTGAAATAAACTGTTTTAGTTTGAGTGAGTCCTGCAGTTTGTTCCACTTATCTGGGGCAAAGAAACAAAAAAGCTTTTTTTCCTCTCTCCGTATTCACTTGTGGAATGTTTAATCTAATGAATGATGCTGAGTGGGTGGATCTTGGAGTACTGTAGTGTAATAGTGACGTCAAGTAGGTTGGGAGCTTCCTGATCAATGCTTTATAAATAAACAAGAGGCAATGTTGCTCACGACGTGAAGTGAGAGAAGACCAACCCACTTTTTTTATATAAAATGCAGTGATGGGTAAAGAAACCATCAAATGTAATAAAACGTAAAGCACAGCGAAAGACAGCGTCGAGAGACCTCAAAATGGTGGAAGAGGCATGCATATATAAGGTGTCACCATAATCAAAGACGGGCATAATTGTTGATTGTATTATGGTTTTTCTGCTGGTAAAAGAAAAGCATGATTTATTCCTGAAGAGAAAACCAAGTTTCTTTTTTAGGGTATCGATTAGATGTTCAATATGAGTTTGGAATGACAGCCTACTATCCAACTAGATGCCTAAATATTTATAAGACTCAACAGATATTAATTGCTATTGATATTTGATAGTTAAAACAATCTAATAACAATCAGTTAATAGTTTTAAACAATGCTCATGTAAACATGTAATGTAAAAACAAGCATTTTTGATAACATTTAATGAATTCAGTTAATTAAGAATTGTGAACAGTGAGTGGGATGTTTCACCGTTCATGAATAAACATCATTATGTGGAAGTGACAGCACTTTGACAGTCTTCCTTTCAGCATACGCCCAGTTGTAGTACTCTAAGCTTAAACTAATGCAGTCTAATGCAATGGTCCTGCAGTAAATCTTATCTTCGTAAAGATACAATCTTCAGTTTTTGTTTTTGTTTGGTTGAGACTGTTTTGTAAAGGTGTTTGTCCAATGTTTTTATTACTTTATTCTGATGCAAATGACTGTACAGCTAATATATAATATGGTCTAGATATGTGAGGTATGTTATTGTATGTGGCCTGATATTATACCACTTTTTACACTTTGTCCAGCACAAATTTAAAGGTAAAGGTAAAACTAAAGCAGCTTTATTGTCATTATTCAATGAATTGTACAACAAAATCGCAAGGTTAGAGTGGAGGGTTAGTCCTGAGCCACTGTGACTGAGCGTGCCACACTAGGCCAACCTAACCTAATGTGCCTACCATGCATGTTTTTACCCTTATATTAGACAGAAACTACTAGCATATGTCCAGTAAATGACTTAAATATTGTCTTCCACTTAATTTTCTAACAGGTATCTCTGCGACTTCACCTACTACACGTCTCTGTACCTGAGCCACGGTCGCTCTGCCTTCGTTCATGTGCCTCCTCTCGGAAAGCCTTACAGCGGAGAAGACCTGGGCCGTGCACTGCAGACCATTGTCCGGGAGATGCTGGAGCTTCTGGACCAGGCTGAGGAGAAGATCCACTGCCAGCAGCACTTCCACTAAGTGACCTCCAGATGCCAACCAGCCTCTTCAGCCTTCACCACACAAGAGAAATTGCACTTAAACCACAAGTAGCCAAATTTTTATTTTTATTAAATCTTTTTTTTTCTTTATTGAGACAAAATGGAAAAGTAGCATTAGCATTGGTTTCTTTTTGTGTTAGGTTTTGGCTTTATGTTTTGCTAAGCTTGATTCAATTATGCTCTGATGTCTCCTAATGGTGAGAAAGACGTGGTATCAAGACCTTCCTCTGTCATGCTGTGGTGCAAGCTTTCGTTACGCTTCAAGTCCCATTAAACATTCTGACTTAGGAGTTTAAAACATGTGAGAAATCTAAGGTTCACTAAGAAAACAAACAAAGTGCAGCACATGTCTGTTTATATGCAGAGCCTCTGTAATGTGGCCGATACTACAACCTGAGAATCCAAATGTGACTCCTATTAATGCACCTTATAGAGTGAGGGTTATTGACATGATTTTAGAAGTCATATTTGGGGAAAGTGTCAATTTTACCAATGCTTCATCCTCAAATTTTAAATTTTACTCAGTCAAAATGTGTTTCAGTCAACAGGTGTATTATAAATAATTAATGTACATGGTACATTAGGGTTTCAGTAGAAATGTCTGCTTTTTCTGTTTCCTGTTAACTATGTTTTAATTGTTCTGTTTTACACGGTTTCATGCTGTTGTATTGTTTCTCAAGTCCTTTTTCTTTATAAGAAGTTGTAAATTTGCCTTCTTTTACAAAGGTTATTTAAATCAGGGAACGGGTTGGTTCCAGCTCATATCCCCCAGTTTGTCTGCCCAATTCTGACAAAAAACAAACAAACAAATCCACCCCACCGAAATCTGACCCCAGGCTGTGCAGTGTGGTTGAACAGATCCTAACTTCAGTGATTTATTTCTAGGTTTAATAGGGTTCTATCATGACTGCACAATTATTGGAGAAAACATTGAGCAGTATTGTTCCTGCAGACATTTTCAAGTTGTGTTAAATGGAGTTTACTCTTCTAAATCAGAATTTTAGTATCATTAATATGCTATTTAAATAACGGAAGAATTGCAGCTCTTTTCTCTATTGTTCTTCTAAAATATGTGCTAGATTGCTCACTTGGTTGTGGCAAGAAACTGACATCACTGCAGTCGATTTCTTGGTAGTGAAGCCCTTTTTTACTAAATTGGGTGATCATTGTGTGAAGACGTCTATGAGAGCACAAAAATATAAGACTTTTTCAAAATCTAAAACTGTGAATAAAACCTTTATGTGTATAGCACACACACACACACACAGACAGTTTGCAACATTTAAGGACAATTTTCACAACAATGCAACCCTGATTGTTAATTGTTATTCCTTGATTAACTCTTTCTCTTGATCAATTACTAAATTCAGATGTAGCTGCTCATTTTCTCTGAGAATTTGATTTGATAAAGTTGGACTCTCAGTAAAGTCAGAATTGGGCTGGACTTTCATTTCTGTAGCACTTTGTTTGTGTGCTGTATATTTTTATTTTTACTTAATCTGGAATAGGGATAGTAATTTCAGATATGTGAATGCTTGCATTTCTTATTTTTATTTATATCTGTAGCTTTCCTGACATAGACACATCCATTTTTTCCTTTTCCCTCTTAACTAATTTTAATTATGCATGTGATTGAAGCTTTACAGGTCTGTCATGCTTTATTTTCCTGAGCTTTTGTTTGTTCTTACCCGATAAACCAACTGCAGGAGATTCATCCACGTGTCTGTGGTGCGCCACTCCCAGGTGTAAATGTTCTGTTGTATGGACTAAATTTTTTATTGAATTGTGTTTTGTTTCACAATGTAGCCCTGTGTTTTCCTGCCTGCTGAGTTGTCAAGACAGCTAATGCCTCGTAACAGCTTCACTTAAATCCATTTGAGTGGAAAATTTAGCAGTAATTTCAATGTTCTATGTTATTTCTGTTTCAGTATCCTGTGTATCAGCAGAAAAACTATTGTCAATGGGAAACACAGACGTAGTTGTGAAGTGTCATAGCTGGTATTAGCAAACTAACTGAACACTTTGCTTAGCATTGCATTAGTTGTGGTTTAATTGCATTTTAGGTCAGTGTTTTTTACCTGAGTCAAGCAAGTTGGTGCCTGTGAATTTGAGTTAATTGTCATTATTTTTAGCAGTGTGTGGCATTTTTATTGTTATTCAGTACCATGGTTCGTACCATACATTAGCATCCTGGAGCCCTGACCTTAACAGAAAACTCGGCGTTTGTCATTCGACTCACATCTTGACAAAGTGGTTTTAGTATGTATTATGGAATTGTTAAAAATTATGGGCGTGTTTCGGTTGAATATAAAGGTGCTGGTGTTTTCCTGTGTGGCTTTGTGAGTGCTGAGAAGTCACTGTCCTGTGGATGAACTGCCCCTGTCAGCTCACAAAAGTGAAAGGCTCCAGTTTACATGTGAGGTGACCTCTGACCCTGACTCTTTCCTGTGCCTTGCTGTTGTTTATATGTGTTAAGAAAAGGCCTTAAAAATCCTCAACGGGTCAGATCCAAGATATATACTGATGCCGTCCAGTCAGATTTGTGGCTACCTCAAAAATACCTTTTTATCTCAGTGTGTGTTTTGATGTACAATAACATAATGTCTCTGTGATTTATTGTTAGTTTCTTTATTTAGGGAGAACCCCTTTGAAGTACATCTTCTTTGATTCCTGACATTAACAAAGCACTGTTCAAATATGTAATCTTGGCTTTGTAAAAGAAAAGGCTTTGAAATATAGACAATTAAAGGATTACAACTCGTCTTTGTGTTGAATTCAAATTTTTTTATAAGTTCTTAAGTCTGAATAAAAAAGACTTTCAAATATGTTACATGGACTCATGGCTAAATTGCTGCTGTTTTATCACAAAACTGGTCCCAACTCCCTGCTTTCGCACATACAGCAGCAGAATGCAGTCGTGCGTTTCTCTTTTGATTCCACACCGCCAGCACCGGAAATCAGATCAGAGTGGGAGCTCTCTCTCATGATCTGTCTCTGAGCTGCAGTCTACAACGTGAACGTCACACGTTTTAGCGGCGCATGGAAGTTCGTCACCGTTGCTGTTGGACCTGCTGGAGCGTTTGAGGTTCTGATCGGTTCCATTTTTGTTTGAGTTCAAACACAGACTCCTAGCTTCGACCTCCAAAACAGCAAGCGACAAACAAATACCGTGAAGATTTTGTTCATCTTTCGACGAACACCGGAAATCGTTCAGTAAAGCAAAAGTTGAGAGTCGAGATGAGTGTGGAGGCGTACGGGCCGAGCTCCCAGACCCTCACCTTCCTGGACACCGAGGAAGCGGAGTTGCTCGGAGCGGACACCCAGGGCTCTGAGTACGACTTCACCGATTTTACCCTCCCCAGCCAGACGCAAACTCAAGGCCAGACACAGAGCCAGCTGGACAACCAGGTTTGATGCTCTCAATTTTGCAGAAAGGTACACGAAAGCGCGGTTTACATACGTTAGCAGCAGTTAGCTAGCTGAGCTAGCGCTGCCTGCTAGCCTGCTATTATTGGATCTAGCTTTACCTAACTTCATAGTAGCTAACAGCTAGCCGTTGCTGTTAGCTTGCTGCTAGCTAGCAAGCCCATCAACTAAACTCTCAAAGTGATATCAGTTGTCTTAGCAGGTTTTCTTAAACTGTTCGAAACCAACCACACTCATGGATGTGACTCAGATGATCAGCGGCACAATTTAAAATCATTGACAGTCTGTCAACTTACAATTAACTGGCTTTTCCGTACTGTGTTCCCTAGCCGCTAGCTGCTAATCGTTAGCATTCAGTTTTTCTGATAAAGCTTATGTTGTGTTGTAGGTAAATGGTCCTGATGAAGGTCTACACAACGGTGGAGTGGATGACTCCGTGGCTAAAGCCAGCCAGCTGTTGGCCGAGCTCAACTTTGAGGAGGATGAAGAAGACACATACTACACCAAAGACCTGCCTGTGCACGCGTGCAGGTACACTGACAGGAACCACACTATGTCAGATTTTCAGTTTACTGTAGTTAGATCGCCAAGGAAATTATCACAGTGTATTAGTGTTTTTTTAGGTTTGTTTTTCTTTTTTTTTGTCTGTCGCCTGCTGTTGCTCGCCACCAACAAGCCATAAAGACCCTAAAAATCATCGGTGTTTATTATGTTGAGTAGCAGTTCGAACTTTTCTTCAGAGCTCGGTATACTCAGACATCTATCAATAATGAAACACAACACACCGATGTACTGTTGGAAGTACAATTCTGGGGCTGATTTGATTTAAACTTAATATATAGACTGTTACAAACATGTGGGAGTGGTTAATGCTTTCTGATGGAAATTATGCAGATGTTATTCAGAAATGTGCAATGAAAGGTTAGGCATTCAAAAAATACTGTTAGGAAATCGTTTTTTTTTGTTTTTTGGACAAATGACTGACTTTTAGAAATTCAATTAGTGTGTCAGACTCCTCCCTATATGGTGAGAGTATGTTCCCTTAAAATTTTAATTTACTGTTGAATTAAAAATTAAAGAACAACACATATCTCATATGATCCACAAACCTTTCTACATGTAGTAGTGTGTTTGCTTCTTTTGTAATTCAGCTTGGTGTTAGTTTTGCATGATTGTACTTCTTCCAAGTACTTATGTGGTATTCTGACGAAGTACTGTAGTAACTGTTTTGACACCTTGTTGTTTTTTAGCTACTGTGGTATCCACGATCCAGCATGTGTGGTGTACTGCAATACCAGCAAGAAGTGGTTCTGCAATGGACGTGGCAACACATCTGGCAGGTGTGTATTTTAACCATCTTCCCCTTATTACCAAACAGTATAAGCATGACAACAGCAAGCTACTCAGGTAGATCAAAGATACAAACATCTCATTTCATATGTTGTATGATGATCGAATTTACGAACACTACAAGACACGTGGGTTATTCCATCAAAGTTTTAAAATATGGTGATCATTTAACATCTGTTATTTCCCACATCTCTGTCAGCCAGACATTTGCCACACAGATGTTTGCTGGTGCGTGTAAAGAAAGACACGTATGTTGTGTCAGTTGGCCTTTTCATTTGAGTCGCATTGGTTGGAAACAGTGTGGCTCCAGGTTAATGTTCGGTCAGTTTTGGCATAAACAGGCAGTGTAATCAAAAGTAAACCAACAGACCGATTCGCAATGTTTGTTCAAAATTGTGACATGTTCTGTATGAACATGTGTTGATATGCAAACTATATGCCACCTGGGCAAATGTGACAGGAATCAGTGTTTCTAATTGTTATTTCAGTCAGACTTTGAATTTCGCTCTCTTACTTTTCTGACTTCCAGTCATATTGTGAATCATTTGGTGAGAGCCAAATGCAAAGAGGTGACCCTGCATAAAGATGGGCCGCTGGGTGAGACGGTGCTGGAGTGTTACAACTGCGGCTGTCGCAATGTCTTCCTCCTGGGCTTCATCCCAGCCAAGGCCGATTCAGTGGTGGTGCTACTCTGCAGGTAGGTGCCAGCAGGGCAGACACCTTGAACATGGGCATATGAGTGCCCTCGAATCCAGAATGTTCTCTGAAGAGTGTCCTTGGGGACAGCATGGGATGCCTGCACGCTCTGATTTTGAGATACTCTGGAGCATAACTGAAAGCTAAATATGCTAATCTTGCTGTGAAACAGGAAGTTTATCATGATGTTTATTTCCTATCAGTTTTTTCAAGCCTTTGGCCTTTTTCTCAGATGAGTTGCCAAACATCTAGAGAATCCGGAAGCTGATACAGATTTCCTGAAATACCTGATTAACCTGCAGATGAAAGTTTCTAGCAACAAAACATTTTCCTTATTAGTGATAAGCAATCAAACTTTAAAACATGTTCATGAAGAGGAGAAGATGAATATAGCCTGAATTTAATCTAGTGTTGCTTCAGAAGTGCTGTAGGGTAAATTATCTCAAATAAAACAACACTGAACGCTTGGGTTGTTCTATTAGAAGTAGTGAAATTTCTCAGAAACTGCCTCAAATGCTGGATCAGGTGTTGGGTTAGGCTGGTTATGGATTTTTTTTTTTTTAAAGTACTGATCCCAACAAAGTATTAAACAGTATTGATACACTATTTTCTGCTTAATTTAATACCCATCATGTGAAAAACATAATGTACCTTAAAATGTTACATGTATTTCTAGTTTTCCTTAAATAATCCTTTTGCAGTTTATGCTTTTGTTTTTATCAGCTGCCACCAACATATAGAACATCTTTACAAGTAGATCTGTGATTCACAGTCACATTTGCACTGTTAAATATTATATAATATAAATATATTATATAATATAATATAACAGAAGGTTAATATTTTCTTAATTATGACTTAACTGTCGTACACAAGTGAGTAGTCAGCTATTTAGTGTGCAGCAGTTGTTCGGGGAACTCCCTGCTTATAGTCACAGATCTTTATGTGTTTCCTGCTTTGGCAGATAAATTTAACCCTTTTTGCTGTCAACTGTCAGTGTAAGAAATTATTGAAATATTTTGTGGGCAACCAGTGTCTCCACTGATATAAATAAATGGGGCATTTCCAAAAAATACAAATGGGAGAACTTTTAATCTATGGTAATTAAAAGATAAAGTTGCATAAACTAACTGTTTGTAATGTGAAATGAGCCAAAATGAAAACTACACACGTTAATCACCAACTTGTGCCAACAGGAGGAAATAAAAAGCATGCTTTCTACTTTTACAAAAAAGTTTGCACTCATCTTTTTGTGCATCAAGAACCTTTGTAAATTAAAATATTCACTATTCCCTTTCAACAACCAAGATTTTGTTCAGAAAGAGCCTTTAATATAAACAGGCAGATGGGAATATAAGATTGTGGTCATGGTGTAGGGATGATGTCATAAGTAGGTCTCCTACAAGTCGAAACCAGTGTTACTTTGATGATTTCATTGCTGCCACAACCTTGGGTTTTTTCACAAAGTTGCTGACTAGTAGCAACAAGTAATTCCTGACACTACACTGTACATAAAGAGGTGCTGTGAGAAATCAACTTAAGGCAAGAAGTCAGACGACATTTTTATGTCCTCTGCAGTAGTTTTATTACTGTAGAAACCCCACACGTAAGCTTAGTTTCTGTCTGTCTGCACCTTGTATCTTCATGCAGGCAGCCCTGTGCCAGCCAGAGTAGCCTGAAGGACATCAACTGGGACAGCTCACAGTGGCAACCACTGATCCAGGACCGCTGCTTTTTGTCCTGGCTGGTGAAAATCCCATCGGAGCAGGAGCAGCTTCGGGCCCGTCAGATTACCGCCCAGCAGATCAACAAGTTGGAAGAGCTCTGGAAGGTATGCAGCCTTCAGGCGAGGAGGCTTTTTCTCCAGGGTTACATATTTAGAGCAGAGTTTTGATAGATTTCAGGCTTGTAAGTGGCAGGAAGTCAAATTTCCTGTGGTGTAAAAGTAGAGGTCCACAGATTCATGGGTTTAATTGATTAATTGCCACTGATAGGAGTTTTGTTAGGATGTTGGTCAAGGGAACTTTGCTCCAATCGATGCTGGTTGCTGCCGGCCTCCACCTGTCAAATGGGGATGGTTGTTAACCTGTTAATCAATTGTTTACTTTTTCCTTCTCAAAACTGTTGTTATTACTGTATATTGGCCTTTAAAGCCACTATTTGTTAACCTCCATTCAAGAAGCATCTGCCACTGTGCAGTGCCATTTTTTGGTGTGGGAGAAACATATGTGATAGGCTGTGTGATATACTTTGTACTGACAGTTGTTATGACCTTACTGAATCCCAGGATAACCCCAGCGCCACACTGGAAGACCTGGAGAAACCAGGAGTGGACGAGGAGCCGCAGCATGTGCTGCTGCGCTACGAGGATGCCTACCAGTATCAAAACATCTTTGGCCCTTTGGTCAAACTGGAGGCTGACTACGACAAGAAGCTGAAGGAGTCTCAGGTAGTTGAACTCCAGTTCTTAGTGGGAAACTTTGGTTGACAGACAGGAGTTTTTCTTCCTTCAGCGTACATGATCATTTTTATGTGGGGCAGTTTACAGGTGACATTAACGCTGTTCGCTCGATGTGTGTACTACCATTAAACATTCTTTGGTGTGAATAACCAGGAGTGTCTGTCTTTTCGGACACATTGCTTGCATGTGTCATGTGACTTACGAAGTGCTGGCTTGCTTGCTGGAAATATGTAGCCATGGTTACTTGTGCCAATAATGAATGAATTAAAAAAAAAAAAACCCAAAAAACAACTTATTCAAGCAAAGTGAAACCCTGTTCACACTTTATTTTTAGTCGTTAATTATTAGTCGAATTGCGCCCCCCCCCCCCCAAAAAAAAATGTATGAATTAAATTTTTAGTGTACCAAACAGCATGTTAGTATCGAATTTTGCACTCAGCCAACAACTGTAATGGATTGTGTAGCTTCTCATGTAAATAGAGGGTTTTATTCTCATGCTGAAATGACACTGACGGCCATGAGGCGCTTGTCTCTTGCAGCTTTGATTTGGACGATGTTGATTTGTATTTTGTTGGAAGGCATTTTGCCGAATCTTTGTTTCAGTACTTCTTAAACTGCATCTCTTGGGTTACAGGAATAATGTTGCATTTTGAACTTTATTATTTGAACTGGTTATTATTACTTGATTTTAATTAATTAATTTTTATTTTTATTTTTTAATTTTTCTTTTGCAGACCCAAGACAATATAACAGTCAGGTGGGACTTGGGACTGAATAAAAAGCGGATTGCCTATTTCACATTGCCCAAGACGGATTCAGGTGGTAATTCTCTAAGCTTGACTTCCTCCCAGTGGTTCTGTGGTGCAGATAGAACCCCTCCCCCCGATCCCCCTTAAGTTCTCAGAATTGCACGCAACCTCCCCCGACCCTGCATCTTTTGGTGGCATGTGTGCTTGGTTTTGTTGTTACTTTTGTTTGTGCAGTGGATTTTTGTGCCATTCTGTTCTGCACGGTACTGTATTATTTAGTATATGAAGAAAGCTGATCCTTTCTTCGTTTTCTTGTGGGTATTTTCTAGCATAGACGGGTTTCTAACTTGTGTCCTTACATCAATCCCAGATATGCGGCTGATGCAAGGTGACGAAATCTGTTTGCGGTACAAGGGAGACTTGGCCCCGCTGTGGAAAGGCATCGGCCATGTCATCAAAGTCCCTGATAGTATCCTTTAAACTGTTTGCAGGTGCTCATCCATCATCCACTGAATTACAGTGTCTCAAGTCTGACTCATTACACTGGCACAAGTCCCAGTTGGCAGTGTATGGTCTTAATTATAAAAGATGAATATGGACAAGACAGTCCAAGGATATTGCTGGATTTTCTTAACAGCCTGTGTTTAAAGACTATGGGGATGAAATTGCCATTGAGTTGCGGAGCAGCGTTGGCGCACCTGTGGAAATCCCCCACAACTTCCAGGTGGACTTTGTGTGGAAGTCCACTTCTTTTGACAGGTAGGCTGAAATTTTCTTATCCCTAAGTGACTAATGTGATGAGAACATCAAATTTCACTTCTCTCATATCCATAACTCTGCTCTTAATTTTACAGTTTACACAACTAAATGTGTTGTGCTTACAGGGGGTAGTTTTGTGGAAATCTGCCATGTCTTTTGTTTTTACTACAATTAAAGATGTTTGCACACGTTCAACTCCTTTTGAAAGACACAGGTCCTCAGATGACACAAATCTAAGTGATAGTAACTCATATTTTCTATAAATGCTGCAGGATGCAGAGCGCCCTGAAGACGTTTGCTGTGGATGAGACCTCCGTGTCTGGCTACATTTACCACAAATTGCTTGGCCACGAGGTAGAAGATGTCACCATCAAGTGCCAGCTGCCAAAGCGCTTCACTGCCCAGGGTCTGCCCGACCTCAATCACTCTCAGGTTAGATCTCACTGCAATTCAAACCTTTATTTGAGCCAGCAAAACAGGTCGTTTGCATTGGTTTTAAGGTGGGATTTGAATCTCATGTCATCATCATTGCAGGTAATTTTAGGGAAGTTTATGTCTGTATTTGCAGCAGTTCACCTGGGCTGAATCCTCACTCTTTGTTGTCGTATATCCAGGTGTACGCTGTAAAGACTGTGCTGCAGAGGCCCCTCAGTCTGATCCAGGGTCCTCCGGGAACTGGAAAGACCGTCACCTCTGCTACTATCGTCTACCACCTGTCCCGACAAGGCAATGGGTGAGATATGAAGAGTTTAATAGTTACATACTTGAAGAAACCTGTAATATAAATTTTATTGTTTCAGGAAGTGTAAAATAAACAACTGTTTCGTCCCGACTCTCTCCATGGTGTGTATGCACACATTTGCAGGCCAGTTCTGGTGTGTGCTCCCAGTAACATTGCTGTGGATCAGCTGACTGAGAAGATTGACAAAACGGGACTGAAGGTCGTCAGGCTGTGTGCCAAGAGCCGGGAAGCCATTGAGTCACCAGTATCATTCCTGGCTCTGCACAACCAGATTAGCAACATGGACAGGTCAGTGCATGTAGGGATATTGACATCCTCCAGTGTCCCCAGGTTATGAGAACCACTGTTCCGAAAGTGGTTAGAGCAGAAGGGTTTTTAAGACTTTGAAAACCCTTTGCCCTTTTTTTAACAGTGTATAAATCTAGAATGTGTTCGCTGTAGTTACCTTGATGTGTCTTTGTCTCTTTAGCATGCCGGAGCTTCAAAAACTCCAGCAGCTGAAGGATGAGACTGGTGAGCTGTCGTCTGCTGATGAGAAACGCTACAGGGCTTTGAAACGCACTGCTGAGAGGGAGCTGCTCATGGTGAGAAGGAGCTTTAAAGTGTTAAACAAGGACAGCTAAAGTGGGTACCTGGAAGTTTTCACAGTAAATTATTTCCTTTGAGGAAGCTGAGAATTTTTAGCTGACAAAGAGACCTGCATCAGCTTCTCAGGCACTGCTAGTGCAACAAGTAGTTTTGTCCAAGATATTTAGAAACTCATTCTGATTCTGATAAATGTTCTGTATAACATTTTCTGCACTGAGTGTTCTGATAAAGAGGAAGCTTGTTGCTCATCTTGATTTTGCTGCAGCTTGTATCTATGTTCATTCCTTTGTAGAAAAGACTGCAGGCAGCAGCGTTAGTAACTACCTGACAGGATGATAATTTATCGTCTTAAACACAGAAAAAAAAACCCTTTTGTGTTTCACCTCAGCATCCTGGCTCCTTTGTCCTTATTGTCCTCTTTGTTGTGCAGAATGCTGATGTTATCTGTTGTACCTGCGTCGGCGCTGGTGATCCTCGTCTGGCCAAGATGCAGTTCCGCTCCATCCTGATTGACGAGAGCACCCAGGCCACCGAGCCAGAATGTATGGTGCCTGTGGTGCTGGGAGCCAAGCAGGTACTTGTGCACGGCTGAAAACGAACTCAGTGTCCCTCCCTTCAGCTAGATAAACGTAGTGGGTATTACGACTATGTTGCTCAGCACTTATATGGCCCCTCAGAGGTCATATTTTAATTTGAATCATTGTTTTCACTGCAGTGGTGAATGAAAAAACATTCATCATTGAAAGAAATTTCTTTTAAAATCAATGCACTGATGGAGCAACAGATAGCTTGAAAAAAATGTGCCAGAGAAGCATGTGCAATTTTTATTGCAGCATTTATTAGAATTTTGTATTTTAAATTATATGAATTCCTTGTGTGAACTATATGTTGTCAAAATTATGAACAAGAAGAAATAAAAATCTGTAGTTAACACTGTTACATTAACCAAGTTATATCACTGTGTCTAACTCTTGCTCCTCCCAGCTCATTTTGGTAGGCGATCACTGC
>JAQLOL010000020.1:11412908-11424290 GCA_029783665.1 Naso thynnoides | reverse complement strand
ATACAAGTCCAGTTGCCTACGATTCAATTTGCCCAGAGAGAACAATGACCTGGATGAATGAGAATATTCACAGACTTTTGGAACAATGGTTTTTCACCATGTTTGTTTTGACCGTGGTCCTGATTTTTTTTTTTTTTTTTTTTACATCAAGGTCGTGGAGCCATGAAGGGTAAGCCTGGGCGCGGTGGGCGGCAGAGGGTCCGCGGCTCAGGCCACCAGGGTGCCAGTCAGGGTAATGGACCAAATAGCCAGGCCAGCCAGGATGGGGCCTCCCAGTCCTTCTCCCAGGGGCCACTCACACAGGGCTACATCTCCATGAGCCAGCCCTCTCAGATGAGCCAGCCTGGTCTCTCTCAACCGGAGCTTTCCCAGGTAACACATTCTTGTCACTCATTGAAAGCAGATTTATCAAATATTTAAGGTATTTTGATGATAATTAATGTTGTAAATGTAAATATATTTTAGTTTGCACTTTGTGCCTCATGTATTATAGTATGCTTATCATATACCTAATATTGATGAGAACATAGCATTAATTTGACAGGTACTGTGCAGCCTCTTTTGGAAGAGTTTGTTGTATTGAATTTGATGTGACATTGAGTCATGAGCACTGGTTACATTTTTCCTAATTGAGCAAATCCAGTAAAAATAAGAGAGGAGTAATATAATAGATTTTGGCTGATAGCTCACTGATAAAGGCTGAAAACGTGTCTGTAATGATGTGTCTGTCCTCCTGTTCTCCAGGACAGCTACCTGGGTGATGAGTTTAAGTCCCAGATTGATGTGGCTTTGTCCCAGGACTCAACTTATCAGGGTGAACGTGCATACCAGCATGGTGGGGTAACCGGACTGTCACAGTACTAGAGTGTAAGTACGTCACACATCTTTTTAATTACAATATGGCACATTTGAAGGTTTGGGAAGTAGCGCAGTTGCTTTGTTTACGTACTGAAAGTAATTTGTAGCTTTTTGGGACTTATTGCATACAAGACCACTGGCTGTAGTTATTAATATTGTGTATACTTGTGCCAGATGGCAGCATCCAGACACAGTGGGTCAGTGCCCTTGTCTGACTTCCTTATAATGGAATGGCACACTGCCTAATAAATAAACAACCACACACCTTAAGATTTCAAATTTCTCCCTGAACTATGACAGGCTTAACTGTCTTGTTAATTCATCTTAGAAGTTGACAAAAGTAAAATAAAACTTACCTTTGGTGCAGGCAAAATAAACCCTTAATTCACAGTTTGATCTCGAGAACAGAGGGATTGCTTTCTGCTGACACACAGCTGCTGACGCTGTGAAGCTCTGGCAGAGACACCCACAGGCAGAGCTGGGGCTTCTGAGGAATTAAAACCCAGACTTAAGTCAGATTATATTTCGATCTGGAGTCATTTACAGGCGGGAAGAGAGCTTGGAGTATATTTTTCTAACTTTCGAGATTATAAAATAGATTTAGGTGGATGTTTGGCTCAACACACTGTTTACCCAGGCTGCCTTCCCTCCCTGGTTTTATACAGCTGTCTTTAATGAACTTGACTCATTTGGTTTCAGTTATCATGGGAGATTCAGACACTTACAGCAGGACAGTTTGGCAGGCTTACTAGAGCTTTTCAGTTGGAGACAGCTGACTCAAGACAGGCTGTATTACTCATGTTGTGATCAGAAGGTTGTAAACGTGTTTTGTGTCTTTCAGGTCACTTGAAGAAGGGAGCTAGGCTTGAGCTGAGCTTAGTTCATCAGCTTTTTAATCTGGGAAATAATAAAAACATAAAATGGATACCTGTTTTCCTCTGCTACAACCGAAGCACCACTGAGTGAAAGCGACGGGATAGCGAAACCAAACCAATGACCAGCGAGAGAAATGAGAGGGGTAGAAGAAGAAGAGAGCAAGAACAGACGGGCACGGAGATGGCAAGAGAGGCCGAGTGAACAAGCAAGAGGCAGGGGCTGATGTCCGTGCAAAGTGATGGACGGAAGTCGAGGGAATGGCAGCGTGTGGTCGAGCTGCTGAGGAAAACAAAGGGGAGATCTCACTGGTCTCATGGGAATCCAAATGAGGCTCAACTCCCAACAAAACAATCCAGCCAACCCCTTAAACTCACCACCTCCAGGAAAGGAAGGACAGCTCTCTTATCTCCTGATGGGGATTGAAGCTTTCCAGCTGAATTTGAAGAACTGTGTTCTTCAGACTTGCAGTGGGCATGATAACACAAAGCCATCAAAGGAGCAACACAAAACCCCCCATTGAAAATTGGCTGTTGCTCAGTTTAAAATTCGGTTTGGTGGGAGGAGACCAACAATCTTCTATTGGGCCCAAAAACCTCAGCAGCCTCTGAAGGAAGCAGCAGTCGACAAACCCTCTCAAAGAGGAAATAAAACCACGGTTTCTGTGCTTGAGTCTGAGATTAAAGAGCCTTGTGTTGAAATACCTTTCATTTGCCTGGAGAACCACTGGCTCACTATCGAGGTCTTCAATGGGGTGGTTTCGACCACACGTCAGTGGTGGAGTGGCACGGGGATTTCAGACTGTTTTTTCAAGGCATGACGCGCGAATCACCGATATCGCGATCATCATGGGACGGTTTTTTCTTCTCTGAAGTACCTTTCTTATCACAGAGCACAAAATTGCAAAAAAAAAAAAAAAAAAAGTCATTGAAACTATCAAACATGACCAGCATTGAATATTTAACTCAATGTCATTTGATGTTTCAGCGAAGGCTTTTCGTTATTTTAACCTTTTGGAGGCCGGGGTTGTTGAAGTCCCCACTGTGCTTAATGACCAGATGTCTTCTTTAAAACACTCTGTGCACGCTTAGATTGGCAAATGCTTGAATGCTTTGCATTGATTGCTTCCTCAGGGGATTGTGGACTGTCAACACTCATCACACAAATCCCTGCTTGAGGTGAGAGAAACCAAACAAGAGGGGAATAGAAGGATCACAGTAGTTGAGGCTTACAGGCGGTTGTGGCAATCAATCCACCACAGGTGAGGAGTAGAAAAGGAAGGTGGCTGAAGGAGAGAAAGAAGAATGTGAGAGTTTCTGAATCTGGAAAAACAAGTTCAGGTCTTTGCCAGGGTCTAAAAATTTAGAGCGAAACGTGGCGTCAGGACTGTTCAGTCCCAGTGGATGACTGCACATTAGATGTATTTGTAAACTCAGTGTCATTTTACTTAGCATTTTGGTTTGTGTATAATGATCACATGACACGCAATGTAGTCAGGCTAATGGCCGTACTGTCTAGCCACAAAGATATTTAAAATAATTACAGTTTACAATAAAGACTTTCATAAGTATATCTAAAATCTAAATTCAGCCCAATAATTTTAAATCTGTATTTTCTTGAAAGATTTTTAGTTCCTGTGTGTTAAAATAGTTTGACACTTCAGCAAACTTAACCACAGTGGAAATGCTATTGAAACTGATTACATGATGGCGAGGAGAAAAAAATGGAAAGTGAGAATGAAATGTGAATCAGTGCCTATAACCAATCACCTACAAAGAAAACAGCCGCAGCACAAGCATGAATGTAGTTCAAATCAAACTACCAGCATAAACTTCCAGACACCAGAGGGCTCAAAAAAAAAAACCCCACAGGAAAAAAAAAAAGGACTTACATGTTATTTTTGTAATAAAATCAGACCAGGTAATGGTGAGGTCAGTGAGTTTAGCAGATGGGTTGTTTCTTAAAGGATGGGCGGATGAAAAAAAGCCACCTTCCTTCTCTGTGGACTTATCAAATGAAGGCTGGTAGAATTTCTTTTACCTTCTGTGGACTTTTTGATTTGTGCAAAGCTGTTTTGCCTGCATTATGTATTCCCTTGTAGAGTTATTCTTGAGATGATTTTTTTTTTTTTATTGGATCCTGAACCCTCTTCCTGGAGGACTGTGCAAACGTGAACCATGAGTCGATCCAAACTGTTTTTGTCTGCTGCTTTGTGTCACGTTTTGTTGGGTTGGGTGTTATTTAGCTGTTTTGTTTAGTTTTACTGAAAACTTTTTTTGTAGCAACTTGCTGACAACAGGAATGAGGCAGACGCCGTTTCCTCTCCATTAGTTTTGTATCTTCTCAAACTGTCCGAGGGATTGTAGTTTTGTTTTCTTTTTAACTTTTCCAGGTAAGACGCTTTCAGAACATGTTAAGAATGTACTTCACTGTCGTTTCTCACCTGCTTCTCATCTCAGCAGTCATGTGACAATCATGTTGCGAGTAGATGTTGCCATGTTTGACTTTGAAATCGCTCTATTTTGTTGTTATTATGCAAATTTGTGATTTGTTGAATGAATTAGTTTTACATATCAACCCGTTCCACTGAAATCCTAACATGTTATAGCTTTAAGAACCTGCTGCCACAATGTTACTGTTTGCTTTGGTGTTTTTCTTTCATCTTCTGAGCCACAATGAATTCCGACGTGCAGTGATCATTGAAAATGCGATTCAGTTGTTAATTCTTTAACAGATTTACATCCAAAACCTTTGATTCTCTATGTCAAGAGGCTGAGATGAAAAAAAAATGGAAAGAGCTCATTGTGATGTAAATACCTATTTGATTTGCAGTGACGTTTCATCACAACACAGTGATTCTTTGTTAAACTGAACCAATAAAGGCTGTCAACTTGAGCAGTTGTTTTTATGGTATAATTCAGCAAAATTTCAAATTTATTGCAGATGCTCACAAATATGAAAATATTACAGATAATGTACAGTCTTAAAACTTGTATATACAAGGGTCACAGCTGTATTCACGCTGTACCCTGCACTGCCTTTCTCTTCTTCATCACTTTCTTTTTAAGCTGTCCACGTTTTTGTCTCTCAATGCTCTCCTGGATTTTCTGTTTGAACTTCTTCTTCTGACTCCTGATCTTTTCCAGTTCCGCTTTCCTCTTAGCCTCCAGGTCCGGATCCTGAAACAGCAGTTTGATCAAAATTAACAAGAAATCATAATGATGGCTGCTTCCAAAAACTCACTGCAGGACAGGTGGCATCTCCAATCAGACGCCTTGTACCACTTTAAATTCATAGTTTTATTTGGCATTGGAATGGTTCAGTTATGAGTCAAGAATCGAGCGTGATGAGCAAATTGAATTGCTATTTCATTTCACTGTATTCACCATTCAAGGATTGCTAAACCATTCAAGAGATATGAGTGGTAATTTAGAGATGCAACAGACTGCTCACTTTGCACTCTCACTGACATTAACTTTATGTAACACTATTTTACAACCAAATTTCTCTCCTTGTATCCTGGAAAGAAGTGTCAAGCAGTGATTGTTGGGAAAGCAGACAAAGTTCTCCACTCGCTTGTGCTTGGTTGTTAGATTACAAAAAGTGAATTTACCACTTAAGCTAATAACCTTTTGGTGAATTTGGTGAACTGCTGTCTACTGACATAAATATTCTGGGTTGGGTCATTTAAAAAAACGTAATTCACTTGAAGTGTTGCAACTCTCCACTTCCAAAATAATTAGTAACACATCTTCCAAAAAACCTTTCTGCAATACATCTTGAGTCACATTAGTTCTGCTCTGGGAAAGCCGTGCAATAAACCGATCTCAACATTCAGAAGTGTTTACACGCATCACACTTTGCTAAAAATGTGTCAGGCAAATGTTTGGGCTCCTTTAAAAAAGAAATGAACACACCTTCCCCTCCAAGATCAGCTGTTTCCTCTTGTTGATCTCTTTTTTCTCATCAAAGTCTGTTGACTCCAGTTTCTAGAACGGAGAGAAAGTGTCCATCATCTAAACACGGCAGGCCGTTTTAAAGAGAAAATCCTTGGTGAACAGACTGTGTCCACTCTGAACAGAGCGACAGATTCTATGTTACAAAGTCAAAGAGGGGAAATTCGTTTTCCAAATGCTGGTTCAAATTTTGGAATAAATCATGAATATTTAACACCAAAACCTGCACTGAACTGAAACAACTGAACAAAAAAAATGAAAACGTACTATTTCACACTGCCGTCTCGTCACGTTGACCTGAGTGAGGATCTGCAGCACGTCTTTCTCCACCACAGAATATTCCTTCAGTTTCGTCTCTGTAAAAACACAACTAAGCAGTTTATGGTGGTACACCACTCAAAACACACACAAAAACAGCATGATGAAGTGAGAATTTTTGCAGCTTCCAGGGGCTCCTGCTGGGCCATGTGATTGGGCCTCATCACAGAAACTTAAAGTCACTATGAGGAACTTTCAACTTTTCATGAAGCAGTCAAGATTTAACACTGTTGCATCACATCTTATCTGCAAATAAGACCACTGGCGAGGAGACTGGTGATTAGTATCCTTGCTCATACAAAGCCTTTGCCCGGTCCGCTAAGTCAGTGGAAAAGCTACGAAACACTTTACAGCACACAGACTTGTTGTTTACAAGCATGATCGATCCGCTGTTCTCTTTTTTACTATCTATGGTTGAAAGCAGGAGGATATTATTCTTTAGATAATGTAAATATTTTGTGTTTGTGGCCGGACTGGTATTGTGCAAATAAGCAGCATGTTTCTTTCACTCTTTTCCAAAACCAATGTTAGCTCTAGAATAGATCCTGACAACAGTAAGCACTACCGCTTTTGTCCACAGGCTGGTACAATCAACACAAAATCAAGGTTCTTTAAGAGAGACTTTCAGTCTGAAATTCTGCTCTCAGTTTAACTGAATGCTTGTCCCAACTTTCACAACCTGTTTCCAAAACTGTCCTGTCCCTTACACTTGTTACTAAGTCCCATGGTTGGGAAGGTTACTTTGGAAATGTAATAGGTTACTGACAGTAATGTAACTATTTCAATTCATTATTAAATCATCACATTATTAATTATCACATTATTAAAGTATTGTAACTTGTTACATTTGATTACATTACATTTACTTTTTTTACTTACTTTTTGACTACTGTCTAAATTTCTAACAAATGTTTTCAACTGTTCACCATTTTGAAATGTTTAAATCACACAGTGTTGATGGCAGACGTGGGGCGCTGCAAATTCAAACGAGAGAACCAAGAAAAAGCGTCAGAATAATGTCAAACTTTACCAAACCGCCTCGACTGGAAACAGCAAAAGAGGCATTGTGTTCATCAAAACATGCAAAGCATCAAAATGAACATTATTCCACATATAGCCTAAGCTTTTAACAGAAAATATTTATATGTAATCCCCTTTGTCATCATTAACATGTTCATAAGTAACTGTAATTTAATTACACCTTCTTTCTCAGTAACTAACATTAAAATTACATTTATTTTGTAATTAAATTACGTAATTTTGTTACATGTAACTAGTTACTAAATGTACATAAGAGGAGGTAAGTGGCTGGCTAGCTGGCTGTCAGAATGGGTTTAGCTGAGGTCTGAGGAAGCGCGCAGAGCAAAAGCTAATGAAGTCTTTCAGTCTTTATAACCAAGTCACTTACGAATCTGCTCTTCAATGGAGTGGACCAGGTGAATGTCGTACTGTGTCACCAGTGTGATGGAAACGCCGTTTCTCCCTGCAGAGGAAGAAAGCCTCATTACGTGTGAGCTGCATGTATTTTAGACATGTTTCTCATAAATGTGGACACATGGAGATGTTGAAGGTTACCTGCTCTTGCTGTCCGTCCGACTCTGTGGATGTAGATCTTTGGAAGGCCGGGTGTGTTGTGGTTGATGACGACCTGCACAGTTGGGATATCCAAACCCCTGTGAAAAAACGGAAAGGGTGTCGACAGAAGGTGATCTCAGGAAGTTTACAGCCACCTCTTTTAAATCAGCCCATTGGAAACTTTTGGAAGAATTGTCAGATGATTCAGTTAAAGTCTGATTAAACTTTTAAAAAGGAATGAAAGACCACCACCAACCCACTGGCTCAGCGGAGCTTCTTACCTGGCAGCCACGTCTGTGGCAATCAGGATTTTGTAGACGCTGGCCTTGAACATAGCGAGGTTTGCAAATCGCTGTTTCTGGAGAAGATAAAGAGCAGTCGTTCATTCAGCAGGCCCATTCATCAGGTGAACTATGCTTTAATCCCTTCCGCTGCCTGGTTCTGTGTCATCAAAAGAGTTTTGTACTCGCTGTTCATTTCGCTCCCTTTGATGAGACGAAAATGATTTCACCATTCAGCCCGAGCTGGTTGAGGAGCTCTGAGGACTGGTGATAAGGCCCACGTCACCATGTTCTCACACAAAGCAAAGTCAAATCCGATGTATGTTTAAACTGAATGTACCAGTCGCACAGAATCTGACACAGACGGCCATCCGCCAACATGGTGGCAGCTCCTTCAGAGGCCTGAAAAACGTCCTGCGGTACTGAAGGGCTGAGAGTCGCAGTAATGGACTCAATTCAAAGCTATGAAGTAAAGTTTGTATGTCAGACTCACCTGTTTCATCATCGAGTGCAGGGAGATGGTTGGAAAATTGAATTCTCGCAGCATCATGGTGAGGATTTGGCAGTTCCTGAGGAAGAAAAAAAAAGTAAAAAACAAGTTGTTTTTTGTAATAAATATACTTTGCCATCTGAACCGCATTGAATCAACAATAACACTTGCATGCAGAGACTTCTGAAATCTGATCAAATTATTTTTACCTTTGCAGCAAAACGTCTAAAAAAAACCCCACATAATTTACAATATAAGACAAGAACGGATGCTCATTTGTCCGACTTTTATGCTACAAAAATCACAATCCAATTCACCAAATCTGCAGCCTCAAAAATCATCAAGGAGTTGAATCTCCATGACTCCAATGTTTCCTTAAGGAACCAAACAACACATTAGGATCAGAGTCTTCTTACTTGCATGTGTTGGTGAAGATGATGATGGACCAGTCGTCATGCTGGTCGGTCAAAGTCTGGATCAGGTGGACCAGGTATGCGTCCTTCACCTTCTCTGGCGTGAGGATGTACCTCTGGTCGAGCTCCTCCACTGTTCGTGTCCTGTCAACAGCAAGGATTTGGACATCGTGACATTTCACTGTTCATGATAGATTTTCTGTTACAGAGGTCGGAGTACAGAACAGCAATGCTAGAGCTGGTTTAGTTTTAGCCAAAATTCACAAGTTTGTGCAAGCGGGATTTGAACGTTACTTCCTCTTCTGCAGGGATCAAACAAGAACACTTTCATATCCAAATGCAGATATCACCAAGAAATCTGCTCAGCAATGTCAAAAAGCTTGTATGCTGCAGTTTTTCCTCAGTTAAATGGAAATTTTATCAATTTATCGTCATTTTTCTACGCACATCACTGCTTCACAACACAAACTTACAAAATGATCTCAGTCATATACAAACCTTTAGCAGGTCATTTCAAAAGTAGCCCAAGATAAACATAAGCGAAAATAAGTGCATTGACCGCAGTGCTATTTTGAAATAAAGTGAAGTAACTATAGAAGCACAACTTTTAGGCTGAAGTGTCACTCTTTTATTCTGCTCCCGCTTGTACGACAATTCCTGCTCCCTCTCTGATCAATAGAAAAAATAATCGCCAACTTTTCTGATAATCAATTGATCATTTTAGACATTTATCAAATAAAAAAGCATAACAATTTAAACCCACAGAGTTCTGGCTGAAGTGGCTCATTCCTGAAACACAAAAAATGCGTCTAGAGTCCTGTGGTTTCATGGCAACTGGCCTCGGCCTGAAGATCGCACTTGTGACATCACGTTTCACCTGTGACATTAAATTCACCTTATCAACCAATTAAAATGCATCAGAAAACTGCCTTGCAGTTGAAATGTTTTAACCAGTAGATGGCACTCACCGCACACATTTATAATGGAACATGGAAAAGTCGGTTAATTTGCACTAAAATGTCAAGATTAAGACCTGAATCAATCAAAAACAATACTAGATACTTCTAAGCTTCTAAGCCTTAATTTTGAGCTGGAAAAAGTGGTTTAGGGGTTGAGTTACTCTTTAAATGTGAGAATTTCCCTGTTTTCTGTGCCATTTATGATAATAACTGAAGAGCCCTTGTGTTTTGAGCTGTTGTTTGGACAAAAGAAGCAATTTGTAGACGTCACATTGGGCTCTGGGGAAAAGAGATGAGCTTTTTTTTTACACTTTTTTGACATTTTATGGAATAAATAATCAACCGATTAATCATGAAAACGATCGTCAGATTAATATATAATAAAACTATTGTTAGCTGCGACCCTAATTGCACTCTCTTCAAATACACCTTCAAAAGTTTGTAGCTGCTTTCTGCACATCTGAACAGTAATTCCAGCAGAATGCTCATTCAACCACACTTATTATTTCTGCTCTCATTGTTGACACGCCTCTCGCTTACATTCACGGGCATTTGTGCAAGAGACCACTTCAGTGATTAGTTGCACCTCAGATGAATGAGCAAGCTTTTTTCAGGCTGGTTCTCCTGTTTTATAAATGACACGCAAGATTTCTTGCAACACATGCATCTGAAATAAGGTAGAAAAGCTTTAGTAAATCTGGCCTTGAGTGTTCTCTTTAACCCCATCGATACCTGCAAATACACAGAATGCTCCCCAGGACACAAAGTTTAAAGCACAAACTCTCACTGACTGTGGATTCGACAAACATTTTGGTAAACAGCAGTGGGTTACTAACTCTGACTTGCTCTCCCAGAAGAAGGGTTTGTTCATGGCGATGTTCTTCAGCTCCTGCAGTGTGTCGGTGAGTGTGGCACTGAACAGCAGCGTCTGCCGTTTGGCTGGTAAAACCCCCATGATCGTCTCCAGGTCTTTGGTGAAGTCAGTGCATCCCTGCTCCAACAGCCGGTCTGCCTCGTCCAGAATCTGACACAAAGGAAAAAACACAAACTGTATTAGTCTAGCACGGGGTGTTGTTATTATTTTTCAAGACTAAAGACTTCAAAGGACCTTTACAAATCTTTCCAACCAAGCATGATATGTCAATAATGAAAGATGGATGTGATAGTCTGGGAAAGTAAAAAAGCTCAGAGTCAGAGTCTTTATATGCAAACAATCTGCAGAAAGCATGTTTAGATGGGCCTAAACTCCTGACACAGCCGATCTGATCTTAAAAAAACAGAGAGCTACAGCAGATACATGGTGTTCCTGAACTCACCAGAAACTGGATCCTGCTCATGCTGAAGGTGTTGGAGCTGCGGATGTGATCAGCCAGCCGACCAGGGGTTGCTACAACCACATGTGGTTGGTTGGACAGCTCCAGAGCCTGGCTCACCATGTCTGTCAATAA
Organism: Naso thynnoides; assembly: GCA_029783665.1. Lineage (NCBI taxonomy): Eukaryota > Metazoa > Chordata > Actinopteri > Acanthuriformes > Acanthuridae > Naso > Naso thynnoides. Next base: position 11,413,119 of record JAQLOL010000020.1, on the reverse strand, counting down.
CACAACAGCAACAACATCAGCACAGAGGAATTTGCAGAATTTAACAGTAACTGGCAACAGTGTTTCATTTGTGTTCTGCAGCAGCAATGCAACACTGGGACTTTAAAAGCTGCCACAGACTCTCTGGTAAGAGCAATGCACACAGCAGTGGCTGAAAGAGATCACTCACATAAAGACAGTTTCATGTGATCTATGACTGTAACATGAGCAG
>JAQLOL010000020.1:11400509-11412808 GCA_029783665.1 Naso thynnoides | reverse complement strand
AGACAGTTTCATGTGATCTATGACTGTAACCTGAGCAGCAGCTGCTGAGCTTAACTTTAAGTTTTAGTGTGTAGTTGCTGCTGAATGAACAGAAAGAAAGGCTGCCTGCTGCGACAGTGATGTACGCAGTTACCCATTCCACCGACGATGATGCAATCTCTCAGACCCAGAGGCTTCCCAAGGACCCGAAACTGCTCTGCAATCTGATAGGCCAGCTCCCTGCATGACATCACACATACAACATCATCAGTGGGGATTATGGGCTACTGTTTCTACAGATGTACAGATATATATGATATACAAATCCCTTGGAAATAAGACTCTTTGAATCTCTTTCAGTTTATAACTTAGAAACATTATTTAGGATTTGAGCCCCATTTGTATCACACATGCCAAAGGTTTCAATATAAACATTGTTCAGTTTCAGACAAAGGGAGCAATCGCGCTTTTATTTTGAAGGATTGAGAACCTGTCCTTCACTACTGATGTTCTGATCACTAACACACACTCACTGTAATGTCTGAGATTATATGTGAATGAATAAAAGTACGCTAACTACACATTCAAACATTAATGTGGACCTACTCATGTTTCCCTTCTACATAGATGTGTCTGTGTCACTGTGCAGCACTGACCTGGTGGGAGTGAGCACCAAGCAGAAGATGCCATACGGGTCCTCAGACAGTTTCTGCAACACTGGCAGCACAAAAGCCGCCGTCTTCCCACTTCCAGTCTTAGCACAGCCCATGCAGTCCTGACCTGTGATGATAAACAGACTAGTAAGACTTTACTCAAAGCATGCATCTATAGTGCATTATAACACATTATGAACAAATAAGACACACTGTTTTACATTATGAATGCACTTCAATGTTATAACTATGAATATACAGCACTATAGATGCATTATAATGCAATATAAGCATGTTCATAATGCGTAATTGATGCATGCTTTAAATAAAGTGTTACAATACTTTCATCTGCTCTGAGTTCTGATTTACTGACTTACTGTGGTGACCACAGAGGATCTCATTTAAAGTAAGAAAGAAAAACTGCAATAATTATACTGTGACAATATTGTAGGTATGACTTTTGTGTGGTGCTCTCACAAAATATGAACACAATGATGTTTTTGATAAACAAGGATCAGTAATGTTAACAGAAAATTAAGTCACTGCACTATAATGGAGCCTTTAACCCCCGAACATACAACACTTCCATGCAATATCAAAACATAACAGGATCAGACATCTGCTTTCACATCCCGATATTTGCATTTTATCAATGTGCTGCAAATCGAGTGAAAAACTAAAATCAGCAATTCTTTGTCTTCGCTGTCTCCAATTTAAACACCTTCAAACTTGAAAATATGTAAATAATTTTCTTTTCTGGGGATTTTCAGGTAATTTCGGCAGACGTCACAAGTGACTGATTCTCCTTTGTAGTATTTTTTTTTTTACAGTTTACAGCCACCGAGGGAGGCCAAAAAAACAGTAACGCTGGCTTATTCTGGGCTAATCCCTGATTCTACACATAATATTCATCTTCAAAAAAAGGACAGAATCGCACGTGATAGAAACGCTAATGCAGAAAAAAATGTGTTTGACTGAATCTTCTTCAAGGCGTTTACCGTAAAGCACCGACCAGTAAACTGACAGGTTTGTCAACAAGGTCTGCTCAAGTTTTCATGATTCGTGAGGCATTCGGCCGTTCAGAGGTAACGTTATCGCTACTCTTACTCAATAATACAGGCAAATTACAGGCATTTTTTTTTTAAATTGAGGATTAAACATTCTTACCTCTAAGTATAGCCGGCATGCAGTTTTCCTGGACAGGAGTGGGCTTGTTGATGCCCAGCTGTTTACACTGTTTGACCAGCCAATCCGAGAGACCCAGGGACGCAAAGTCAGCCATTTCTGATTTGTCTCGTTCTTTCACGCTCGATAACTTCTTATCTGGACTTTGTTTTAGAGAAAAGTCAGTGAAATGCTCCTTCTTTATGTGGAGTAAAACATCCTCGTGTGTCACTTCAATCGTCGCTGCATGATTACGTAACAAGCTGACGTATTCTTCTTCATGTTACCGCAGACCGGATGCAGGGGCGACCCAATGCTGCCCCCTGCTGGTCAGCTGTTGATATTTACTTAATCCTTGTTACAAGTACGCTTGTATTTTTTCAGTACTGCATTGTATTAACTGAGACCCTACTGACCCCGGATGAGGATCTTTAGGACTATCGCTATTTTAGCATCAATCCTGGCATGGATAATGGTCCGATGTTTTATTCTGGATTTCAAGAGCCTTTCGGTTGTAATGAGTCATTTCAAAGGGATTTTCCTTCAAAAAGTGTTCATTTGGGGGGGCAGAAACGACATTTTTGATTTTTCTGCTGGGTGCTATCTTAATTTACTCTGACCACATAACATTTATACTCATTCTGACACCACTGTAGTAAGTGTTGCCTTCAAAATGACACCAAGATTATGATAACACAGCTTGTAATTGCTGAGTTATAACCAATTTATTTTGGAAATGTCTTTTTTTCTAGCAGATATCCTAAAAATAGCCCAGGGGTTACGAGGTTAAATAACTCAAATTATGAAACAACCAAGCTGTTTTGTCTTGGGTAAATTTAAAATATTATTATTATTATTATTATTATTATTATTATTATTATTATTATTTTATATATTTGAACTCAAATAACCTAGCCTACACTTGGCCACTTTGGTTGAACTCTCACTTCAATCAGTTTTTACTGACTAGGTGCTTTCTTGTTGATCGCACTGGCTTCCTCCTCTGAATGACCTGAAATACCTGGACCTGCAGTACCTTTTGCTCTCTATACGCTGTGACATTTGAGAGATAATTGGATTTCATTCATGAGCTATGAACCCCAAGAAGAAGATCACCGACAGACACACAGACGCTGTGAAACGGACGATATGTCTCAGTTTCTTTTTCCACAAAGAGGAGCAGCATGGTGCTTGGATGTCAGATCCCAACAGGCAAATGATTGAAACCGGGATAAGATAACATTTAAGCTTTAATTCTCTGTCTGGAATTTACTTGCAGTGCAGGTGAGGCCTTGTTTGTCCCTTGTTATACCTGCCACAGTGAGCGTGAGGAAGACGCTCCGAGTTTGATTCAGCAGCTGCTTGACTGGAGAGGGAGGGAAACCTTCACCGTGAGAGACCCATCTGTGTGTGCGCTCCGGGCTGCCGGAGGTGATTAGTGCCCTTTGCATTAACGGCAGAGGCCTGGAGGTTCAGCTCCATCCTACTGCCCACTCTGTCCAGCTGTGTCCAGACTGCCTCGGACCGGCTGAGAAGTGTCTCTCCAAATGAACTTGAGGGTTGTTTGCATGTAAGGCACAGATCTGCTTTCAGCTGTTGCCTCCCTGCAGCATGGAGGAGCAGTCAGCTGCATCGCTGTAACAGGCCACTGAGCAGCGAGATTAGTGCACAGGAGCTGCTCCCATCGCTCTTCCACTACATTTGATCATCTGCTCTCCAGTGTTCTGCCCATACTCGTGCAAACGCCTGTTTGAATTAATGAGCTGGAGAGACCTTTCCAAAGACAGCATAGGAGGATTCTAACACCTCAAAAAGGAGAAATAAATGGGTAAAATCCCTTCATGCACTCTTGTCCTCTCTTTTTTGTCGTTGCCAATTACTTTAGGCTATTGTATGTAAGGCTACAGTAACATCTATCTATCTATCTATCTATCTATCTATCTATCTATCTATCTATCTATCTATCTATCTATCTAATCTGATATAATTTTACGCTTTACTAATAGGCTACATTCTGGGGGGGCGGCGTTACCGCACATTATAATTTACATCCGTGATATTTAAATTGGAAGCAATGGATCAGGGGGCTGAGGGGCGTGTTTGTTTTCTGCATTGTGACCATCAGATGGCGCTGAAGAGGCTCCACGGTGCCATCGAGAGAGTTGAATGAGATCCCAGCGTGATCTGCCTCAGAGAAGGGAGGGGAGCGCAGCACAAGTCCTGGAGAAGGTTTGAGCACTCTGCTGCCCGAAGAGGTTCGAGCACTCTGCCGCTAGACTTTCATCGATATTCCTTCGTCTGTCCGTGCCGCAAAGCTGAGCAAAACGGTGCGTAATTACGCACAGGAACGGTAGACCTGCGGGGTTGCCCGCCGTGGAAACCCGCGGACAAAGGAAGGCAGGCAGACCGGGGTACAACTGACTTGAGAGGAACGGAGTATTGTTGGAGGGGAAACAGTGGGATCTGGAGTCGGAAGTGATTTGTCTTCTTTTTTTCTTCCCTTTTTTAAAAAAGAAATGGCTGACTTGCGGGTTTCGGGATAAAAACGGTTCAGTTTGGAAACCGAGGAGATAAAGGACAAAAAGTGGACTGCTGAGAGGAGCCAGACCCTAAATAGCATCCAGATCCTCGGAGCATGGGGTAGGTTAGAGGTTTTTGTCTGAAATGTGCAGTTCGCTCACTACTGCTGTGATTTGCTCAGAAAGGGAAACGCTTAAAAAGTGAACTTTGCGGTCACTTGCGGAAATTTTCTAAACTTGCGGCTGTTTGATCCCGTTAAACAGCTAAGTTACATCACTTTCCTTTAAAACCTCTCGGGTCTGAATTTTAACATCAATTCCCAAGTGTGTTTAATGTTTACATTCTGATAAACATCTTTGAGAAAAGACGCTTTTATCGGTGAACGGCAGAGTGACCCAGTTTCACCAGAAGTCTGATGTCCCTTTGCACCGCAGTGAAAATTATGACCATAAGAAGGTCGAGTTCACATGACGAGGAAACGGTTTGGTTAAAACCGAGTCAAGCTGTGCTCAGTTTCATTTGCTCCCTCTCTCTCTGTCTCTCTCTCTCTCTCTGTGTGTGTGTGTGTTGAATTATGCATGCCAGCCTTCAGCTTGGTTCAAACACACCTGAACCCTCCTCACATTACCAGAGTCTAAGCTGTCAGCCTCTTCTCTCCGGCCCGTTTAGTGACACTCAGCTCAAATTTCTGGAAGAGAACAACATAAGGAACCATTTTACAGCATTCATGTTGCTCTGCTGTCATTACTACAGTTTGATCAATACGTGTTCTTTAGACAGTTAGTAGCTTTGCTTGTATTACTTTTTCAAAGTGCAGTGAAAAGAATACAGCACAGGCCAATGCACATGTCAAAATGCACACTTCCATGTCAGAGGGATGCATTTCCTGCAAAAAGCTGCTGTATTATGGTTTTACACTTACAACTTAAATGGCCCGTTAAATTAAAGTGGAGTCAATGGGATGTCCAAATTTTCAAGACCAATAAAAACAGCCCAGGGCCACATGTTTGTTTGTTTTTATTACATCCTTATTAGCTTTCACATTGCAGCAGCTATTCTTAGTCACCTGTTAATTGACTAAATTACACCAACAGCTGCATCCTCAATCAGTCTGGATCCCTTTACAGACATGAACGCTTGTCCTTCAAATGTCCTTAAGACCAGGCTGAACCTGCGCCTCCTCTTCAAACGAGACACACAGAAACTAATGTGTGTGTAGGTGGTCATCAGCAGCAACTTGTAAAGTCAAATATCCTAGTTTACCACCTGGATTTTACACTTAAACAGATAATAAAAAAGTGTTAAATGTCAGAGTTAGCAGTGTTAGTTTTGAGAAATACAGTCACGTAGGAGAAGGTCACATTTTCAAGCGTGGTTCTTTGAGTATAGCGACTGGAGTTGTTTCTATACTGATACCAGTATCAGAAAATGCCTCCGATATCACTGAAAATGCTGGTATCGGTATCTGCGATCGCCAGTCTGTGCACTGATCTGATATCATGTGATTTATTCGCTGCTAAATGGCTAAATTCTTCTTTGCCACTCAAAAACAGCACACAGGAAGTTGCGCTGCACTGCCACTGTCAAAAACTATTTTAAAAAACACCAACGAAGAACGTAAAGACTTGATGCAGCTAGAAAAATGTTTATATTTAACAATATCTTACACTGGAAAGGTCTGCGCATCAGTAAAAACGTGATGTATGAGGAACAAGATTTTCCCAAATTTTTAGTTTTTCCGTTGCTGTTGCAATACTTTTTCTTGGTGTATTATTCAAATCTTTTAATTTTACTAAATTATTATTACACTCTGTGTTTTAAGGGAATTTCTGTTTATGTGCTGGATCAGTACTTGATATCGGCCGCTACACAAGTTTGGGTATTGGAAAGGAAAAAATGATAATGAAACATCTCTAATAGAGGCTCAAATGACTATCAACACGTTCTGCGTCCCAAATGAAGACTGACTGATGTGCTTTAAGAAAAATTATCCGTGAGGTTAAAACACCTGAACCCTCTAACACTGACCAGAGATCAGAGTTACTTATATAACCTGCCAGCCCTCATCCAGTAGACCAAGTTATGTATTCCATATGTATGTGGACATGTAAATGAAGAGGAGATGATAGGAGATAGGAAGCAGACATTTCAAATCAATCAATCAATCAAATTTGTTTTTGTATAGCCCAAAATCACAAAGTACAATTTGTCTCAGGTGGCATCACAAATTGCACAGATGTGAAATCCTCCTTCCTTAGACCCTCTCACTGGGTGAGGAAAAACTTAAAAAGACGTGCAGTAGATGTCACATGTACAGAACACAACAACAAAACAATCACAATGTGATTAGAGCTTTAGTGTAGTGAGGTATGGTATGATAGTGTAGATGTGAAACATCTGCAGTCCAGTGGGGATGGATGGCACCCTGAAACAAACACCTGGTCTAAGGGCTTGTTCACACAATCAGATCTTGGGCAGACATCAACTCTGCATCATCCCTCTGTTGTGAATAAGTGCAGCTTAATTTGATCAATCGATTCAAATAAAAGTCATGATTGACCTCTGGAAGGACTTATGTATTTTAGTCGCCAGTCCACCGCATACACTCAGACTGTAGCAGAGGCAGTCTGCAGCCCTCTTCTCTCTGGACAGAAGGGAGCACCGGGAGGAAGAGAGTCTTGATAAACAGCCACTTCAGGTCCATAAACAAAATGAGTGTTGTGCACAAGTGCTCTCATGCTTGTCTTAAAATACTTATCTTTGTCATATGATGTACTTAAAGGCCCTGTGCAAATGGATTATGTAATTTAATGAAGAGGCAGTTGTAACAGGCCAGATTAACCTCCTGCAAACTATTGTCTGGGCTAGTCTAAAATATACCCCTGGGGATAAATTAACCTATACTGGTTTATACCCCAGGTTTAACCCTAAACCCTCAATAATTAACCACATGAACTTAAAGGCCTGATAAATACAAAGAGGGCAGGCCATTATGTCCGACCAGCTGAAAGCGCCAAATACATGAGCAATCACCAAAGAAGAACAAGCGGTGAGGGATTCAGCCAATTGCTGATAATCAATAAATTTGTCCAATCATCTAACTCTTCTCTGGACTCAGGCCTCGCTGATTGTAACATTCAGAATTGGGTCTACAGTGTGGCACTTTTTAACAAACTTTGGTGCTTCAGTGTGACAAGTATTTAAGGTCCCCTTTTTAAGTAAACAGTGTTTCCAATAGTTGTGTACTTCATTTTGCCAACAAAAACTGTCCAGTCGTTGCTGTGATTCAGGTTATTTTCTCTTGATCATTCAATTGTTGAGCACATTTGACCTCAAATGGCTTCCAGTCTCACCATCAGTCTACTCGAGCTTTTATCTTTTGTCGCTGCTCTGTGTTCGCCTCATTGGGAAGTCACTAAACGATGCCTGACAAGCTTCACAGGTAATTTTCTTATCCCTCGTGTAACTTGGCTCCTCTTTCCTCTTGTTCTGCTGCAGAGGAGTTGTCTGCGAGCTGTAAAATGTTCCCGATACGCCGAGAGAGGTACAAACATGTCATTTCTGTGGTGGCTGTGCATGGCAGGGATGGGCAATAACTCATATTTAGTTTCTGACCTCCTCCCAAAAAACACCCATCATCAGATGACTGTTATTGATATCGATTCCTGTCATCAGCAAAAGGCTGCTTAAATGCCAGCATTATACATTACTTTGTCTGAAAATAGATTATTTGACTACAAAGCATGATGGCGAGTGAAACATTTGCCAAATGTTATTTAATGGAAAAGTCAACATTTTATCCTGAAATTAAGTTTTGTGTATTTGTGATTTTGACTTGGCTGTAAAACTAAAATACAACATCAGAATTTTTACTCCTTATACCTTGGGGATCAATCTGCCCATCCCTCCTTCATCAAACATTTATTTGCCTCTGAACAAACTCCACCCTCATCACGTCCCCATAATGTTTAGTCTCTCCTCAGTATTTTTGTTTGCTTTGTACTGTTTACTTCAAAATGTGATTCAGAGTGAAGGTTTCATGCTTGTCATTGGTGTGAAGATGTTGTCATTACGCTCTCCCCCTCTTGCCGTCATTGCCTTGTGTCTCTGCCATCAAATTGATCGTCTTCTGTCAGTTGCTCCATCGCAGCCCAGCTGCTTTGTGTACTGTTTGATTGTTTAAACTTTCAGCTGTTCTGTTCTGCATGTCACACACCTTGATTTTCAAGGCAGATAAATCAGTGTAGAAAATTAAAAAATATATTGTTTTCCTCTAACGTGCAATGAACTGAAAATTAAAAAAAGGGATAAAAAGGAAAAGAGATGTAGGTGCTGACAGCCATTACTAAATCAAATCATAGCTAAGTTTACCACAACCGTTGTGCACAGTAAAATACATTTATATCCTCCTTTTAAGCCATTATGTGGTAATCAAAAGAGGAGTATCACGTTGACTAAAGTTATTGTGCAACATCTCTGGAAGTAACATTTTACTGTTAAACATTATGAGAAGATCAATACTGTGTAAGTCTGTGTGTGTAGCGTTGTAGCACTTAAGCCAGTAGATGATTAGGATAGCCCAAGTTAGGCTCTTTCAAAAATAAAAGAAAATTGGAAAAAAGTAGCACCTTGAGCTTACAAATTTACACATTGTGTCTAATTTGTTTAATTTGAACCCTCTGAGAGCCATTTTTGTTTTGCTTTTTGCTTTTATTGGATCAACCTCCTGCCAACAGGGGCAGAAAGGGCTGTGAAAGGGACAGAGGTAATTAGAGGTCATTTATTGCACCTGTGTGATGAAGCTGTTTGTTGAACCAATAAAGCAGCAAACCATTTTTCGACTGTGGGAAGGTGAGAGAGAATGTTAGATCCGGCTTTATTTTCTCTATATCTGAAAGAATTTGTTTGAAAAGCTGTAAAAAAAGACTTTTCTTTATGGAAACTGTGGACATTTCATTTATACGCGTGTGACTGCATTTGTGGCCCTTTTTGAAGGACAAAGGGGAAAAAAAACAAATGTTTAAAAATGTTTAATCTGAATCAACAGGCTGACTGCAGCTGTCATGCTGGGAAAGCTAAAACTTTAAAGCCACTGAGTGTAAATAATCAAAGCTGAAACACATTAATGAAAGAAATTGGTCAATATTTTGGAGAAATAACCTCATCTACTGTCTTGCAGAGAGTTAGTTTAGCACAATCACATGATAAATGACATGATAAATGTAGCTTAAGCTAACGACAGGTTAGCTTAGCTTGACAAGAACCTGAGGAAACTAGCTAGTCTGGTTCTGGTTCAGTAATACAACTCTGTGTTCTTGTTAGTTAGGCCTGCGTTTTTATAAAAAGAAACAGAAGCATTAAAGTTTGTTGTTTTAGGGGAAGTTTCATGCTCTAACTACTTCTTATGGAAAGATGATGAGATTGCTGGTCTGGCTTAAGTCACCATGTGGCCTCCACCTGCAGCACAAAGGACGTCTAAACTTTGGTTTCAGCTGGAACATTATTTTGATCTGCAGCGTAATACTAAACAACCAGGGCCTGAGCGATGTATGGGTTGGCTGATGTTATCGGCTGATATTGGGCTGTCACAGGTTATCAGAATCAGCATATGGTTCACCGATATACACCAACATTAAAACTGTTCTGAAGCCTAAAAAAATGCTCGGACTAGTGATTTAAAATGGTGTAATTATGTTTGCGTCTCCTTATTTGATAACAAATAAGCAAAGTATGTACTGTTCAGTGCACTTAAGTTTTGAATGAAGTTTATTAAGATGTAAAATATCCCACCTCCATTACATGTCTTTGTTACAAATGCTTGATAACCGCATTTAGTGGATATTATATATGTACAATATCAAGTAAAAAATATCTGGTTTCGGAATTGTCTTACTCCCAATTATTGGAATCGGCATCAGCTCCAAAAATCCCACATCAGTCGGGCCCTTATAAAAACTGTAAAACTGCGTCTGTGTCCATCTATCACTGGCCAAGAAGGAACAAGCTGTTTTGTGGGGAGAAGAGCTTCTTAATTGCTGTTTCGAAGACATTTTCTATTGCATGAATCAACAGTCATCCAGGTTCACTCTCCTCCTGTTCAGTTTATTTCACTGGAGTATGGGGGATCAGCTCTGCCTTCCTCCGACCTTCACATCCTGAATACAGAAAATAACTCTGGCTTTTTATCACCTTCACAATGTGACAGGGCAGTAAGTTATCAGTCAGACTTCTGCAAGAGGAGCTCACCTTCAGATCAATGTGCCGGGCTGCTGTGTAACACCATCAGAGGTTTTGCCAGATAAAGGGTTGACTGGATAGTGTTGTGTATTAGTCAACAATCCTTGTTTCCCTTCACTTTGCAGCCATGTGACAAACTTGTGCAGCATCAATGTTGTGCTGCGAATTTGTTGACTTGTTGAGCAGCTAAAATATGAGTTAGTGTTTCTCCTCGCCAAGCTATTTTGGTGTGTGGTCAAAGTGTGTCATGTTGCTGGACGAGGCCAGACACTTTTGCTGGCTCAGGAATGTTGACACAACGTTTACTTGTTCTCAGAGGTCGGAGAACGCAGCCCCTTAAAGGAGAAATTCTTTAAGAGGAACAACAACAAAAAAACTGCCAAAATTTTATTTATTTATTTTTTCTGGTTTTGAGAAACCTGAAATCCTCAGAGGCTGGAAAACCACAGCAGAGTTCCAGCTTTTGTGTCTTAATGCGCAGATGGTGAAAAATGATGCTCTGCTAAAGCACTCAGCTGACACTCTCATTTAGACTGATTTTAACTGTTTTTCCAGGCTTATGAGTCAACACGTGTTATTCAACCTGACAGGCTGAACAGGCTGAACGGCCTCTGAATACATTAAGATTATTGTAAAACTGCTAGAATATTTCTGTAGACAACCCTTTAGAACGTGCGACTGCAACTGTTTCACCGCTCAACTACAAGTTTGCTCAGATACTTGAATCTGCATTAAGAGGAAGAGGAACTGAAAGTGACATCAGACCATCCTCACTTTTTACAGTGTCACATCCTCATTGTAACAGCAGTACTGTGAAGCTTAAAGGTTCAAGATTTCAAATCTGTGTTCAAACAACGCTCACGTCTATACGCTCACTGAAACAGTTTTGGGTCGTTATACTTGTTCCTCTTGTCCACAGGCCTGCTGGTCATGGAAATCCTATAGTGATTTTGCTGTAGGTTATATTTTCAGCCCTTGCTCTGTGTAAAAAGCATTTTAATGCTTAACCAAAGTGTCTAGTTTGTCCAGTACTCCCTTTTGTGTTACTGTTGCTTACTCAGCATAGAAACCCTGTCTGTGGAAACAGAGAGGAAATTTTGTAATAAAACATTGGAAGATATCAAGTGGTTATGACCAAGTCTGACTGATGCTTCATATAAGCCAAAAGCTTCAAATCCATTTTTTCACAGAACAAGGTCTATAGAATTTTTCACTTTCACATATAACATTCATTAAAATCTTGTTAGGAATGGATTATAAAAGATTGCCAAGTCACAAATCCATAAAACTTACCTTAAGAACAAGGTGGTATAATATAATATACTATAATTGAGTGACCATGCAGAGAATGAAAGATAATTCAGTTATAATGACATAAAACAGGGACAGCAGCAAATGCTTTTTATTACGAGAAACTGGAACCGGGAAGGCTTTACACTTTTAAAATCATTAATTGATCACTAGATTCATTGTTAGTTAATATGTCTTGTGATTAATCAGTTCATTGACAACTGTTTCAGCTTCCCATAATTCACAGGGTTGGTAATGCTCTTTTGAGACTCAGTATATTCAGCGTGATACTTTTTAATGCTATTTGTTTTTCTGGCACTGGAAATAATCATCATCTCTATTAGCCGTTGTTTTTGTTTTCTATTCCTATAAACGTGTAAATCTGCGGTCACATGATGCAGTAAAACTAACAGAAATCTAGAAACACACTGTCTCTCTCATATGTATAAAAATCTA
>JAQLOL010000020.1:11385120-11398471 GCA_029783665.1 Naso thynnoides | reverse complement strand
TCACATGATGCAGTAAAACTCACAGAAATCTAGAAACCCACTGTCTCTCTCATATGTATAACAATCTAAGGAGATAAGGATGTTATGGCAACAATACTGAACAAATTTTTCCACCGCACTCATGATTGCTGATAGTTTCCACAAGACTCCTGCTGCTGTTATTGGATGAAAGAATATATAAATATAATAATACAATATAAATATATAAAATAGAAAAAATATTTTTAGTGCTAGCTGGTGCCAGCATTTAGTACCACAGAATCTGGGCACAGTTGGGAGGTCAGATGTTTGTCAGGTTATTTGTTTACGTCTTTCCTCAGGACTGCCGACTGATCTGACTCTTACTTAACCTCTTGGCCCTCTCCTCACTCATCAGATCCCCTGTTAGCTTTCTGATTTGCTGTTTCAAGTGTGAACTCTGGCTTTTAAGTACAACCAACCGGATTTTTGGCAGCTAGTTTTGCAGCTTAGTCCCTCTCTCTGGCTGTTTACAGCCCGGAGAGTTTATAGGCTCCATTATTGGCAGTTTGGGGAGTGCTTTCTCAACTACAGAAGCAACTGGTAGCGTCTGACTGCAGGGCCAGACAGGAGGAGGCAGCTTCAGTTTCACACATCAGAGATTCAGGGTGGTGAATGTTAAAAGAAGGGATGAAGAGAGCAGTGAGAGAGGATTAGAAAGTGATGACTTGGGGCGAAAACACTCATACAGCTCACGTGTGTGATGTTTGTGTGTGTGTGTGTGTGTGTGTGTGTGTGTGTGTGTGTGTGTGTGTGTATGTCAGCAACAAGACACTGAATAAGAATACACCTAGACAATTCTTCACTGAGAAACTTGGAGCTTTTTCTAAAAGTTGAGTTGTAAACTTAAAAAGGAAGAAATATGTTTGACACTATTTCATGTCTGATATGAATGTATTCATTGTAATTTTACTTTTAATTAAATCTCATTTAATTTTAAAATGATTTAAAATGTGAATTTGTGTGATTTTTAGACGCACTTTGCACTGTGACTTCGTGAAAGTCTGCAACTCTGCAGACTGCACTCATGGCAGAAAGCTACAATGCAGAGTGCTGTAACAGAAAAACGCCCACTGCAGTCAGTATAATGATATTTTTCTGATAGTTTTTGTGCTTTTATACTTTTTGTCTTGTGATGAGGACCTCAGAATACGTTGATTTAGCCCAACAGGTTTGTGTTATTTATGATGAGGGAGCAGAAAACAAACCTTTGTGCTCATTAAACTGCATGCAGCCCCAATTTCACTGCTCACGTTTTGCGAGTTCACAAAGTGGCGTCTCAATTTGTCACACAGTGCCTCGTGCCTTCCGTCTCACTTAGTTCTTTTCTTTCACATGCTGCATTGTTGTAACTGAACAACAGCCTTATTTTACATATTATTTGTCTTAGTTATGAATGTGTATTTGTTATTTTTGTTCCCCTGCTTTTACTGGATACCTTGCCAGCAAACATCTAAAAGACCTAACTAATTTTTTTTTTTTTTCGAAGCACAATCTCCCCTGTCTTGGCACATCATATGTAATCAGGTCAGGAATGTTCCTGCTGTATTGTGATTACAACAGTGTAATAATATTACTGTGTCAGTATTAGTGATATATTTAAAGTAATTAAATTCAAACAAGTCACCGCTGATGGCCTGGTGTCTCGTAACCATTGAGGAAAATATGTGTTTTTGAGGCAGACAGTAGTGAGTGTGAACTCTGAACTCTTTGACCCTGATTTGGGACGTTTTAAGGCTCAGTTCTTTTCTGGCTGATCACATTTTGGATCAGACCTAATTATCTCCAAATCCGTTCACATTGGATGTGACTGTCCCCTGTGTCCCTCTCAGATTCTTCACAGGTCAGGTAGGTTTTTCAGGTTCCCGTTTCAGAGCAGTTCCAGAATTTGAAACCCATGAAATGTAGGACCTAACCAATATAGTGGTTTGTCAATATTATCGGCTGATATTGGCTTATTGCAGATGTATTGGTATATGTTTGACTGATGTGCATCGATTTTAAAACTGTTTTTTAAGGCTGGAAAAATGCTCAGACTGGTGATTTAAAATGGTGTAATTACATAGTTTGTCAAGGGGGGGGGAGTTAGTTACTTAATAACTAATAAGTGAAATGTCTGTTGTTTAGTGCACTTATGTTGGGAATAAAGTTTGTTAAAATGTAAGATATCCTGCCTCCATTACACATCTCTGACACAAGTGTTTAATGACCACATTCAGATTGGCTGATAGATTGAATATTGTAATTTTATGGTTCCCTGATATCGATGTATTGGCCTCAAAAATCACATGTCTCTCTGTCCCTGGAAGCACTGATGTTAGTATAGTGCGCAGTGAGGACCAGAAGCTCTCTGGGGTTGATGTAGGTTGATGATTATTGCTGCACAATTAGGTCACCCAGAAAGTGTCAGCTTGCCTTCCAAGCAGCTGTTCAACAACAACATCAACAACTACTTTAACATGAATATGATAGTTATATACATCAATCTCTCATGATACACTTTCAGCTTTGTAAGATCTGTACATCTGTGTGTGTGTGTGTGTGTGTGTGTGTGTGTGTGTGTGTGTGTGTGTCTGTTTGTATGTGTACATGAGAGTGTGCTTGAGTTTGGTAAGAGGAAGAGCCCAAGAAGAATATTTGCACCGGGGCAAATCACACTTATGTTACACTGCTGCCACAAAGAGTAGACCTGCAAAGATGATTTGATGAAGCTATAGATAGATTAACAGAAAATTAATTTGCAGCTATTTTTATAATAGATCAATCATTTAGGCAAACATTGCAGAACATTCCCCAATTCTGGCTCCTAGATTTTTTGTACTTTTCTTTGTTTGGCATCACTAAAATGTTCATATTTTTTGTGTTTTGGATTATTGATCAGTTTAAAAGGGAAAAAAAGTGATTTGCAGATGTCACCTGGAGTGTCAGGAAACTGTAATTACCTTTTTTGGAATTAACTAATCAGTGGAGAAAATAAACATTCATTATTAATACAGATACATTTTAGTTGCAACCCTTATGATGATCTTTATTCTAAACAAAATAAAATGTGATTTTTTTTAAAGCCTTTTTCCACTTTCCTGGCTAATTCAAGTGAACCTCCTCAGTCTCATATTGTCAACTTGACTTGAAGGCAGCATAGATTGAGACAAATCTTTCTACCGATGACTTTACTGAACAATAAAGAGAATAAAATCAACCTTACATTGTGTAGCTGTAAATTTAAACTTGTCTTGTTTTTGTTGAGGTCTACACGTCTTTCCTACATCACTGCCAGTTTGCATCCCTATGAGAAGTGATCTCTGCCCCACACAAGGTAATGAATTGTTACTGTAGTTGTCTGAGCAGTAGTTTGAAACTTAGCACGAGGGCGGTGAATGCAGCCGTGTACATTTAAAGAAGAGTATCAAAACTTCCTCGATGCCTCTCTGATGGCTCCCTGTAGAAAACTCAACCCGTACTGTCTGTATTCCAGCCTGCCAGATGAAGCTATCACACAAGTCGCTCTGTTTATGGCCCCTTGCTGCAGGCAGCAGCCAAATGCTGTTGTAATATTTTCCTGTCCCTGAGAGGAGTTATTTCATCTGTATGAGTGTGAAGCTGAGAAGGAGCCTCCATGCTCATAGGAAGCAGAAAAACAGGCTGTTTGTTCAGCTTAGTCCGACATTTCGTCAGATCTCTCATCTTGTATGTACACACATAACCTCGAATTCATCTGAATGCTTCATGGCAATTAATTTATCATGAGGGTGGAGTGTAGCTGACGGCCTCAGGGCTTTGTGCCTCCCCCACTATGTGGTGTTGTTGTTTTTATGGGAGATGTAGAGGACTGTTAGTGGATTTTACGAAAGTTTAAAAGCTTCCACCATCAGCTTTCACTTTACTCTCCCATTTTCCAACAATGGCAGAATATCAAATAAAGATTTTCCTCAGGCAAACTTTCAGAGGTTCTTTTAAGGAAAGTGTAGTCTTAAATCCGTCAGATGGCACCACATGAAAATCATCAGATGATCCAGCCATGACAGCTCCCCTGCGACAGACCGCTGCAGACTTGTGCGAGCATGAAAACAAAGACATGCAGAAGTGAAGATAGAGTGTCCTGGAAAGGCATTAAAAAGTGGTCGTGCCCGTGGAGGTTTGATGCAGGCTTGTGGATTCAGCCCCGTTCCCTTGCTGGGTTGCTTGGGCGAACTTACCAGCAGAGCTTTCTCTCTTGTGTCTCTCAGCTTTGCCTGTCTGTCTCTTTCAATCTCCTCCACTCCAACCCCGAATACAAATAAAAAAATATTCCCAAGGAGAATGCACTAGCTGTTCTACTAAAAAAAAAAAAAAGTTTTTTCATGCTGAAGTTTCTAAAACAAATCCAGCTCTTTAAAGCTTCTTAGGTAACTCAGATTACTTAAAACAAAATTTGACACTAAAATGAAGACATTTTAAGATATTTTGGCTGCTATTAGAGAGAAAGTATAAAATAATGAGGGACTTTTTTAAATTATCATTTGAGTCATTTTTCGAGCAAGATGACCATCATGGAGTGTTGCATGAATGAGTCCTAAAATCTAAGAATGAGTTGTCATTGATGCACTTCTGGTTCCCTCGTCTGAGAGTCGGTGGGAAGGGTTTTAAGTTAGCTGCCTAAAATAAGGTCTGTAGTTAACACAAGCTTACGAGACTCTCCCATTTGTTCTACAACATAAAATATGTCCGCTCTGTGAGACCACAGAGGTTATCAAGGACATGAAAGATGGTCATGCTGAATGAAGTAATTTGTGGAAGCAATCCACTCACTTGTCCTCCACAGCCTGATTATGTTTCTACTCGCTCTTTTACAAACTGTGGTATTGCTCAAACTTTGTGTGTGTGTACTAGTGCAGTTAAGTAGGAAGCTTAGTGGTGGTGATGTAGAAGCCATGTGACCATGATGTAGTTTGTCAGCCTAATAGCCTGATGTTAGCATTTTACTTCTGGTGCTTTAAAAATCAATAGTGGTGTAATGTAGTGAAAGATATCCTGCTGAAAAGAAAAGTGTAAATATCCTTAAAATTTGTTTGCCAAATTTCTCTGCGATAACCCAGAGGTCAATGGAAAAATCATGTTGACTTTTTTGTCAAGGGTTGACCTACAGAAATTTCATCATTCCTGGGACAGTTCTTATTTCAAACTTCTTTGTTGTGAGGGGTTGGAAGGAATTTGAACTTTATCACCTGGCTGCTGAGGAACTGTGAGCTGTTCTGATACGTGTAAAGATGATGTGGGCGAGAAAAGAGGAGATTAGTTTGTATAAAAAAAAGGTTGTTTGAGATTTTTGTTAAGGATGTGTCAAACTTTCAGCCTTTTGGTTACTGGTGAGTTTTTCTAAGTATAAAGAATTTCCCACATTTCCTTGATAAATCAACTAAAAATAATGTTTACAACCAGTGTTTAAGAAAAACATCTCTGTCTTCATACAGAAAAAGGAAAAATGGAAGTTTCTGTTAAATTATTATTTGTTATTACTCTGTAATGCTTTAATAGTGGGCTACTGTTAATCTGAAGGTCAGAATGGTTTCTGAGTGGATAGGTGCCGTAGGAAGTTTTGTAGACTAGGACAGCCATTGTAGCCACAGTTAAATGAAAATGAAAAAACTGCATAAAACATTTAAGTATTTAAAAAAAACATGTTGTCATGTTTCCGACCTCTTTATTTACTGAGCTATGATGTGAGCACAGTCCTCTCTCCACTCACGCATGGATGTGTTGTAGTCAGTGTATAGAGTCTGATGGAGGGGGTTGGATGGGCGGATGTATATTTGACCTGGAATAAATGAACAATAATTGATCCAGATGACCCTCACTGGATGTAGGCCTCTGGCTCACAGCAGGAAGAAGATATTCCCTCTGCACACTGCTGCATGATCACAGAGCAGCAGGAGAGAAATTAACTAATGTATGAAGATTTACTGTTCATTTAAATAATTTGCATTATGCAGAAGTAACATCTGGTGGTATTCCCAACCAGCATTCTCCACTGGGTCCCTCTCGGCCCTGGACATCAAACTTCCTCCTCCTAGGATCCCAAACTCCTGTGATAGCAATTAAATAAAAACTCCAGTACTTCCTGGTACTCCAGTGAACTATAGCAGCTACAAGTTACTTTACTATACTAGCAACAAGTAAAGCGATATGTTCATCAGAAAACTGAATCAGAGAGTTGAGGGAGAGCAGCTGGAGAACATCAGTAGCAAAACCAGAAAATTAATTCTCCACAACATATGATGTGGTTTCCCCCAAATCAGTCATAGTTGTAAATGTGTGAGACAGAGTGCCATGACATATTTTTGTACTTTTTCCTACCAGCTTACCTAAGTTACATAGTGCTGTAAGTGGTGTTCTCAGCACAGAGTGACCGACACAGACACCAGTCAAAATATTACGAGTCAGAGTACAAACAATTATTTCAAAATTCTTATTTTAAGATTAAATAGTAACATAATGTTGCATTAGACTGCCTGTGAAAGTCATTAGTAGGACTGGGTGTTGTAGTCCAGAAAGACATAGTACTTTCTTAGATTAGTACATGGTTTTGTTGTATGCTGATTCAAAAATATGACTGTGATTAAATTTGCCATCTCGGCATATTTGTGTAGTTTTATGTTGCATAAAATCTTGAGTGCAGGACTTAAATTGTCATTGCACTCAATACAAGACATAAATCTTGTAACTTGTGGCGTAGGTTTATTGGGCTGATTCTTTAATTTTAGTTTAGCATTTAATTTGTCTGCACTCAACTCCTGAGGGTGAGCAGCCGTCACCTTTGTCGTGCAGGGTTTTACTCTCACAACACCTGATTTAATTAAGAGCTTCACAGTTTCATGTTAATTGGATGTATAACACAGAAGACACTCCACCACACTAGTTTAGACGAGGCTTCCGTTACTGTCATGCTGCTGTGCTGTGTGTCTCACCTCAGGAGGAATTTAATCCAGTTTTAATCTGCTCATATTATCAAACCTCGACGAGTTGCATCCTGTCTGAGCTGATTAGCTTGACGGGCTTTTCACATGGCAGCAGCAAGACGGGCCAAATGAATGACGGGACATTAATTTCAGTGTGAGCTGCTGTGACGGCTGGAAGCTGATGAGCAGTCAGTCATCGTTTCTCATTAAGATTGGAATATGATAGAAGGGAAATCCTGACAAGTTATTTTAATTTGATGTTAAATCTAATTTATTTTGGCTTATTGGCTTACTGCCTTTAAAGTCCTGGTTATCAGTTTACAGACAGATAATTAGCTTCATTGGGTGTCACTCAGTACATTCATGGTGCTATTAATTTGCTGGGTTTTTTGTCGAATGTATTGAGCAGGATTTTACTTCCTGACAGTGAGATAAATGTTCAGGTTTACAGCAAACCTTAGATCAATCTCTCCTACTTGAAGTGCTTTGTTACAATATAAGAGAAATGGCTGTGCTGCTTTTATAGAATTACGCACGTATATCAACATTTTCTATCACAGCCTCTTTTAGCAGCAACATATTTTCACTTGATAAATTGTTGCTAGAATGGCCTTGATCAAGGGCAAATGCCGAGTGGCTGTTAAAGGTGATGAAGATAATAACTCATGCACATAAATGCTTCAGCTGGGAAATTTGATGCAGTGACTGAATTCTTGGAAGTGACATTCACGTCGTCCTACAGATGCCCTGTATCCTGTAACAGGGTTTGGTTATTGTCTTTGCAGGGTTGAGTGTAAAAGTAAACATAGTGGTGGAGTTAGACAAGCAAAAGGAACCAAAAAACCTAGTGACACCAAAAGTGACTCCAACTTTATATCTTTATTGCCAAATTTGTGACTTTTTAACTTCCTACAACTTTATGTCTTAACAGTTGTGTGACTGTTTTTCAGTGTTTTTCGCTGGTGATTCAGGGGACAGTATACACTTAATGAAAACCCCAAAGCAAAACTGAAATGTCAAAACACTTCGCAGTGCAGGAAACTAGTGCATGCAAGATTTAGTCAAAGAGGAAACAAAACTGTATTGTTTTGCTACTATAACAGCAACAAAGGTATTGAATCAGCAGGACATTAATTACAGCTTTGTTAACATTAAAAAGAACAGTTTGGCAGCACCGGACACCTTCCCACTAGTGGTTTTTCTTGTTACTGATTTTGTCTGTCTTTTCATTGGCAGACATTAGGCTTTTTATAGAGGAAAAGCACAGGTAAATAAAAACTTAATTGGCTTCATTTCATTTAAGTGTCCTAGTTAGTTGTGACAGAGTGCCAGTTTACCCAGCAGCAGAACAACTAATGAATGTTATGCTGCTAAACACGGTAAAATATCTGCTGTGAAGTGGTCTAAATTCAGATCATGTGACCTATTGTTAATCGACAGGTCGCAATATAAAGTGTAGCGTTTATCTTGAACAGGCCCCGTATGTTTTCCCCCAAGCTGCCTGAGTTCAACTGCAAAATTTGACATCATTTTTATTGAACAAGTTTAAGCAGGTAAATGGAGGCAGATAATATGAAGGCATCACTGCTTTCATTGACTTGACGTTAATGTACTTTCTGAGCTGTCAATCAAAGCTGTTGCATTCTGTTGACACAAAACTACTGCGTCATTGAGCCATGCAGCTGCAGCATTCTTATGCAAATGTTTGATGGGCTTTAAGTTTTATGAAAGCCAGGTAGCATACTGTAGCTGCCACCAAAAATTTCTTTATTAAGCATAAGCATGTACTATATATGCCTCTTGTTATTTTATTTTTCTGAAATTAAGGTGTAGTGATCAGAGTATTCGAAGTGAAACAAAACCAACAACTCGAATCTTAAGAGCCAAGTGCTTTACAAACAAGAGACTAAATCATTTGCTCTACATGTGTGTCCATTTTTTTCCCGGTGCTCATTCAGATAACTTAGACCAACATTTGTTTCTACTGTCATCTGTATTTCTTTCATCTCTAGCTACTGCCATCCTGGACCTGAATCTGCTTCCTTGGCTGCACTGCTGTTGTCTATTGTCAGTTGTAGCTTCAGTAATCTGGGTTGGAACAAGAACGACTATTGTTTATATGCAAATGTAAAGCAATTCCAACCAAATCCAGTGGGAACAATGCTTCATATAGCCAGTGTTGACCTATATAAATGGTTATTTCTCTTGCTCAGACAAAGAACAAAACCTCCTTCCAGCACACATTTTCCTAATTAATGTCAGTGTATAATTGACTTGCGATGGCAATGGCTCATTGCATACATTAACATTATTCAAACTCTATTAGATGTGTAATGTTGCATGAATTCACTAAAGTGCCCGGGTAAGTCCCTCATCGTCCTGTGAGCCTCTACTTCACTGTTAGTCCCAGCAGCGACTGTGAAGTCCTTACTGAGTGCTGGATGGCAAATTTGGCAGCTAGTGATTAACAAATCCTCAGCTTCATTTGCTCCAATAGCCTCATTAGACTCTGACAGCATCAATGACCTTGAGGTCCTTGAAAAAACACAATTGCATATGAAAACTGGGAGTATTTTTGTCTGTTTCTAGCTTTGTTCACCATCACTGTATGTTCAGTGGAGGAGTGGGGTCCCA
This sequence comes from Naso thynnoides, assembly GCA_029783665.1. Classification (NCBI taxonomy): domain Eukaryota; kingdom Metazoa; phylum Chordata; class Actinopteri; order Acanthuriformes; family Acanthuridae; genus Naso; species Naso thynnoides. The sequence continues at coordinate 11,388,884 of JAQLOL010000020.1, read as the reverse complement.
GAGTGCCCAGCAACTTCATGAATCAGAGTTTTAGCCTTTTGGCTTTGATCAGTGTGCTAACTTGTATGTGATATTTTCTCTTTTCTATCAAAAGTATTGCGCAGCTCATAGGAATAAATGTGAAGGCAATTTTAACGGAGTACACAAAAGCAAATGAGCTGAAATGTATTGCCTTCTCTAAAAATCTGAAACATCCGAAATGATGCCTATAGTTGGTATATAACACAAATGTAATGTAAAAAAAATAAACAAAGCAAACAATATGAAAGTATATTGACAGAAAGAGATTGAAGAGGACACAAAACACATTCTGAGGGCGTTTTCTCAATCTGCAAATCCTTAATTAAGAGCGCACAGTGAATAGTTTCATGAGAATGGAACCAGATGTTTTGATTGTATTTGTCTAAACTTTCAGATGCTTCTGAGATTTCTGCAACCACCAACTAAAAATGGTGATGAAGGTGAAGTTGTGTTGCTCAGAGCATTGAAAAAGGAATTTAAACATTTAGTACCTGTAATTTTTCAGGAATTTGTATAAATTGGCTGTGAACAGGTTTGTAGTCCAATGAAACAAGCAATGAAAATAATGAATTATCGCATAAACTGTGATGACGGCTTAAAAACTAGAACATTACTGATGGAAAGACATGTTACTGCTGTCTGTCTGTCCCACTGGGAACGCCTGCAGGAAGTTTTTTCAGACCTGACACAAATGTCAACTTAGATCCAAGCATGAACTGATCAGAATTTGGACACCAAAGGTCAGTGCAAACTCATAACATATGTTTTCGGCCATAACTCAAAAATTCTTACTCTAATTCGGCAAAAATCCCACAAATGTCTAAGAGAATCAAATAATAAAAACCTGCCATTGAAAGGTCCAATTAACTTCAAAGTGACATTATATTGTTATGCAAAAACACTTAAGTTCAGACCACTATTCAACACCATATCTCAGTTACAGAAGGGGAGATTGTGACCACATTTTGATTTGATGCCACTAGACGTGTGTTTCCCACCATAAAACTGTGCTGATTGTTAGATATTCTGTACTACCATGTTGAAGGTATGTGTGAAGTGTCTGCATTTAGTTCGTCTTTGCACCGTGTGAAGAAGCTCTCTGTCATCCCTCTTATGTGCTTAAGTGAGAGATCACAAAGTAAATTTCAGTGACAGATGTGTCAAAATCTCTGCAAATAAACTCAAATTCAAAGCTAGGGGTGAAAGTGACATTTGTTATTTTGTGGTTTAAAGTGACCCTTTCATATTAGTGTAATGATGGATTGAGTTTGCATTAGACTTGGAGTGAGAGTCCTCTGTTCGGATCGCCTGAGGTGAGTTTCTCCACGGTGAAACTGGCTCAGCGAGGAGTGTCACCTGCAGACAATTTATTCCTACATGTAGTATTTGACCTCAGACTCACCGCACTGTTTATGATAGCACTGAGTGACGGAGTTCAGACGAAAGAGAGATGTATTGTCCTGTTGAAAGTGACACGTAACTTTAGAAAATGTTTATTAACATTTGAACATTGAGGAACACCTCTGATGGTATGATCATAATGCTGACACTCATGTTGCTTGCATTTTCATTTGTTCCATTAGTATTATCTTTTGTATATTAAATCTTATCGTATTTCTGTTCTTTATTACAAAAGAGAGGTAAAAAATAATTCCTAGAATTTTTACCAAAACAAGTTACAGTTAAAAAAGAGACAACATGTTATTTTAATAGAAGAGTCATCAGGTGGAAGATTACTGCTGCACCATCGCCAGCAGCTGCTCACGAAAGATTCAAGCACAAACTCATGGACACTAATAGAAAACAACACTATAAATAAAAATAAAGATAAAATAAAAACCTGGAAGATATTATCTAGGTCTCTTACTCGTGCATAAATAGTAAGTCAATGACATTCTAGTGACTTTTCATAAACATGATTTGGAATGTATTGGCATGCTAAATATATCTGAAAGTCTTTATGTGACTAATGTCTGTTTTTTTCTGTCTTTATATAACATAGGAAATGACTCAAGCTACATTTTAACAGCACATTACTTTTTTTCTCTAAGTGTCAATTCTCAGTCGACCACGACAGACATGGTTACAAAACAGGCCGCTGTGGAAAATCTGCTCTCATAAACGGAAACCTGCGGATGTTCAGTATATGAAATCTTGTTCATACAGCGTTTGTATGTATGTTTATGCATGAATATGTGGTTTGATGTTTTGTGTAATTCTATTTTTTGTTTGGGTTCAATTACTATTACGAGTACTGCTGTTATTAAATTGTATAGCTGGGACTATAAACTCAAAGTAATAAGTTATGTTAGTCTTAAAACAAAAAATTAGTATTGGCTCTGTATTCTACACCAGACTCAAACCCATATATCCAACACTAATGACCAGCATTTGATACGTTCTACCACCACAATACCCGTCGTTCCTTATGCTACATCACCTGACAACAGATGCAAAAAGTCACTCTGTTACGTTTATATGTTTTGTTTTATTGTTGTGTGTTTTAAAGGGAGCAGCCCATCTTCAGCGCCAGAGCTCATGTCTTCCAGATCGACCCGGCCACCAAACGTAACTGGCTGCCAGCAAGCAAACACGCTGTCACTGTGTCCTTCTTCTACGATGCCAGCCGCAGCGTCTACCGCATCATCAGTGTGGGTGGCACTAAGGTGGGAGCCCACCCTGCATATGTATGCATGCAAAAACTCTAATTCACAGATTCGCATCACAAACAAGCATTGACTCTGTAGATCTGAACTTTGTCATAAGTGTTTTGATATTGAATGTGCAGGCTCTGTGTTGTTTTAGGAGACAAAGATCACAAAAGAGACTTGAGGGGCCTGATTTATTAAGATCTCAAATACAGAGTACTAAGTTGTGTGTGTATTCTAATGTATTGCACGTTTTGTTGGTGTACGTTTTGCGGGTGATCAACTAAGAATAATTGCATTACTGACATCAGGTGCAAACATGTTGGAGGAGGGAGAATTTTGAGGTTTTTGTGTGTTTCAGTTGTTTCTGCCATGGAGAGTTCAAAGAATAAGCAGCGCAAATGCAAAATGAAATGGAGAAGGAGTAGAGGAACACACTGAAGGAGAGATGTGCCAACTGTGAAAAAGACTAAAGTCGCAGGAAGACAAATATGGATTTAATTTTCTTTAGGCTGTAGCGTCTATGAATGTTGTTTGGTTTGACTATATACTACAACAAGAGTTCATTTGCAAAAACGGATAAGAGCCATTCTCAAAATGAAGAAAATAAGTAAAAAAGATAATAATAATTTAAAAAAATAGAATAAAATAAAAAAAAATACATTACAATGAATTAAGATATCAAAAATACATATGATAAGATAAATTGTTGTTTTTTATCAGATTTTTGGTATCCTAAATGATGTTTTTATTCATTTTGCAAGGAATGATTTCACAAAGCATACATTACCTCGTATGAGACTGCAGAGAGCACAGCCTGGAGTGTTTCATACGAGGCTCCAAATCAGCCCTGAGCACATCTAAAAGCTCCAAAATTACATTGCTGGATGGGTGATATGGTTTTTTGGGGGGTTTTTGTATAAAACCAAAAATTTTTCGTATCACCTGTTAGGGAGGAATGTGGAGTGATGCTGGAGAAGGAAAAGAAGAAGTACCAGAGTCCTGCATGTCTTATGCTGAAGGAATTTATTTACTTGATATCAAGGAGAACAGAGGAGTCGTCAACACAACATAAGTGCGTGATGCCACCTTAAT
>JAQLOL010000020.1:11351294-11366282 GCA_029783665.1 Naso thynnoides | reverse complement strand
ATACATAGCACAGTATAAAGTGTTATTGGTGCAAATAACAATTTTCATTATCATTCTGTAGATTATCATATCATTAGATTATTGGCTGTTGATGTCTTTAATATGCTTGTTTTGTTTAAAATCTGAAGATCTTTAATTAACTCTTTTATGACAAAGAAATCAGCAAGGAGGCAAAATTTGTGAAGCTGAAACCTTAGAAAATTTGTCATTTTTACTTGAAAATCAGAAATAATTTTACCGATTGGCTAATCAACTAATGTTATCACAAACTGTATCTGACAGTTGGCAAATTTATATTGTTTCATGGTAAATATCACTTTATACACAAACCCTTCTTACTCTTTGCAAAAACCAGTGCACAGGCAGGCACACTGTCTTGATAGGATTTCCTGTGAGACAACATGGATGGTCATCAAAGGTATGAACATAAAGTGAAACCATAGCACATTTTCACCTTGTAGAATATAGACAATAATGTTCTATCCATAATTACTGACAGGACAAGGCTCACTGTTGTATAGTCACCATTGTTGTTACATCCGCGTGGATCTCATTCAGCTCACTGCTCCTAGATGTATACACACTCAACAAAAGCCATCGTTTTTCAATCTCCTCGATCTAAAAAGATCCAAACATTCCTGATAGCATTGATTCAGAGAGAAATCAGAGTTTTCCCAGGCTTCTCTGTTAGCATATGTGTGTATTTGTGTGTGTATAGTTCAGAGACATGAAGCTGCTGCCTCAGGGGACAGTAGCTGTCACAGACAAGAATGGTTACACAGGGGCTGGGTCCTCTGGGATCATGTCAACCCCAACCCCCATTTCAACCCGCAGCAATTGTCTGAAGTTGGGCTTGGATGGTGTGAAATGTAGAGTAGTGTGGAATCAATAAAGAGCCACTGTGAAAATATAGAGGAGATGCAAAATGGAGGCAAAGGGAGCAGGAAACCCCTCAACCCCCCCACTCTTACAAACCCATTATATTTCAGAGATTTAGTGCATTGAATTGCAAGCACCAAGCATTGTGATTCAAATAATCAAAACTAAGGTGATCAAGAGCAAAGGTGTTTTCTTTGAATTTGCAAGAGAATCTCTTCTTTTCTATCTCAAATATCTTATCATATCACATTTAGTTGTATGCAATGCAGCATTTCTACATATTTAAGGCTGAAAATAAAACTTTTATCATCTGTATTGATTAATCTTCCAGATATTATCTTAAATAATTCCTTAAGAAAAGGGGGAAAATGTCCATTACAGTTTCCTAAAGTCCATAGAAATGTCTTCAGTTTGCTTGTTTGTCCAAAACTCAACTTGAGTCAGTTTACTATGAGGAAAATCAAGATGAAAATCAGAAAATATTCATGTTTTAGAAGCTGAAAATAGCTATTCTTTGCATTTTTTAATCATACTTCCTAATTAATATTCTATTAGGGGATTAATTTATTTATCAAATCACCATTTCAGCTCCCTACTTCTCATCCATCAGCTGAACATTTGACTGGTAGTTGTGAAATGTAAGATTATTCTATTTAATGTAATCAACTGTGTGTATGAGATGAACAGCACTTTTTTAAAAAGCCAACAAAGATTTCACCCTTCAGTTGAGATCATGTCTTAAGTCAAGTTTCATCTTCATGCATACTGACATGCACAAGCATTTTGATCTATTTAAGCCAATTAATGTAATGCTCAGAATACTCAGACTGTGAGGTAAAACTTTTATCTAATTATCTTAATTAGAAAACTTTCAGTCAGACCCAATTTCCTTTCACACATGCTTCTAAAACAATATTTCCATGTCTAAAGGCATTTAACCTAGATTTTATGTTTTTTTTTTCCCAAAGTGTGCAGTGGTTGATAGAGCCAAAGTCAGATTTAGAAAACAAATATGTTATAATATGAGCCGTCTCAGTTTTAAAAGAATGTGTGTAAAGCTTGTGACAAATCCTGTTACTTCAAACTGTGAAAACACATGAGACACAATTAGGTTGTTGTCTTAATCCGATTACTGCAGAGCATGCCAAAATTTCAGCATATTGTTTTTCTTTTGTTGTAAGGAAGACCCAGTGGGAATTAAACCCGTAACCACTGCAGTTTTACTGCCTTGCTCTGACTTAAGTGCTGCAAAGCCCTGAAAGATAACCATGTAGATACTCACTCAACCACAAACTTCCAATTACATCATGTTCAGACTTCAAAGGCTGAGCAGTTCAGCCTTGTTTAGCCAAACTGTCACTCACCGCCGCTGGCTTTTCTGTTAATATGTCTAACACAGATAAATGGGTCACATTGGGAAAAATATTTTTCATTTTTTCACATGGTCACATCCCTCCAGCAGTTTAAAAAGTCTCCAGGGTGACAGAGTTCAGCACTGTGACCACTGGCAGAAAAGCTTTTCAGGGTGAGGACTTCACGTAAGGGTTAAGTTAAGGGAAGTCATGGTGTGGGTAAGAATTAGTCCCCATGGCAATAAGTGTGTGTGTGTGTGTGTGTTGGTAGATATATAATGGCAATATTGGTTTTCTATATTTACATTTATAACAACCATTTGTATTTGTGTGTGTGGTGTGTGTGTGTGTATAATTGTATTTGGAAATTGTGGGAAATTGTAAGAACCTCTTAAGGCAAATTTTGCAGATTTCCTTGTTATCACTGTAGGGTGAAGGGTCATGTGTTGCTCTCAGATTTAAAACCTTTCAATGCTCATTCATGGGATAACTGCTAACATGAGATCCCAGTGCGTCACTCTCCACATAACAATGGATTTTTGTTTACTCTTTTCAGATTCTTGTTTTTCATGTGTATCCACCAAAAAAATCATGGGAAAAAACCTAATCACATATTCCCACGAAACAGGCACTGATCATTTTCAGACAAAGATCTAAAAGAATCAGATTAGACTATAAAACTAAATCAGAGATTTTCTACCTTCTGAAGTGTGTTTTGCTGGCTCAAGATCAATTTGAAAAGATTGACATGAGAGGACCACTGTGCTTGAGTGTAACAGCAGGATGGAGATATTGAAATTCATGTTTTCTATATGTCCAGGCTGCTATTGACTGAGAACTGAGTTGTTCACAAAGGAGACTTGTTTATTGATGTTTGTCATCATTTTTTGATATATCTATATGCTTTTAAGTATTTTATGCTTTGACTGTCTGTCCAAATGCATCTACTCCAGAACATATTACCTCTGATATAAATATTTTGGTTAACTTTATTTATGCAGGGTTAGAAAACTGCTGATAAAAGCAGAAGCAAATGAAAAATGCACGGGGATCATAAAACATTAGGGGATAAAATTAAATAATTAAATGGCAGGACTTGGACAATAATACAGAGCAATGTTTTGGTGTTGTAATAATTGTTTGATGTCTGCTATGACATCTTGTACAGATATCCAGAAACTCTTAGAATTAGCCTAATTGTAATAACTTTGGGGACATGTTCATCAAGCTCCATCATCAGGTCAAAATATTTAATTCCATTAATGTGGTTTATGATAAAATACTGGCACAACTTATAATATTTCCATCAGCCTTAGCTGCACTTGTTGTTTAGTGTTACTTAGCAAATATTATCATAGCTTCTAAGATATTATAAATATTGAACCTGCTAACTAGTGGTGTCATTTTATTGTAAACACATTAGTTTACTGGCTGTGTTAGCATTAGCTCAAAGCACTGCTAAACAACAGTATAATGTCAGCCTTTTCATTGCGAATATGTTAGCATATTGTCTGTTTACACTTTCAATCTGAATGTGAACATGTTAGCATGCTGAGTGTCATCTCAGAGCACCACTAAACATCAGTGTCAGCATTTTTATTGTGAACATGTCAGCTTATTGACTGTTAGCATTAGCTTAAAGGGATGAATTGATTGTGTCTGTGTGTGTGTGTGTGTGTTCCAGGTGGCAGAGCTTGAGGCTCAGCTGGGGCATCCAGCTGCTGGTCAGACTGGGAAAGAAGAGCTGAGTCAGTCACTGGAGGAGCTGGAAGCCTTGCTGCGCACCAAAGACCAGGTGGTCACCAGTTCTCCTTCGTCCCTGCACATAGTTTACATCCATTTACCATCCTAAAGGGTTATGGCAAGCTAGTCTATACTACGCCAGCATATATACAGTAATATATTGCCAGTGATTCACTGGACACAGAAATAGAAAATGAGCCATAATTTCCATCTGATAAAAGAAACAAACCCTGTATTTAGTTTTTTAGTTACTTCACTAAGGAATATATCAAGTTTGAATATTTGTTCTCTGAATCATCTTTAAGGATGAATCCAGTAGTCTTATTTTTGCCTGGACTAAAAGATAATTACTAAACAAAAATGTTCAAAAATCTAAGTGGATAAAAAAGGAGAGAATATGTCCATTTCTTCTTTGTATTTTCTTATTCCCCCTCTGGTTTCTATTTTCGGACATTTTTCTTTGATGATTCATTGGATTGGTCTGACAAACAGAGCTTTGATAAAATACCACAGCCTTGCAAAACACACAAAAATGAATGCCACAGATGTCCAGAGCTGCCACCTGTGTGTTAATTAAAATCAGGACTTTCTGACTCTCCTACTGAACTGTTTCCAAAGTTGTTTCAGTATGATTTTTATGATGCTGAACCTTGTGAATATTTTGTGCCTGAATGAGCCAAGTTATTGTCTATCAAATGTATGCAGGGCACGCTCAGCCAAGAACAATTTTCCCTGGACAAATAAAACAGATACTAAAGTGAAATGTTGCTTGACGGCAGCTTGCTGCTGTCCTCCATCCTCATTAGCATGACCACGTCTGTCCCCTCATCTAAACAACTTCCACTTTTGGCAACAAGATTAATAGCAAGGTCGCAGTGACATGTCTCTGGGGGAATGAAACCCTTACTGAAAAACATCAAGTTCTCGTGCGTCTGCATCATATCACCAGCCTGCTTTATGATAAATGAGTCAGCTCCCTTCAGAGCCATATGAAGTATTTTGGTGCAAATCAGGACATGAATGTCTTGATTGTGGACGTGTGGGAGGGAAGTGTGAACATGGTGTTGTGATAGTTTGAAATTACTGTGTTTTTAGGAAATTCACAATCTGCAGAGCAAGAAAACAGATGTTGGTGAGCTGGAGAAGGAGAGAGAGGAAGCCATGGAGAGACTCCAGGTAAGAAGACAAATAGAAGAGAATGTTTCTCTCCTCCTTAAAACTTTTGACTGACTCAACATGAGGCAGCCAGGATAACTATGCTTGTGTTCCTGCGAAACGGCACATACCTCATATAGGCTTGATGGTCAAAAAGTATTTCAGGTTAAGTAGTTGTCATGGTAAGAGTTTATGGACAAATTTGTGGCCAAAGGTAGAATAAGCCATGAACTTATTAATGACTCCTTTTTGTTGTAACTTGATTCATACACAGTAAATAAACATATTATTTAAAAATTTGACAGTTCAAGATTTTTTTTTATATTGTGTTGCGAAATTAGCTCTTTACGCCAGTTTTAGTGCTTTTGTCCGGTGTCTTTTTTTTAATGTGTTGTGTTGAACAGAGGTTGCTGAGTCCTGGGTCGATACCACACAGATCCTTATCAAAGGTTCCTCTTATTCCCTACATGTAGTAATCACAAAAAAAGTACTTGCAGGGTCTCCAGGGTCATTTGACATCATTTGATGGGGTTTTTTTCACAGAAGACAGCAGGAGAGCTTGGAAAGATAAACAATATTCATTGTAATATACTGAGGACTTTGGAACAATACAAAGCTGCTCAAAGCTGCAGTTGTTGAGTAGCCCTTTTAAAACAAACGTTTACCTCTCTGTATGACAGATACTTTAATAATAAGTAATACCCAGTTAAATCCTTAATGTTGAGTTTATTTATTTATTTTATATACAGTCATTTATTTTATGTATTATCTGAATTTTTTTGCCAAGGGCTTAAAAAATTCCAGCACTTTAAAGACAGACTGTTTTCAAGGCTACAGTATTCATAAAAAACGGAGAACTGCTTGGTGCTACTAATGGGCTAATGCAATCCTGTGCAACACTGAGATAATGATGTTTTTGTGTGTGTGTGTGTTTGTGCGTTAAGGTATAGCACTACTACTACCAGTATAGTACAAAACTACTTCTCACTTACTCATCACTATTTCATTGATAATAGCCTTTCATTTCCAATGTGAACAGAGACATTTATCTGTTTTATGTCACTGATCCTTCTGATTCAGTTGCTGAGTGATCACTTGTTCAGTCTTTACAGCGTTCTCTTCTCAAGTGTTACATTAGTACAAGCTGTTCCATAATTTCTCCTCCGCAGTCATTACTGATGTATCTGTTATTGTTGCATTCTCCATAATATATACCTATTTTTTTAAATTTACATCTTATCATCATGTTTTATTCACAGTTGCTATTATATATGCGTAGACTAGAAGCTTCCTTATCGTAGGAAACACAATAGTGTTATTTCTGAAGAGTGCTGACCAGCGTAGGTGTTGGTTTTTGTTGTTCTTCAAATCCAGCAGAGCCATACAGTCGACTAATGGAAAATCAAAGCAGTGATACTGAATCTATAAAAGAGACCACACAGTTCAGACCTGCAGCAGAGACTCAGGACAAGAGAACCAAGACTTCAAGGAGAAAATTAATTCTATTGAATTTCTAGTGCTAATGCAGGAGATTATAACTGATGCATACTGCGTAACCTTTGTTAAGTCCTTGTTATTCATAATAGTGGTGTCATTGGTGAATTAAGTTTATTCACATTAGACCTTGGCTGTCCTTGTCTTCGTTCCAAAAACTATTCACTGCTACATTTGGCATGCATGATCACCTAGTTAAGTACAAAATTACACATTTAAATTTTTAAAAAGGCTATAGGAATAGTAATACAACAATGTCTGTAAACGTCATTGCTGCCAGCAGCCATTTAAAGAATAAAGATTTTACTGTAAAGCTGAATTGCTTCTTGGTTAAAGCTGCAGTGAAAAACTGTATCTGCTGGAGTGTCCAAAAAGTGAAAATAACGCAAATACCGAACAGAAAGAAAACAAACTTATAGACATAGCCAGGATAAATTATACTTCTCAGATCTTGATTCACATTGCAGATATATGCAGTTATATTTCCTAATTTTGATGAAACTTTTGTCTCTCTTGCCCAGACCTTAGAGAGAAGAACCAGAGAGGCAAAAATAATTTAAATGACAGGTGAAATTTTGCCAGCATCATCTACAGCAACAGTTAATATGAGGGCATATTTATAGACATATTGAAGGTGGCCAAAATAAGTGAAAATACTGTACTCTGGCATTATGCTTATAGCGTTTTGCTGACACTCTTGGTCATAGTATTTTACTATGCTACTGTGCAATGTGCATTCCATAGAGTACATTAAAAATGTTTAAGAGAACTGGTTACTCATGCAAATATCACAAAAATACAAAGGATGTGTGCAACCAGGACCGCACGCCATGCAGAACATATCCAGAAATTTGTGCAGATGAGAAAACTACGTTAACCTCAGTTAATGTGTCTGCAGGATGTGGAGAGACGAAACACAGAGCTGGAGAGTCAGGTTCAGAATGCTGAAAAGACGCTGGCTTCCAGCCGGGAGGAGCAGGAGCAGGCGGAGGTCGAGGTCCGACGTATCATCGAGGTTCTGGACGTCAAAATCTGCGACCTGAACGACCTGCGACAGAGCCTGGCAAAGCTCATTGACAAATAGCCACGGCAGTTGTCGCGCTGCATCTCCACAGTCAGCAACCGGTTCCATCCATGTGGCCTTGATGTGTGTTGTACTGGATCGCCAGCAGAGCAACAGTCAAAGCAATATGGAGGAATTTGTGTAGCTGTTTACCTCCATGGATCTGGTTTTTTTTAGATCATTGAAGGTAAACAACAGGTATCAGGAACCCCTTAAAAGTGCTATGTGCTAAATAAAACATCTGTACTGTACGTCATTGTCATATTAATTCTGCAACCTTGGTATGATTATCATAAACAGTTGACAGCAGGATCTAATTGGCTTCTATGACTTTGTTTTTTTTCATATCATAGTTTCCAGCAGTTGCATGTGCTTTTTTTTAGGTTTTTAATTTTTTTTCCATCTGCCATCACTGAAAACTATAAAAGCTTTTGGTTCTTTCGCTGTAGAAGAACAGCACGCTCTTCCTCTTTTTGGTCCCATAGCAATCCAGTGTATTTTGTCAATATCTGGCTCACTGGTTTACAGTGTGAAATGCAGAGTGGTGGCTGCTAGCAGTTGTCTGTGTTTTCATTGATGGTCTCAATTGCTTATGGTAATCTTACTGATGTCTCAAAAGGACTAAGGTACTCATTAATTGATTGCAAATAATACACAAAGTACCTTTAAAAGAGGACTTGCACAAAAATTCTTTTATCTTAAGCTTGCTATTTTGCAAAAGTAGACATTTTCTAAAGATATCAAAGGAATTTTTACTTTTTGTGTGATGTGTCTTCATTGTATTAGTGTATCGAGTGCAGCAGAAAAACTATGAAAGAATCAAAAGGTTTGACTGTTAAAGAAAAATAAGTGGTGCACAGTTTTCTTGCAGAGTATGAGGTCTTAACCATTAAATCGTGTCCATCCGCAGACCATGAAACTGCAGTCCTCTAACAGCAGGACTCACATCAGGACCAGGACAGGCTGGTTGGAAAATCAAAGTTTATAGAAAAATACATTTTTACATCTGTACTAAACATAACTATCTTTATTCTGAAAATTTGGTCTAGAAAAATTAAGTGGCTGTTTTTTTCCACTGCGGTCTGACAGAAGACTTTGACATTTTAAACTAATAGTCTGAGGCGTACACATAATAGTCCTGTATGAATAAGGCTTTTAGATGTGAATTTTTACAGTGTCATTAGTAGATCTCAGAAGTACTTGTACATAAGACAACCAAAAAAATAGACAAGTTACACAAGTAAAATGTCTGCTTTTACAGAATAACAACCTTAATTCAAACACTGTGGAGATGTACACAGTTTAGCGTTTGGTGAGGACACAAGGAGACAAAGATGCTCAATTAAGTCCGCCATCAGCAGCCTGGACTGGCCTCACACCAGCCAGAACATCAACTAAGAGATGCAACAACCTGCTCACATTCTGTCCTCTGAGGATCGCCAGCGTACGAACATTTTTTTTGTTCATATTTTATGAGGACTGCTCTTCCTCAGCACTTCTTCTATTATTCATGTTTGTTGAAGGGTTGCTCACAGTCAGGATGGGAAACCAACTACGGCTACTGGCCAAATCGCTGCTAAATTCAAGCTGTGGCTGGAAGGTTTGTCCTCTCCGTCGGTCCACTTTGACAGGTAGAGCAGCATGTAAAGGAAAGTTCCTGATGGTCATTGTGGACACAGACTGTTTTCTCACCCTGATGCAGTTGACCTGAACTTTGAGTTGCACTTGATGAAGTTTGTGCCAAGTTTTATTTTGTTTACATTTGTCAGTGTTCACAGAATGACCTAGTTCTACTTTATGTACTTTTTCTGTGTTGCTCAACACTACCTTTTACCATAATAGTAATAATAACCCTACAGAGAGATGCAGCGGAGCCGCAGAGCATAGATCACTATGAGAGCACTACATGAGCTCTGCAGAATCCCAGGACCTGCCAGGAATATGAAGCTGTGTGTGGTGTGTGTGTGTGAGTGTGAGATTGTTTTTCTCCGATCACCCTTGTGAGGGACACAAATTTGGGCCCCACGACTTTATCATCATGTTTTAGGGTGAAGACTTACATTTATGGGGAAGGTAATGAATTGAGGTTAGGGTTAGGGTGTACGAATGAATGCAAGTCAATGTAAAGGCCCCGCAAAGATAGCTTTACAAACGTGTGTGTGTGTGTGTTTCTGCAATACACAGCATTGCGCAAACAGAGACAGCTCAAGTTTAAAAAGCACAACTGCAGTAGTTTTAGTAAGTGGGTACTTAATTGAATTGTCTGCCAGCTTTGTATGTGAACTTCTGATGCACAATATATATTGATCTTTGCTTCTTGCCCCTGATGAGTTATTGATTTCTTCATGACATTAATATAGGTCCAAATAGGGTGCAGTCTTTTGCAGCTGATGACGCAGTAACTGCCAGAATGAGAGTAACATGTCAAAATTTAATCTTAACAGGTCATAATGAAATCTGCTACAACTGCGAGTGTACTAATGCTACTTTACAATGACCTGCAACTTTTTGTTAGATTTTCACAAATACATTTTTAACAATCATGTTACAGCATCATACTGTATTATTGTGACCACATTATTAAATCTTTAGTCCAATATCATTGACCTGTCATCATTTTGACGTTACTACACAATCTGGCCGTTCTGACATCAGCTGCCACATGCAAGCATCACTGAATTAGCAATAAAGTTTATAGCATAGATGCCATAGATAGTATAAATTGTAGGTAATGAGACTTTTGTAAAGCCTGTTCTCATCCAATTTTTTTCATCAATGCTTTTTTTCATTACTGTGGATTTTTTTCATGGCTTTACCAGATTACAACAGATTAGTATCAGTCTTTTATCAAGCATGTAAAAAATGCATCAGAGGCCATTGGCTTCCTCAGCATGAGCTCTTCAGTTCATGTCAGAAACACTTTGTTTCACAGCAGCCTTACTCCAGCTTATCAGTAATGCACATAAGACTGTGTAAAGGCATCCAGAGTGGATTACGTATACACAGAAAGGGGAGCAGGGAGACTGTCCTTTAACTGTCAGACCAAACTCCCCCTCTGGTGTCTGACCACTGAACTCTCTATTGAGAGGTTAGGGGACGACAGATGGGTCCAAAGGAGGGTCCAAATACATTCTGGGAGAAGTAGGAAAACACCAGCTGAAGCGTTCAGAGTGGAGGAAGATTGTGGACCTTTTTTCATGCCACAAAAACCTACCATAAACAGCAATAAAAGGAATTTGTTTGAATATCTGTGGGTCAATTCCTCCTAACATATGCTGGAATAAGGCTTTTTAAACACATCTGCTGCCAGCTACAAGTGTGAATGCAGTACCAAAGATGCACTACCATCATGCTGAAGCCACATAACTGGAATAAAAGCCTCTTTATGTTGCTGAGGGTGATCTCCATCAGATTTTTAAATCCTTAACTTTAGTTAAACTGCTCTTTGCTCATTGTCTGAAACATTCGACCCTTCAGTACTATTCAAAATACCTCAGAGTACTTGGGTTTCATTTGGTTAATCAGACATAAACAGTCAAACGGTGTTGGATCAGCTCAAGGCCATGATTTTGTTTCTTCACAAGATTTACTGAATTGGGGAGAGCAGGTGTTTGAATTTGACAATGTGAGATGAGTTCCTTATATTTGTATAGAACTGTTTTAAAATTAAAATTCGTTCATGCAGGTCTTTCTGTGTGGTCTTGGGTGTGGGAGGGAAAGAAACTTGGGGTTGTTTAATTCAGCTCTGCACATTTTTTCCATTCTCTGCTCAGACTTATTTTAGTTTTCTCTTGCTTAAAGAGTTTAGCTTTCATCATCAGCTGATAACAATACCTTTTGTCTGTGAGTTTATGAACATTTCATCTGAAGTTGGCAGTTTCTAGTATTGCTGAAAATTTCTGGAGGCTACAGTTCATTTGGCAACACCTCAGGCTAAGGAGTTGGGAAATCCCCTTAAATGTAGTGCTGTGGGTATGAGACTGTGTTTTTTTAAATCAGCTGATAAGTAGCTCTTTTTCTCAATTTTTTTGTGTTGGCAGATTGTACATCAACCTGCCCCTTGTTTTCCAGCCACCACCAGCCATGTGAAATATGATGTAATAGCCTGTATTCATAATACAGTTGGGACACTAGGTGTTTTGTTTGTGCTGCAGTCCTGTTAATTCAGACTGACACAAACGGCATGTGCTGCTCAGTGTGCCAAATTGTAATAAAGTGGACACCATGGCCAACCAGAACCGGCACTGTGCCTGTCAAGTGTTGGAGTGCACCCACTGTTTACTTTCAACCAGTGCCAGCTCCAAGCAGCAAGTTTTCTGAATTACTCTGATAACTCAGTGAACAGGCTTCTGACATAAGCTACCTGCCAAATTCTTCTGCTTAATAAATTTTAATTTGGGAAAATTTGGCTAACACAAACACGGGTTTATTGCATCAGCTTCATCTGATTTCAGTCAGCCTTGTGACCATGTGTTGTCTTACACATACTCAAATTAAGCCAACAAATAACAAAATTTTCCCATACCACTGAATAATACACGACAGACAAGCATAATTCTTTTCTCAAATTTATTTTAACACAAAATGGCATTGAGAGCAGCCAGAATGTTTACTTCAGCTTCTTCTTGGGGCGAAGGTTGTTTGTGTGTCCACACTTCTTCTTGCGGCAGTTGACAGCACGAGGGTGCAGACGTGCATAGCACCTGCAACGCAAGTGGTAGAGTTTATTATACTGAAAATTCTCACCAAACATTTGAGTTCCACCAATAGCAACTGACCTCTGGTGGTGCATACTTGTCACTACAATACAGTATATCAGTTCAATGCAATACGTTGTATCAGTTTAATAGAAATGGAGCCTCTATTTTTTGGCAGTATTGAAAAGTACACCACCAGGACTTGCGCAAACCATAATATCCTGATACTGCCCAAGCCTACTGCGTAACACGTGACAACATAAAATAAAGACAACTTAATTTTTTTCTGAACTTACTTGCGGCAGATCATCTTGTCGCAGTTGTACTTCTGGGCCAGCATTCTGAGCGAAGGCTCGATGATGCCACCACGCAGACGCAGAACCAGATGCAGGGTGGATTCTGGAGGGCAGATCAGACCACTTTGTGTCAATTTCAACTTTGGCAGATAAGACCACTTTGTGTCAATTTCAACTTCACATCAAGCCTTTTCTCTCTAAGTATTATACAATACCTTGGCATCTATCAAAAGCTTTCAGTTATGGTCCTTATGAATGTAACAAGACACAACAGAATGTGGTATCTATAGCAGTAA
The DNA here is from genome assembly GCA_029783665.1 of Naso thynnoides. NCBI lineage: Eukaryota > Metazoa > Chordata > Actinopteri > Acanthuriformes > Acanthuridae > Naso > Naso thynnoides. The sequence goes on along the minus strand of JAQLOL010000020.1, from coordinate 11,353,307 downwards.
CAATACAGTCCATGATTAACCATCAATGTCTTTTGAAATTAAACTTAAAATCATGATAGTAAGGTCATATATGGTTTACTGTGACCACTGACACATTCAGACCATCTAGCCTTGTTGAAAATGAGCTTTTACCTTTCTGGATGTTGTAGTCTGACAGTGTGCGTCCATCTTCCAGCTGTTTGCCAGCAAAGATCAGACGCTGCTGATCAGGGGGAATTCCTACAACACATAAGACTTATTAAACTGCACTGACATGACAGCGTTCTTCTATATACAAAGGGTGAAGATGCCAGGAACGGCAACAGACTGATAATAATTCTATTTATTATAGACTAATAATCTAACCTGACTTACTTTAAAATCACACAAAAGGTTAAGTTACATAAACGGTAATACCTAATATAATTGTTTAACTGTAGGGCAAAAGATCCAGATCACATCAGCCTAAACCAAAGCAAAAGCACTTAACAGTCTAGCTCCACCACACATGGAATAAGGTGTAAATCCTAAAGTTTAAATAGTTAACACCAATTCATTGTCGGCGTGAACTCAGTTTAACGTTACCTTACCTTCCTTGTCCTGAATCTTTGCCTTGACATTTTCGATAGTGTCGCTGGGCTCAACCTCAAGGGTGATGGTCTTCCCCGTCAACGTCTTCACGAAGATCTGCATGTTTGCAGGCTGTAAGAGAAATCTGCCGTTAGCTCCGTGTTAAGCTAATTCGTTGACCGCAAGATAACTGACAGCCATTCCCACAGAATGCCAAGTCAGGAACCCGTCAAACACGATTATAACGCGTGAAATAATAATATCAACATTTTCTTTCTAAACAATCATTTAACGACAAGCTTAACACTCTGTGCTGACTTTTGGTCAGCAGCTAAAGATTTTAGCTCGCGTTAGCGGGGCCTCGCCACATGCGTGACGTTAGCGTGGAGCTCAAGCACAAAGTTTCAGTCTTTCAGGCCTTCGAACTGAGAGTGTAGCACCAAATATACAATTAATGGCGACCTAAGACGAACATGCCTTACTTTAGTCTAAGTCAATTACTCAATATCCACTAAAAACTTGTAAATATCTACTGGACAAAACGAGTACCCACCCGGCCGCTAGCTGAGCCTCAACGAAAAGAGAGCGGAAGAGGCAGACGTTAAAATACGTCACTTCCTCCTGTCGGTTTCCTTGGGAATAAAATCCTCGTGTGTATTTTTTTACCCATTCAGTTCATACTGTCAATTGATTTTACCCTTTATGTTAACTTATTTATTTCAGTCTATTGACTTTGCATCAAATTTATTATTTAGAAACATTTCATTAGGCTACTCATTTGGCCTCGATTCGAATGAGGTGAGCGGTGTACATTCAAGTCAGACAGCTTCAGCCGATTACTATAAATGTTTGAAAATAACCGCTAGATCACCTTATTAAAGCAGCTCATATCGATACAGTTTATGTTTATTTTACATTACTCCTTCTTTCTTTCTTTCTTTCTTTCTTTCTTTCTTTCTTTCTTTCTTTCTTTCTAACTCTTTTATTTTTCACCGAAGGGGGCGAGAGTGGGATATTGGATTCAGTTGAAAACGCTGTAAATGCATGGAAGTAGCGCAGTTGCGTCGGATTACACAGCAAGATATAGCCTCAACAATTAAAATTGAAACAATTTGAACCATTTAAATTTGAGCAATTTAAACAATTTGAATTTAAATTTAAATTTAGATTTGAAAATAAACTAGGCTATTTGAATTTTTAGTATATAACCTAATAATGTGAATCACAATTTTTTGAATGCATTTCACTGGGTCAGAAACACGGCATTGTGTGCACGTGTTCCAAAATGAAGTTCCTCTGAGTGGTAATGATATTGTTTGGCCATATTGTGAACTTTCATGAACTGAACAGCAGCTTTGTGTGTATATCAGTACAAGCAGGCAGTGTGCCATTTAGTTCAGTTTTAAATTCAGTTAAACATGACTGCCCCTTAATTTTCTATTTATCAATTTTCCACAAATCATA
>JAQLOL010000020.1:11325236-11351194 GCA_029783665.1 Naso thynnoides | reverse complement strand
CATTATTATTATTATTATTATTATTATTATTATTATTATTATTATTATTATTGTTGTTGTTGTTGTTGTTGTTGTTGTTTACTATTAATATTATCATTAGGCTTACATAGGCCACATATTTCATGCTACCACTTCAAAAACCTTTAATATACATCTTTAATACCCATTCTGTGCTCAAATGCAGACCAAATCATGCATCACTGCAAATTGATGTAAGATGCATGTAATGCTGAGTCATGGACTAAGGTTCTTGAAAAAGGGGAAGTATGTTTACTACAAATATACAGTATTGGTTCTTCTAGGTGAGGAAACTTGGTGTAGCTGCCTTTTTGTAACACAGGTAAAACTAGACAGAACAATGTCTATAATTACACTATTAGATCCTCAATGATAGCTGGAAAAAAATGTTTTTTTTCTCAGGCTCTTAAATGTTAGAGGCTCTTTGCGTGAGGCCTTGGTTTGCAATAAAATTGCTACATAGTTAGTTTGTATGTCCCCCCCAGTAATTGCATTTGGTCAGGTAATAGGACACCACATTTGTTTCTCAGCAGGAGCAGCAACTGTAGCAACATCATCATGTTCCACAGCACAGAGGTTTCCATGGTGAGGCATTGCAGCATTTTTCACCTGCTTTAGAAGAAGATGACTAGCTTAACCAAAGAGTCACAGCAAATGTAACTGGAACACTGTTGGCATCCAGTATGACTGAAGTGGTAAAGACACATAACCAGGCCTGTCCTGTGGGCAGAAGAGTCTTCCCTTTTTCTACCAACATCCCATTTCTAGAGAGCAATCCAGATGCCTTCTCAACACGTTTTAAGGAGGACTTCAGGCCTGTATTTGCCAAAAATGCAGAACCTGTTAGTCAGCCCACCCCGGCTCAGGTGGACCACAAGGACTTGAGATACATCAAGGAGTACATGACAGAGGCGACAGCATCCTACAAATGTCATCCACTGCCACAGATGACTCGCATCCCAGGTTGGGCCAAACTTAACACCAACTTCAAGATGCAAACTGACCCTGTGGAGGATGGTTTCCTCACCACCTATTGTGAGAAATTTCCTCTTCAGCCCTTCCAGCCGCCTCCTACTCTTATCAGACAACCACTGGGCATCAAGAGGATCAAGCAAGTGGAAAAGCTTCCAGAAAGCACGAGCCAAGTCTCCTACATCCCACATCAAGGCTCTCCTGTTATAAAAGCCAAGGTTAAACATCTCGGTTAGTTACAGTATTCTTAATTTTATTGTGATTCTATTTTGGTTAAAAACAAGTAGGGATTATGGATTCACTGCTATACTGTTTATGACTTATGTGAACATTTATCAAATTCTGTTAGGAATTAACTTCAAGAAGTTGGCAAACATTTCTTAAAACTGTCAGCCATTCAACATTGCTGCCTTGCAATGAATAACAGTGAAAGAATCTGTTTGTGGTTAATCTTTGAAAAATGCAGAAGGTGTTTGTAGTGAAATTTAAAAATTTCTCCCTAGAAAAGGGCTTTCCCTCAATCTCAGGGGATGGACGCCGTCATATTTTGGTTTCAGAGCACAACAATGCCTTCCAGGGAGCCTGGGGCAGAGCTGCTCAACGTGTGAAAAAGGTAATGCCGCAGCAGCAGCAGGTGCTGATGGTTATGATTTAATATAATCAAAGAATGCTTTTATCCAATCAAACAGCTGAATGAAAACCTGGACATTCTTTAGGGAAAAAGTCACAATGACAAGGAAAACCTCACAATACCATTCGGTCCGCCCAGCTCTGCTTAAGCTGAGATAAAAAGAAAAAGGGTTCAAGGAGGACAGTAAACAAGTGTTTGTACATCAAAAATGTACAAGAAAAGTACATTTAGAAATATACTAAAAATTAGCAAAAAAGCAACCATGGTTCTGCATTTTACCCAAATTGTTCTGCATCAGTAACAATAACAATATTACAATAAGTAGTAAGCAAACACAGATAGCAGAAATATGGCAATGCTTCACATACTTTTAGATACTCTATCTTGCTGAACTTTACGCCCTTTTAACTCAAATATTTACATTTTTATAGGTTTACTTCTAATTATTATCACTGGTCTTGCCACTTCAGATTATTAAGACCTAAGGCGCCCTCTGAAATAGCACTTTAAAGCCCAGGCATTGTTTGAAATCATCCTCTTGAAACTTGACAGAATTGCCACTGTTCACTAAAACCTTTATTTCTTAGCCTCTGAAGGAGATAAAAACATGGGATACAAACCATTTCAAAGATTGTACTTGTGGCAAGTGCATGAACTTTTTTTTTTTTTAAGATCAGTAAACATAAGCATTGATATTATCATTATCATATTATCAATAACACACTCTTTGCATCCGTGTTTAGGGGGAGAAATGTGTGTGTTTCACCTGTTCTTAAAGGTACAAACACATGTTGCAACCGGTCTAAATGGATTAAAGAAACATACTAGTTTGTTTTTCACTTCTCACCTTTAGCAGAGATTGCCCCTATCTACTACAAGTGTTGTCAAAATTCAACCCTGTGTATACTTTAGTAGATCTCTGACTGCCTTTTTAGACCCCATTTACTGCCATTCACATTGTATAGAAACACTGTAGGACATGTGAAAGTTACTAGGTACAGGTAATTCAAAGAGAACATGTGCGTTTATTTGGTCAAAAATCGTTGATCAAGTGAGAGAGAGAGGGAAGATGGGAGCTACCTTCTGCCTTCCTAGATCGAATATTAGTGTGAAGAAGGATTTTGACACAGACGTCTTTTATCTAATGTTGTCACACATTGTCAGCCACCTACTGTAACATGGACAAAATAAAAACAAATACAATATCTCATAGATAAAGATATTTGGGGGAAAATGCGAGGGGTTTATGTAAGTGATGTGACTGATGTTGACAAAGGAAATGACATGTAGTAACACACAGGAATAGGTTTAGGAACAACTCTAAACTGATTAACCGAACTGTTTATCAGTTCAAAATAAGAATAAGCCATTAAACTGTTCTTAATCAGCAGTACCAGAAAATTAATTTTCTTTGACGTAGGTAGACTCAGTTCAGCTTTGAGTATGCAGGGGGGTGACACACAATGACCTGAAGTACCAGCATCTTCAGTTGTAAGACGCAACAAGGGTATTGACCTTTAATAAAGCTTCCCATGAAATGGAAATAGGTTATCAGCACGCGACCATGACTGTGATTGTTTTTATGATGCCTATTTACAGCACACTTCCTCGGTGGCAATGGGTGATCCTGTGAAGATCGTAAAAAGAGAGACAACCCAGGCTGCGTCATTCAGCTGGCCCCCAGTCTGCAGGTCTGCTGGGTCGGTGTAACAATTCAGATGTCTTCTCAGATGTGTTGAATCTTCTTATGTGTTTTACTTAATGTTTTGATTCAAAAGGTCAGGAGGTACAAAGTGTCTCAAGTGAAAAAAAACCCTGCAATTTGATTTGCTTGATGGCCTCAAAATGCAAAGTTTGAAAGCAGTTGAAAATAAATTTTGGAATAATTATTTGCCACTCCTTGAAAACTCAGATGATTTGGTGTTTAATTTATCCACTAAAGTCTAACTGATGCATGATCTGTGCTTCTCATACAGTCCACCTGTGATGAAAGAGATTAAAAAAACCCGCAACCTTGGAAATTTCTCTAGTGACTCGTGGTTGTGCACATCCAGAGAGGCCTTTTGTTATAAGCAGGGTGAGTGTTTTTTGTGTTTATGACCAGACAGTCTTGTCAGCTGACCATTCAGATCTATCACTTGAATATTGTTTTGTGCTGATTATTCTGAACAGTGTGCTCTGCTTTTAAAAAAAAAAATGTAAGCACTGGAAAAGTTATTTTTAGTGTATCAGTGTTCTAATTCGATCACAATTATAAAATAGTTACATGAAGCTTTGGTGTAATGAAGCTTGTGTAGCTGCTTTTCTGCACATCACATTCATGTTGCCTCTAGGGACTTATTGGTGAACGTTTAGATTGGATGTGACTATACACTCAAAAGTTCAAAGATAACTTCATAAATCTGTTTCTGTTGTCCTGCCTGGATCAGTATTTTTGGTTTCTTCCTCAGGTGATCCAGTTGTTTTGATTAAAAGGAACAAAAATTTCAGTTCCTTACCCGAAGGAGACATTGATGCAAGGCGCAACAGAGAGAGGATGAATATCACCTCCAACAGAATCTTCTTCCCTGAGGTGGGAAAACAAACCTCTTACTATGTTTATTTTTATTGTATTTTAAATTCATATTACTTTCATGTAAAGTTGGATTAATTCATAAAGTGGAGATTTACCACTTTAGGTTGATAAATGACCTTTGCCCAAATGTTAGACTTTGAAGTTGATTTTGATGGAGCCTGCCGAAATATCTAATCATGCCGGCTGTGTTCCTCCCTGTAGTCAAACCACACAGAGCCTCCAGTGTATGTGTGCACGTCTGACCTGATGACCAAGAGCCATGTACAGTTTGGATCACCCCGTCTGTCAGACCTGTACTATTCAACTTCATCCAAAGAACACTATGGCAAGCCGGATGGAGAGCGAGCCAGACCAGCCAACCAACTGCCGAGCAACATTCTGACTGGACCAGGTGATGGTTTGGTTGTGTTTATGTGTTTTAAAGGAGGGTGCCTGTAGATGTTAAATGGGTTCAATCTTCTTTGCAGAACATGGGCCAAGCCAGAGCACCTCAAAGACTGACTTCATCCCTCTGAAGACCTGCAGGCCGACAGCTTGTTGGATGCTGCGGCAGGTGAGAGATTATAAACTTAAATAAAAAATGTTACCACCTGTATAATCTCTTGGTAACAGTAGCAGCAGCTGGCTGCAGATCTTGTCATAGCAGTGGCAAATTATAAGCAGTACATGAGTAGGAACATTAACAGCAGTTTCAGCGATTGGAATGTTGATGTTTGAGGCTTCAGAGAACTTTGTGTGTGTCTCCTTGTTAAAAGATTCGTATTTTCTCATCACTGAGCATAATATTAATATGAGACTGTCTGTCGTTAATAGAGCAACATTAGGTTTCCACTGGCCCATCAGCACTTCAGCACCACCCACAGTGAGGAATATACCACCAAACCTTTGATCGTGCAGCGTCCAAGCTGCAACCACTTCTTATCTCATTTTGTCCTGCAGTGACTGAGAAGCACATCATGGTCATTTCTTGTGTTCTTGACTAGTTCCAGATAAAATATATAGTCAAATTAGTTGACAAGAATAGTTTTGCTTTTTTGTTTTTTTCTTTTAAATTGATATGTTGCATATATACACCACAGTATATTTCATCCACATATTTGACACTTGGCTCTGGATTTTTCCTCCTCAGTTTGTTTCTGAGATTGTTTTTTAAGTTGTAGTCATAAGTGAACTCAGAATTGCAGTTTGTCCACAAAATGGCATAATGGCCTTTAATTTCTGTACAGACTATAAAAACACAAGACAAATAACATGCAGCTTCACACTTAAGGTAGACATTACTGAATACTATGAAGAGCAGTTTAAACTTAAAGGAAAGCAGTTCTCTACTGTAAATTCAAATATGTTGTTTCATGCAGAATTTTTAAAAAACATGTTAAGAAGTGTGTGGTGATTGTGGAGCCACTAGAATCCTCTACTAGAGTAAAATTACCTTTAAAAAAATGAATAAAAGGGATTTGAAAATTAATGCCTCTCGCTCGCACTAAACAGGTTTCTGATCCATTTTCTCTTAAAAATGACTTAAGATCTATTTCAAACATACAATTTTTGGTTTGTTATAAATAGTAAACTCACTGAAATCCTACTTGACTTAAATGTTTCCTATATTTTTAAGAATGATTTCCAACAACTAAAAAATAACTTCACTCTTCACTCTTCCAGTTATGAACCTTTTATAACTTTCAAACATGTATCCAACTGTGCACTCTGTCACATCATCCCTCAGTGATCTGTGCTTTTAAATGAACTACATGAGAATGCTCATGATCTCACTGCCCTGATAAATAAATAAACGCTCTCCCGGATCAGTACGGATAGAGGCACCAGAGTGTGAAATGTTAAAGCTGTGTGCAAGTGCAGCTTTAGCAGTTGGGTGGTTTAGGTTTAAACATGAACCTTAGCCTCACCTGTCATATTTAGACCAGGAGGGGGACCAGTCTTGTCCTACTTCCACTGTGTGTTTACACTGTCAATGCTTACTTTTGGGAAGGTTAGTTTCTGTGTTGCTGAGAGATAGTCATCCCTTCCTTCAAGCACGATTGACCTTAAACTCTGTACAAACAATCTATGTTGTAACAATAACACAGCCTTGACCCTAATATGCGGCCTAAAAAATTGTTGACCGGCAAACAGATGTAAATAAACTAAAGTAGAAGTTCACCAACAAAGGCAGCAGGCCAGGTATGAGCTGCAGTGTCAGCTGGCCATCAAGCTCAGGTTCAGGTTCAGGGGGTACAAGTCAAGTGCAAGAGTGTGGTTTAAAACTAGATTCAGCTCCAGAAAAAATTAAACAGCTCTTGTTTGACGCTGCCCGTTGCACCAAGAGACATGCCAAAAATACAGGTTAATTATCAGCCAGATTTTTACCTCTTAGGCCATGGAATGAATGAATCATTTATTAAAATGTGCATAATTCTCAGCTATAATTCTTCTTCTTTGTGCACCCATCTCTATGATTTCTTAGCATAATTTAAAAAAATTCTGTGTGAAACAATAAGTAAGCATTAATGAATGCCTGTATTGACCCCTGTGACCTTGTTAGTTTGAAAAATATTGGTAGCCTATAGATATTATAGTATGAAAGGAATTTTATTCTTAATTGCTAAACTGGAACAATAAGTTTTACAAAGACAACAGCTTCTGTTTCTGTGTCGGCCAGCACATGACATGGTGATCATATGACGGAGTCTCTCAAATACTGAGGCACGTGACTCATAAAAGCCAAAGGAAGAAACCACAAGATTCAGAATTCGTCTCTGAAATCTTTTTTCCCCCTGGCTTTCATTTTATTTTAGTTTTACTTTTTAAAATAATCCTGTTTTTTCCTTAACTTAAAAAAAACAACAACTTTTTTTGTGAAGTTTTTTCATACTTGTATGTTTTATAGCCTCTGTTTCTAGGCCATTTGTTCTTTTCTGTTTGTATTTATAAATAGATAATAGGGGGAGTAATAAGAATTGACCAATTTTAACTGGAAAAACATGTTGCCTTCAAAATAAAAGCCTGCAGTTAACATCAAAAATCGGTGCCCAGGTCAAATTTATGTATTTTATGCAGTTTTATAACAATGTCTTTTCATCAATGACGCAATTCTTTAAGATTCCGCTCACAAACAGACCCCAAAAAAACTGAAAGGTGATACATGGTGTAATTTCAATTTCAAACGCATAGCCAGAACGTGACATTGTTATTTTGTGTTATTTCACCCTGTCAGTCCACGCTTTCCTCCTCTGTGCTGTGCTCCTCCTCCTCGGCGTTAAAGTGGGCGGGCGTGAGTCGCATGTGCTCTTCATCATTGGCGTACAACAGAGAGTTCCTGTGTTTCTGGGCGTTGAGACGTCGCCGTTTATAAAGCCCGTGCTGCCTTTAAAACATTTAGTCGGAGTAAAACAGAGGCGTTCATCTCCGCTGGGAACTCCGCCTTCAGAAGACCACCACTCTGCCCCCTGACCTGCCGGTGAGTTTGAGACTTTTAAACGTCAGTTCAACGTTTAACTGTACTTTTAAAAGGACAGGCCAGATCTTGATCCTGATTGGCTGACAGCCGCTCTCAGACGTTCATGAAACTCAAGATAAACACGCACGCTCCACATAACGGAAAATGCATAGACTAACAGTAAGTATAATCACCGAGTGCTGGTGTGCAGAGGCATGTTAAAAGCGTGTTTTTAAACCTTTTGTCTTTATGAATAGTCGATCTTTCCATTCAGACATCCATGAAACGCGAGGCAGATTCTTTAAAGAGTAATGAAAAAGAGGACACATGTTTGTTTTTTTAAGTGGAGCGTTTTTAGTAAAATGTTAAAGTTTATATGCGGGTCATTGTCGTGGGATTCTACAGTGCCCGCTTTGTTCTGTAGTGTTCAAGAGCCTGCCAGAAAAAAAAAAGCTGAGATAGGTTGTTATATAATGTTATTAAACATTTCTAAAAACGTGCTTTAAAACAAAATCACCACACAGCCCTGTTTCCTGGCAGAAGTAGCTCTGGCGTGTCTGGGACCCTGAAGTGAACCAACCCCACCCTAAAAATAAGATCTCTGAAAGAAAACAGCCAACACTAACATTACATCAGTTTTTAGTGGAAAGTGCATGATGAAAAGCAGTCCAAAAGCATTGCATAATTTTATTTAACAGTGAAGACAGGACTTCACATGTATAATTTGCTCAATTTGGGGTCCCCTGATTGCCACAGGAGCCCTAGATGTAAATAATGTATGCCTCCAGCTGGTTCTGGCTGTTTGTAGTGTGTTTTTTTTACAGCACCACCTCTACACACACTTCTGTCATTACTGTAAACCATGAGTATGTCGGCGTTAAGCCCTCAGCTTTGGCGAAAGTGTGTGTTTTTATTTACCGTTTAACTGTCCTCACTCACAGAGATGACATTGAGCACTATAAAGTCTTTCACGCTGGAGCTGGATGGTCCGGCTGACGCAGCGTTCACCGGAGGTGAGGTGGTGTCTGGCCAGGTGGTACTGGAGATCCGGAGGGACACCAGAGTACACTCCATGAAGGTGCAGGGAAGAGGGGTGGCCACAGCACACTGGCTGGAGAACCGGGGCATGAACTCCGTCTATAACGACTACACCTCCAAGATTACATACTTCAGGAAGAGACAGCATCTGATCCGAGGTAAGTGCCGCAAGCTGCAGATGCTGTCAGTCCCCTGGATGGTTAATATTCCCTGTGCTTGTTTATATTTACTGTGTTTGTCAGGCTGGCAGTGGAATAACACACAAGCAAACCCCGTGTGAGTTACAGCTTCAGTTGCTGAGCTTTCTTCAAACAGAACATATGGCAGAGTCTGTCTCTCCATTTTAAATGTAAAATTTGGGTTATTTCCATGGTTTTGTTGCTGACATATGCAATGATTCCTGTTAAATAAAATTTGCCTCTATTGTTTTGCATGTAAAATGTCAGTGATTATTCACCATAAGCTGTGTAAATTATACTGTGGTACTGCCTGCTCACTGTTCAGGGAAGAGAGCCAAACAGGACGGGTCAAAGAGTTCAGCTGTGATGACAAATCTCGAGTTAGGTAGTCCAAAGTTGACTAAAAATAAAATACTGGCCGTGCCTACTTGGAGCTGTAGAAACGTGACCATGTAAAAATAGGTGCATTTCTATTTTAATGCTGATTTTGTCGTCGTTTTCTGCATTTTCTTTTGCCCGCCACTGTATCTGCATAATATTTTTTAAAAATATCATCTGTCATTTGCAGCTTTGCTGTGATATAAATAGTAACTATCTCAGCATGCTTTGCAGATGGTGGATGAAAAAGTTCTCTCTCTAGTCAGAATAATTAAGTGCAAAACTGCTGATTTGCTCTGTCATGTGCTGCTGGAAGAAACTGTGTCTTGTAGTCGCGGCAGTTTGCAAAATGAAGCCACCTGGGCCAAATGTCTTGTTGCATGGAAACCCAGGAGGAGCCAACACTGGCTTGTGCAGATACGTCTGCCAGATAACATAATCCTAACATTAAATACAAATCCATTAGTCCTGGGTCCAAATAAACATAGGGGTTTACTGAGTCCTGTGTTGTACAGTATGTAATGCTGTAAAGTGTTGAATTCTCCCCTGGTAAATAAGCCAGGTAGCTTAAAATCACAGAGGCAGACAATATAGGCCGCAGTGAATGAGTAAATAAACTGTAGACCGTAGTTAATGTTTCATTAGATGCTCTATAAAGACGATTTGGTTCGACTCCCACGCCTGGTCAGACAGATAAATATGAACCGATTCGATATGAGATTAAAAGGGTCAAATAAGAGCAGAGTGTGTGTTGTTGTTGTTGCTTTGGAAGAATTCACACAGCCAAATAAGTGGCTGAATGTAGATTTTCATCACAAACAGTGTGTCATTTCCGGGTCATTTACTGCTGCAGCAGCTGCATCACGTGTGCACTGTGGTTAAAGGAGCACGAGGAAGGTTTTGTTTGTGTTAACATCTTGCCTCCATGTCAGTTTAAATCACACACATTGAAAAAGCAACCAAAATGATCAACCTGTCACCAATGATGAAAATAACAAATACATAAATAACCCATGAGTTCATTTTTCTAAATTCATTATTAAGTGTAAAATATAAACCAGTCGCCATCAGTTACCTGTGCTGAATTTGATGTTTTCAAACTGCTGACTCTCTTAGACCAGCTTAAGAAAAATCAAAACATGAATTTTACAATAATATGAGATGCAGGAAAGTGAGCAACGTAAAAAATGGATCTGTGAAAAGCAAATGTGTGATATCAATAACTTGCCAGCAGTTTGCTTTTATCAATATTATTTTTCCGATCATTTAGGGAATGCAGTTACAATAATTCTCATAAAACCTTCATAAATAGAGAACCAAAAAGCATAGCTCAGTATGACGGTGACCCTGCACAATTTCTTTTCTTTTACTTGTACATTTCTTTCTTCTTTGACTGAAAAAAAAAAAACTGTCTATGCTTAAGCTGATTTTGTCAATATTTCAGCATTACAGTTGCTTTCTGTCAAATAAAAAGTCTGGTTGAACAAAGGGCAATTTATAATAAATATTTATTATAAGATGATATCAACTTGTTATTTATTCATTCATTCATTTTTTTTCCATTAATGAATATTGCTATAGCATTTATACCACGCTCGATACCTCTGTAATAACTCTGGGTGAATTAGGTCATTTAGTGAAAAGTTGTTCATCAGGAAGCATAATTCCCTCAGTTGGATTTTATCTATATCACCTGATCCAAATAGAACATCAACAAATGAGATGACCTGTGATACAGATCAATAAAACTGATGATTTCACCGGATTTGATGTCTCCACACAGGACTTGACTCAGTAATGCTGTTTATGAGCTAACAATACTAGTTAAATGGAGCTTTAACTACTGATTGCTAGCAAATATTAATACAAACAAGATAGGATAGAATCCTGCATAGCCATTAAACATGTACACATATTTCCAATGATTAGATATAGCAAAGATATTCTCGGATGCATGCGTGGGCAAATAAAACAATGTGCAAACATCAAACCATAAGGTGTGGAAACGCACCTCTGTTGTAACAAAAGGACACAGTGTTGTATAGTAACAGTGTTTTTGTTTTTTGGTTTCTTTTTTATGTTTCTTCATCCCTCAAGTGATAAATGAATGGAGGCAACCTGTACTTTCATTTTTTAGGATTTAGACATGGTGGTGTGACCTGCAAACGTCCCTTAGTCCAACATTCTTTGTAGACCAGTGTGATCTGCAGAATCTGTGCAGGAAACATCAGTGCTTACACTTCTTTTTTTTAGAAAAGCTTCATCCTTCTCAAATAGACCCCAAATGCTCTAAGGCCCAAAAATATACTTGCTGTTTAACCTCTTGCGCACATAGTTATACAATTATTATATTTTAGGCTTAAGGAACAGAATCAGTTTTATTTTCCGATAGGCTCGCATGCACAACTGATTGGGCAGAGGCAGGTCTACATGTAAAAGTTAAAAGGCTGAAACAAGGATGTCGAGTTTGGTTCCTTTTACTTGGGGCTAGAAATGACGAGAACGTGAAAGGCAGATGCGAAAGAGCGGAAGGAGGAAGTGGTGGGGGCTGTTTAAAAAAATGCAGTCTGTGTCACCGTGGCAACCAGGAAAACATGTGCTCCCTTGGCTCCACCCTCCTCCACCACACAGCCTGCTGCTGATCTCCATTCATTTGACAGTATGGTGTCAATTTTGGCTCATACATCATTTATTTTTCCATAAACTGTTCTTGCAAGTGATTGTTTTTCCCTTGAAAGGCAGAAATGTGGACGTCTGTGAGAGTTCCAGTTGAAAAGAGTCACTCCAGTTTAAGGAGTAACAGAAAAATTGTTTTCTTGCAAACAGCACTGAAGAATTAAAATTCCTCAAGCTCCTATTTGCTCTTAAATGTGTAGGGCTTCAATGTAAATATTTGTTCTACAATGTTGTGCCCCCTCCCTCCTTGAGTAAACAAGAGAGACCCAAGAGGATAAATGTGTTTACTTAAGTGTGCAGCAGAGGTAAACGTGTTTGCAGCCATGATTAAGGTGATCGTACTGAGTCATCTGCACAGCAGGAGCGTTTATCAGGCCAATCATTCTGTTTACAGAACCAAATGTTCATCTTATCAGGACCGAGACAGTGAGATGTGGTAAGCGGGTTGATGCTCCTGTTCACCAGCAGAGGGTGTGCTGGACCTCATTTCAGCCCAAGCCCACACTTCCTGGATGCATATCAAACTATGACTACCACATGAACACTGCATACATTTATACATTTTGATGAACTGATTACACTGAAGAGAAGATGCAGGAAAACCTGCAAGCACCATCTGCGTTTATTTTTACCCTACAGGGAGTGAAATAACAGTCAGGGGACTGTTGGGGGTGGGGGTGGGGTGGGGGGCTCAGTGTAAAAGCCCCAAAGGCCCAATTTCCTTTTATTATTCTTTGAACACATTCTACTTAGTCTTACAACTTCTTACAGACAACTCCTTTTCAGTTCAGACTTTGCAAATGCATTCTGGCAGCCCTGCAGCAGTGTACACTCACCAGTTGGTGGCACTAGAGAGCTAACCAGTCATTCCAGGGAACAAAGGGGTAAACAACTTTGTTTTTCTCAGACCAGACTTGATTTTTGTCTGAGGACTTTTGGAATGAATGAAAAGAATAAAAGCACTTATAAATGAAGATGTGTGTTAAGTAACTGACTGCTGAAGAGTTTCAACCAAAAAAATTGATTCTGTTCAGAATTTGCCTTGTTTGTAAATATAAGTAACTTTGATGTGTTAGGAAAAGCACATGGAGTGCTATGATTCATGCATGCGATCTGTTTCGTGCACGTTTTTCTTATTCTGGTTATTGTAGTTTTCTTGTGTGCAATCCCTTTGTTATCAAAGTTTGAATGACTTGTTATTCATTCGGGGTGATTTGGTGGCGTAAGTTGCATGCTTTTGTGCATAGCTGTGTGTTTTCCATGTGTGCAGCAGGCCAGACTGTGTAACAGTATGTTCAAAGTGACATAGAAGAAGTGGCGTAAACAGCTTTGCTCTAAAGTGAAGTTATGCTCCTTTGAGCTGTGCAGGGCCAGACAGAGCCATGCTCAGTAAGCCTGTTTTCTTCTAAGAACCTGTAACCATCAATCATCAGCACCCAGGCCCTGTTTTCCTCACTGCTGCCTCCACACCCAGTCTGCATGTTTATTATGCTGCCTTCAGGCTACCTCGGAAATATAGCTTGTTACTGAAAAGCGCTGCACACAAGTGATTCAACTAAGTTGTGCGTTGAATTGAAGAAGTTGGAATTTTACAGGACACTCAAAGTTTTCAAGCTGAGACTTTATGTTGCCATGAAACACATTATAGTGGTTGTCATTTTTTTTGTAGTTTTGGCATCAGGAGAAAGTTTATTCCAGAGTTTGCTGGTGTTTTTGTTTCCATCGTGTATTTATAGGCGATAATAGTAATCCTTAACCTCAACCTGTATATACTTAACAAATACATCGACAAATATGAAACATCTTTCGGCCTAAAGGCAGTTAATGAAAGGGAAACAACACATCCAACTTGGTCACACTCAAGTGTTTGTTGCTTAAACCCAAAGTATTCGTCTGTTCGCTGTTTAAAATCTTCCTAAGAAGTTTGGTCGTCAGGTTTGATTGAATGAAGGTACCAGAAGCATCCACGTCTTGTTTACCACTGTAGTACTGACAAGTCGGTGCCAAGGAGGAGCACGTGAAGGCAGCAGCACCAGCCTTCAGTCCTCTCCCCGAGGCCTTACATAATAAATTAAAAAACGCCGCCCACTTTCTCAGCCTCCAAATAGGGCTGCAGTCCGTCAGTGTTCAACAGTTCAAGCTCATAACAAGTGAGCAGGAAACATCCCGAGTCCCGTCAGAAAACTTCAAAAAGCGAGGAACGAGGAGAAAGGGATCGCTCACGCTTGAGAGGACTGCGCGACGTGCAAAACAAAGATGATTTTCGATAAGTTGAAAAAGTTTGACATCGTCTTCGACTCTCCGGAGATGAACTGCCCTCCAGTGTTCAGCAGCGGGGACGTGGTGTCCGGACGGGTGGTGCTGGATCTGTCCGGGGAGAGTCGAGTGGACTCCCTGAAGCTGCACGCCGAAGGCTTCGCCAAGGTGCACTGGACCGAGTCCCGGTCCGCCGGCTCCAGCACCGCGTACACGCAGAACTACAGCGACGAAGTGGAGTACCTGAACCGGAGAGAGGTGCTGCTGCAGGCAGGTCAGTCCGCTTTGCAGGCACGGTGATGGGGGAGAGCTAGGAGTTTGTACGCCCTCTGTAAACTCATGGAAGTGGGAGACAGCAGGAGCTCAAAACCGCTTTAACTCATTGCATAGATGCCAAGCGAATGAAACAATAATGAAAGTGGTTTATGCGTGTGTGGACATTGAGTTAGTTGTTTCAGGGAAAAGTGTTGTTTTCATGATGGGGTATGCAAGTTAACCACTTTTCCCAGTTGAGTCTTTTAAGTATTCTGTGAATAAAAAGTCAATCAAAAGTTGAGGCTTGAATGATTTTGCTTAGGGTCTATGGGGAGTTGTTTATTTTCTCCTAAAAGTAACCATTAGGCGATTTGTAAACAAGCACTCAGATTCGGTCAGTGACAAAAACACTTCGGGGAACTTGCTTGTTATTTCTTAAGAAGTTTCTTACTGGTTGCAAGTCAGTATAAGTATAAATAAAAACCTCTACTGCCTAGAAAAAGATTAAGTAAAGTCCTTTAATATTGTGAAAAAATCTGCTGAAAGACATTTTGCCCACGCGACACTTTTCCTCATTCGAAGAAAGTCGTGGCTTGTTTTTCTCGCCGCGACGTGGGTGAGCCTCGAGTCTGTCTCCATTCATTGGGCACCGAGTTGTTTTGGTTTAAAGCGCAGACAGGAAACTGGCAGCCAGAGACTTTAAGTTGTTTTCCTGTCGTGTTCACTCCCACTGCTCGATTCTGCTCTTCATGTAAATATCATATAATGTTAAACAGTTTGCGGATGTTTGATTGTTTTTGCATACACAGCAGAACGCTCAGCAACAACCCACTTGACCCATTAAGAGGATTTGGCAGCGACAGTTGAGTTTGAGTAAAGTTGGAGCTTCAGCCTGACAAAAGGACAAAAAACACACAGAGTCTCTTGAGGCAAACACGTTTTCCTGGATCTGTGCAGCAAGAGGGAGAATAAAACAGAGCGGCTGAGACGAGCTGTGCGTTACAGCTTGAGCAAAACATGTTCTCAGTCAGCACAATGGAGCAGGAACCGCCCCTCCAAGCCAGCGCTGAAGCCATGTGATTGCAAAGAAGGACAGAGAGGTTTCTATTACAGCAAGAGTCACGCTCGAAACTCCCTAACTGAGTCAAACCTTTTATGAGGATTTCTACACAACGCTGTTGTTTGTTTTTTGATGAAGGTTGGAATAATGGTGCAGGTTTAGCAAAGTCTTATCAGGACTTCTTTAGCTGCTGCTTCAGAAGTAATTAGCAGCTATTCACTCATGTCATGTATATGACCTTATGCACTATTAGAAAATCAGTCCCAGTAAATATTAACTGACTTTTATTGTGTCACTATACTCAATTTATTGCTTTATACAGGCGTTACATTGCAAAAGTTTGTCTCTTTACACCTGCTGTGTTGTTCTGTTGAGGAGAACAAAATAGAACTGAAGCGACATGTGAATGTACAATACTTAAATTTGTTTGGGTTTTTTTTTCTCCCCTCTGCTCAGATAATGGTGAAGTGACCATCCTCCCTGCCGGCAGACATGAGTTTCCGTTCAGCTTCCAGCTTCCCGAGGAGACGCTGGTCACCTCCTTTGAGGGAAAACACGGCAGCATCCGTTACTGGGTCAAAGTGAAGCTCCACAGGCCGTGGGCCACCGTCAAGAAGATCAAGAAGGAGTTTACAGTCATCGAGCCCATCGACATCAACACGCCGACCTTACTAGTGAGCATCTAGACCCTCACATTTCATGACTGTGTCATCACATATTTCATGGTTTATGGGTGTTTCGAGGCACATGGCTCATTTTGTTTCATCACTGCCAGGCGCCACAGGCTGGAACGAAGGACAAGATGGCAAGAGCGTGGTACCGCAACTTTGGACAGGTGTCTGTTACAGCCAAGATCGATCGCAAAGGCTACACACCAGGTGAGAGTCTCATAGTCAAACAGATTCTCCTGAAGACACTGTTTTTGTAGCCCAGTTTTAATAAAAGCTAACATATTTTTTGTCTTGGCAGGCGAGGTGATACCTGTCTTTGCGGAGTTCGACAACTCTACCTCCAGATCAGTGGTGCCCAAAGCCTACATCACACAGACACAGACGTTTGTTGCCCGCGGCACCATGAAGCAGAAGCGCTCGGTGGTTGGCACGCTGTGTGGTGACATTGTGGGCGCCAAATGCAGGGAGACATGGCACGGCCGTGCCATCAAGATCCCACCTGTCGGTCCCTCCATCCTGCAATGTCGCATCATCAAAGTGGAGTACATGCTCAAGGTGAGCTCAGCCTTCTTTCTTCGACATTCAGACGCCCCCTGCTGTGAGTGCTGCTGCTGTTTTCAAATCTGCACCGCGCACCAGTGTCACCGAAAGTTCTCTTTTCCTTCCACCAGGTTTGTGTCGATGTTCCTGGGACGTCAAAGCTGTGTCTGGAGCTGCCGCTGGTCATAGGCACCATACCTCTCCATCCCTTCGGCAGCAGGACCTCTAGCGTCAGCAGCCAGTACAGTGTCAACTTGGAGTGGCTGCGCATGGCCATCCCTGAGCAGCCTGAGCGTAAGTATCCTCTTTATACTGCAGTGATTGACAGACAGAGAGTTGGAGGTCTAGATGCATGAATTCGCCAATTAAAAAAAAAAAGAAGAAAAAGTCAGTGTCTCTGAGGATGTTTGTTTGTTTTTTTGACCCAAATCTTGCCAGTGAGCTCGTTCATTGGCCTGGGCCAAACAAACTGATAAAGAATTTTTTGATATAAACAGTGGAGTGTTTTCATGCAGTAGAATAATAAAAACTTTCACTCCTAGTTTATTTACAATATTTATTGTCTGCTACACCAATTAATTGCTTCTTTTTGCATTCAAAGAGCCTCTTTAACCTCTGTCAGTTAATGGGCCTTTTCCCTTGTTTTTATGATCACTGTCTTCCAAAATATCACTGGGTCAGATGCCAGCATGCATAAACAAAACAAATGCTTGGATTCAGCAGAGATTCATGCTGGATCAGGTCCGTGTTTGTTAGTGCGAAAGGCAGTAAACGTTCTGTGGGGTTTTTTTTTTAGAGTTTTAACATGCAGTGATGATTCAGCAGCTTAGTGTTTGGACCTGCACCGTTCTGTTGAGTCAGAGCAGCGGACTAATCCCGCCTCTCGCCCTGCAGCTCCTCCAGATTACAGCTCTGTGGTGACAGAGGAGGAGGCCGAGCAGCGCAACAATGCCGCGGTTCCACAGCCCACTGAAGATCTGAGTGGGATCCTGGAGCGCCCCCTCAGGGCTTTTGTCCAAGAGTTTCGCTTTCGACCTCCGCCAGTGTACAGCGAGGTGAGTCACCACATGCTGGAAACAACTTCCACTTCTTTGCACTGTTTATTTACTTTGATCGGTTCATATAGAGGCTTGGACGGAGATTTGTTTTGAGTAGATGAATTTAAAAACATCCATAACTGACTTCTTTCATGCCAAAGAAACTCTTGAGAACACAGCTGAATTGTATAACCGTAACCACATGAAAACCAATCAGTGGGTGTAGGCTGAATGTGTCACAGCTTTGAATGTTTTGCTCGGCGAAAGATTGTATAATCTGCTTACTTAACCTACATCTTGTTTTTCTTTTTTCTTAATGTCCATTTCCTGCCTGCAGATTGACCCCAACCCTCAGCCTATCAACATGAGACCTCGCTGCATGACGTGTTGAACCATGAGCCCTGCCTGAGCGTCAAGCAACTTAAGTTCATACAACGAATCAAGAGATTTGTCTTCTCCTGGATTACTTCTCTCTGAGAAATGGTGTCTGGTCCCACCAAGAGACATGGAGGGGGACTGGAGCACCACAGAGAGGTCAGGAGACCGAGCTCACAGGAACTGGATGTCTGTGGAGGCCACTTCCTTTCCAGTGTATAAAATAAAGTGGACGCTTTCCTGTTCTGTTGTGAGGAAAGTAACTTCTCCACCCCAGTTTCTGTCCTCCCCCAAGTGATCTTTGGCTCCTACTAAAGCGAGCTACAAATACCTCCCAATCAAGGATTTCCTCATGTGAAGCGCATTTTGAGATTTAAGGAGTTTGGGACATATTAGGGGGGGATCACTTGATTTTTATCAAGTGGAGAGTTGGAGTTGCACCTGATTGTCAGGTGAAAAATGAAGCGCTTTTGATAAGCTGACATGTTTAGAAGCACATTGTCATCTTTGAGTGACGTAAAGAGAGAAGTGCAATTTTTGTCTTCAGTTTAACTCCCCTTGTACTGGCAACATAGTAGATTTAATAACCTACATTGCTATGCATCAAGTGCCTGTGATGATTTCTACTGTTACTTAAGCACATACTGTATCTGAAGGTGTTACGGTGGAGTAGAGAAGTGAGCAGATGTAGTTGTATTTTATATGCATGCAGGTCATAATATGTAAAAGGGAAAAATACATATGCCTTAATTATCTGCCTTTCAGGATTGCATGAGAGTTTCAGGGAGTTGTTCTCTCATAGAGATGAATAGAGCTGAATATATTCAGAAAGAACTTTTAGAACAAAAGCGGTTGAATTGTATGTGGATGAATTCCAAGAAAAGTTTTGTGTGAGTGCAAAGCTTAAGGCACTGAAGTGTCAGATAGCTGCGGTTGTTGATTTAAGCTCAGCAATTAAACAGGATGAGCAGTTAGTATATAAAGCTACACGAGGCTTATAGATTAGCTCTCCCAGCTGCTAAACAAGAGATGGAGGAAGAGGAGGAGGAGACCTCTGAGCTATGTGGCCCGAAGCTTTTTGATGGGAGCCAGATGCCCTGTTGCTTTGGGGTGCTTTCTGAGGCTCAACCCGGACACACTGCTCAGCATTCAAAGTCGAGCCTCATGCTGGAGATGCCACTAAAATATAGGGACAAAAGACATTCCAAAAAAACTGACCAGAGGATTGCCTGTTCCCCTCAACTTCCAAAAAAACTGTTAGGAGTGTGAAAGAAGTCTTCAGGGTCAGCTGTGCAACTTTGGTGGCACGCACTGAAAATTAAGAATGTATTTTTCTATGAATTCAATTGTTTGTTCACAATTTTGCCAAAGTTTTGTAATTGTTGTTTTCTAATAAAAAATCTCAAATGATGTTTGTCTTTGTTGCTTTGTTCAAATCTTGGCAGGCATGTCGGCTGTAAACTTTGTTAGGGAAATAGCAGAGGGCCAGTGTTTAACATGTTGCGTACCAGTGGAACGGTACATCATGTTCAATAGTGTGAGTCAAATCTACATTATGGCCGAGGGCAGGGTTCACAGGAGAAACGAGCTACACTCACTGGATCAAAACAATAATTACAGGCTTAAGTTTTGCCTGTGATGGTTCTAATATTGCACACTTACGCAATCTGTTTTGTTTCTGGATACTTTTGCTGCTCTGAAGGAGTCAACAGTTATTGCTCAGCCTCACCACTGACTTATCTGTCACACTGGGTTCAGCTGATACATGGATCTCATCTGGAGTCCTCTTGTACAGTTTGTACTTTGTTTACATGAATATTCAACAAGGATGACATATTTTTGGCCACATGTAAACAAGTAACACATAGAAACAAGCAAGCAGCTCAGTGAATTATACACAGTGCTACACAAAGCTATAAACATGGGTGAAGGCCAGGCTGGACAAATTCTCTGGAATTTGTTCATTTAAAAGGATAGTTCACCCCAAAATAAAAATTCAGTCATTATCTACTCACCCTCATGTTGATGGAAGGTCGGGTGAAGTTTTTTTAGTGTCCATAATACTGCTGAAGTTTGACAGGAAAAGAGCGTTGTAGTCAAGTCCGAAACATAAAAGGAGTACAGCACATGCACTGGTGATGCGGAATATCGACACTGAAGTATGAGCAGTGGGAAAATGGAGATACAACATCTCACCATTCAAGCACTTGCGCTGTCAAGTCACAGTGCCACAGACACAGTGCCGCACCAGACAGACACAGCGACGGGGGAGACTTATACAAATTGTGATGTTTTGAGCTGCAGAGGTTTGGCGATATCCTCAAAGTAGCGACTGGTGGGAGCATGTCGTCCTCGGCACATTTGATGACGAATTCTGCACTTCTGCCTCCCTCTTCATGACATTGGTCATTGTGTGTCTTGCTGCAAGTGATGCAAAGCTATCCAATTTGAATGACCAGAGCGTCCGGACTGAGGACGCGTCTGTAGAAATCAGATTTGAATCGCATTTCAAACCACCTCCACTTTTGGTTTGGATCTGACTTGCAAAAATCAGATTTCATGGGGTTTTTGCTGTCCAGACTTCATAAAATCAATCTGGATATGACAAGTCAAGTCAAGTCACTTTATTAGCTGTCCCTTGAAGGACAATTTGGTTGCAACAGACACACACACATTCAACTTCACTGTAGTCAGTATCTCCTAAGAAGGGAGCCATGTTCACGTGCATTTACTCTTACTTGCTCTTACTTTACTCTTACTCTTGTCTTGTTGCTGTCACCAGACAACCGCGTAGCATGTAAACACAGGTCTGTCTGTGTGTACCATGTTAGGAACTACAGGCTACAGTGAACAGTGAGGCTGAAACATGGCGTCAGTGAGGTTTTTCAAAACAATTTGGCATGTCAAGGCTTCAGGAAACCTTGATTTCTTCTCATCGCCATATCTACAATTGTTTGGGAGGTTACTGCAACGCCTCTTTCCTGTCAAACTCCAGTTTTGTGGACTAAAAAACCTCACACAAGCTTCATTTTTGGGTTGACTATCCCTTTGATAAATGAAAGTAGAATGACATAGAGAAGTTGAGTGTGGTGCTGAGTATGGACAAGGATTCAGAACAACAGAGAAGTCAGAGTTCGTTTTATCTTTGTGTTTGTGTCTGTGTTGATTTTGCAATAATGACGCACCAAATTACTTACAAATTAATCTAAACAACAATGCCACAATATTTTTTGTCAAACAGTTTAGTCAAATAATAGACTTGCTGATCAACACCAGTGTGTTTACAACTGTGTAAACAGTTGTTTTTGCCAGTCATTTTAAATACTCACAATTTGTACATTTCACATGTGCCATATCCCCATTTCACAGTTCATAACAACATGATGTAATTCTGACTGCATGTAGGCCTCTCTGTGAGCTGTGTTTTCTCAGCTAGGGGTTGGAGGGAGAGATGGTGGCGACTTTGGCGACATGGCGACCTGCCGATCAAACTGGGTGTCATTTTAATGGTTTGTGTGAAACTTTCCAACTGTTACAAAACCAGGCATTTCAAACCAAAATATGATCTTTTTCTAACTATAACAGGCAATCCAGACCTTAACCACAGAAATGCAAAGTTTGAACAGGCTGGTTGTGTTTCAGATTCATCAGTGTGAGGGTTTATTGTTTCTCTGTCTTAAAATTTTATAGACTGAACTCTTAATTCAGATAATGCCTGAAAAAAAAGGAAATTGGTTTAAACATCTGGTCCAGCCTTAGTGTCGACCTAAACAAACAGTAGAATTACACCAAAGTGATTGCAGTTTCCTCTTTCACCTCGCCACAGGACACTCAGGTCAGTCAGAGCAGTAAATAGAGAGGCGTTGACGTATATGTGTGTGTAGAAAGCACTTACTCTGTTCACCTACGTGTGCACACAAGCATATTGAGCACTGACACCTGACAGGAGTCTAGGGGGTTTCAGGGTGATGCAGTGGTGTTTCAGCTCACAAGTACTGGTACTTTTTCAGTCAACATAACAGATTTCACCAGGGGATTTAAAACAGAAACATGTGTGCCTGCCTCTGGCTCAGACACAGTGAGTGAACACTGTCTGATTTCAGCTTTAAGCTGGTAGAAGTGATCTTCTGGAGGCATTTAACAATAATATTACAAGACTAGACATAGACTAGATTTGAATTGAAGTTTAAGTGGCTTTTAAGTGTTCTACTCTTTGCCAAACATAAAGCAAAATTACACAACTGCCCTTAAACCTAGTAAGATTAAACCTATTCTTCATCGCTAACTATCAAATATGAAAGTGGCACATCAAGGCGTTTGAGACCCTGAGGTCTTTCCAGTGTTCACTGTAGTGACCTTACAGTGACCATGTGTATTTTCTACAATGAAAAATACGTGATGACACAAATGAACGAAGTATTTCATCATTTTGCCTGCAACATGCAATATCCAGCATGTTCCTGTAATCCTTGTTTGTATGCTGCTTTTATTTGATTGATGTGAGCCAGACTGAGTCATTTAACGTTTTAAATGTTATGAAACCTAGTTGTTGTAGCCTGTAACCTGCAAATCTGGTTTGGTGTGTGAAAATATAGTATTGTACATGGTCATCTTAATAGTGTCATGAGTGTCTGGTTTGTTTTTGGTTTTTTTTTTGTGTTTTCACAATTGATCTCCATAAGTCTGAGCGGGCAGTAACGGACCTGTAAGCAGTTTCATACAGGGGTCATTCGGTTCACTTCATGGTAATCATGCCATTATAATTTCTTCTTCTCTTCTGTAACTGCTGAGGATTCAGTCCCTTAAATGTCACTCAAAATATACGATGACACTTTAACTTGGTATATTTACTTTACGCTCGTTTCTACTTCTGCTCAGAAAGAAATTGTTACATTTACTCCTCTACGTTTTTTGAAAGCTTCAGTTACTAGTTAGTTAACTAGAAATATTTTCAATACAAAACATATGTTTTCAATGCAAGGATGCCCAAATTTTCATGGTTCAAGCTTCTCAAATGTGAGGATTTCTTGTAATTATAATTGTTAGAATTGTTTAAGAAAGTTTCTCTTGTGATTGTGGATAATTGTGTTCGGAATTTTATCAATGTTTTCTGAAGATTTCCAAACAGAACTGATTGATTTAGCACATTTAAGCATACGAAAATTACAAGGTTGCAATTTCATACAAGTATAGAAAGAAAACAAACTAAAAAATGAGCTCCACCTCAACCAGCTTTAGCGATTAAAGGCTACTCTTACATCAATACATGGGTGATAACAATCTAATGCCACAACATATAACAATATGACTTACTATTCAATCCAGGACTTTTATCTGTAATTGAGTATTTTTACACCTTGTTACTAGCACTTCTACTTGATTAAAGGCTCTGAATGCTTCATGTCTGAATGCTCATCATGTTTCCATAAATCTGATGTCATATTTTTAGAAACCCCGCCTGCAGACTCTCACAGTGTAACCTATGCCTCCAGGCCTTCTTCTCAGTTTTCTTTGGCCTGCATTCAAGGTGGACATGCTCAACAGGTCTTTCAGTACATCTGTTTTCCTGACCCAATTAACAAAGAAATGCACCCTAAGCTGAAATTTCCAGGTTCAACTCCACTAAAAATGGAGAAGGAGAATATGCTCATTGAAAATAAAGTACAGCAACCATAACACTTGCATTTATCCAAGTACAAGACAAGACAGCAACCAAGAGCCAACTGCTAGGAAGAGCCATAGAAATAATTCTTTTTGCATTCAAATTATTAAAGTAAATTAAAGGGCTAATAGAAAAAAATAAACTCAAGTATGATGATGTAGGTGCAAATATTCTCAAAATCTGAAAAAAATGTGTTTGCTATGACTCCTTGATCGCTTAATCAACGTAATCTTTGATCATAAACTTTAAAGGTTAATTCGGACAGCGACGTGTTCAGAGACATTTGTGCCCTGCATTCTTTTCTCTTATAAACAGATGAACCTCGACTTCACAAAGACAGCCTTTACCAGTAATCATTTCCTCTAAGTTTGTTCAGAGCTAAATTAGGTTAAACTCATCACATGAGCCAAATAGAGACAAAGGTTTTCCTTTATGAGACGTTTTGGACAAGTTGTTACTAGTGCAACGGCAGAGCCTTCGCACTCTTCTTAATTGCATTTCTGAATTAAAAGCTGGTTGCATGACACAAACCTGTGTGTGTGTGTGCATGTGTGCATGTGTGTGTGTACCCATTGTGTCATAGAAATATTGGGAAATATGTCAAGTAGGGCACAAAACACCCCCAGGCCTGAAATGTAAAACCACAAAGATAACATTTTGATCCCAGTCAGTGGTCGTGGAAGTATTCAGATCCTCTGCTTAAGTAAAAGTACTAACACAAAACAGTTAAAATACTCAGTACATATAAAAGACTGACAATGAAATTGTTACTAGGTATATAAATGAAATCAGGACAATGTATTCCCGGTACCCTGTGGCTGGTCTGTGTTATGCTGTTATTGAAAACAGTGTGTCATGACTTTATTACTACTAATCAATTAGTGTAAAAGCAGAATTTTATTGTTGCAAATGAGAAAATTTGCATGAAAACTGACCATGCCAATATTTTTTCTGTCAATTTTAACTAAACAATTAACTTTTCAATTGAGCTATAGTTGTATGAACTACTGACTAGTTTAATTCATAACAAAACACCATTAGTATAAATGTTTGGGGTTTTGTTTTTCAAAATTTGTGATAGCAAAAAAAACCCAAAAACAACCTGTAATGCAGTAACAAGTGCAAGATTAACCTCCAAAATGTGGTGGAGTAGACAAAGAAAGTAGCATGAAAAGAATTATCGTGTCAGAGGAAGGTTAGAAATTAGTGAACGGTACGCTTAGGCATTTAGTTATGCCAGTAAGGAAAAACATGCTGCACTACTTCTCTTTTCTGGGCTGCCAGTGAAAGAGGACTGGGGCTTTTTTTGCTGAGGATAATAGGAAACAACTTGACTTCTTATAAACACTGATCGCCATTTGATATCTTTGACGGCAACCTCACAAGACAACCCATCATGTAATATCGGAAACATCTTCATTTCTGTGAAAAACACTTCAGCTGTTTGTGTGTGTTTTCCACAACAGCCAGTCTATGTTAATTCAAAAATATGTTTCATTCTAATGTAAACTAATTATTATATAACTAAACTTTTGGAACTGATTTCTGAGCTGCTGAGACGGCCACATTGAAAATCTCTAACTTGCTGGAGCTGTTCGTCTTGTCCTGTGTGTCTTGCAGTGTCTGAAACTCAATATGTTGTCATTAACATGGTCTCCAGTTTAAGTAAACAGGGTCTGGTCCTCACTGCCTATTGGTCTGCAATAGTCAGGTGAGTTCATATGCCAATCACAATTCACTGGCTCCAGTGAATTGTGATTGGTTGTGACCGAGACAGCAGGGCCATAAGGCTGTATTCAGACGAAATAAGGTGATCTGGAAAAATGCAGGTTTTCTCAATCATTTGAATGAGGCTTGTGCTGCAGTGACTAAAAAAAGTTTAAAACTGGTTCAACTTTTGGAGAAATGCAGAACTAAGTCACTCTGTGGCAGCCGATCACACCAGCAACAGTGCTATATCACCACCCTTGGATTGGAGGAGGAATAGTCTACACAACTTGATGTCACACAGCGGGTACTCTTATGTCGCCCTCACCGCCAGACAGCCTTGCGGCTTTTCAGTGGATCACCCGATTTGATCTGAAAACAGCCTATAGCCAGGCCTGGATTGTTTCTGTGTACCTTTCTAAGTGTGTGTGTGTGTGTGTGTGTGTGTGTGTGTAAACGTGTAATTATTGCTGGACTGAGGAGTCTGCTGAG
>JAQLOL010000020.1:11313532-11324221 GCA_029783665.1 Naso thynnoides | reverse complement strand
TCTTGAAGATTTTAATCTTAAGCTTTTTGTTATATCTTAACAAAATATGTTGATTTTGTTATTACTTCAAATTAAAATTGTGTCCAACACTTGTAACAACTTGTGCATTCCTCTCTGTGCTTTGTGTGTTATAAGTGTGGGATTCATATTCGATTGTGTTTCATGAAATAATCTTTGAAGTCAACATCAACCTCACAATCCGACCAATGAGGGCTCTGTCTCAGCCATGTGACGCCCTCATACCCGGGTGTACACGCTGTGACATCAGGATGTTGGGGCTGGTTCACATCAACGCCTTGTTGACTCTGACGAGGTGTGTGTGTGTGTGTGTAGGGGGGGGCTCAGCTTGCATCTCCCTCCCTTTTCAAGTCTTCATGGAAATCAGTGAAACTTCAGAGGGGTCAGAGAGCAGACGGCAGAGAGCTGCACACCAAAAATGCTCCACCAGTATTCTGGAAGGGGAAAAACACCAAGTGGGAAGTAACAACATCCCCAAACAGCATGCAAAAAGAGCAGCTTTGTTATGTCTGCTCCTCCCTTAGTTGTAAATTCAGGGATCCACAAAATCTACTTGTTGTTCTGTGCTTATGATCTATCTCTCTTTGTTTTGGGGCTCTGTGGCGCTCTTTGTATGTGGGTCTTCTTCAGCACAATGGAGGCTCCACACAGAGCCCAAAATGCATGATGTGATGCATTTTTCACAAAAAGCCAAAATCTTAAGTATCTTGCGAGGCGATCATGACAAGTCACAATGTGATTTTGTCAAATATAAAACAATAAGTCATGATCCTCAAAACTAAAATCCAAAATCTACACTTGATGACAAGAAGAACATAGACATTTGGATAAAGTCCCATTTTTAAGGTCTACTTGCACAACTATGCATTTAATACCACTGCAACAGGAGCCAAACAACAACATAATGAGTTGATTTTTAGATAGTTTGCACACTCGTAAACTCATTGCTTGACATGTAGCACAACAGTGTCGGTGTCTAATGTTAAGTATAACATATATGACTGGCAGCACTTAAATACCATTAACAGTGGCATAACAAGGCAATAACAAACATTAACTGTCCCCGTTATCTGGCAGTTAAAGTCATTCACTGCTTTAAGGGGGAGGAGCTCCTGGATCTTGTTAGTTTAACAGTTCTATCATTTTCAGTTGCTGTTCTTTATTGAGTTAGCTGCTAACTGCTGCGAGCTGTTTCAAAATCTCCCACTAGTGAGTCACACACTTAACACTTCCTGTGCCGGCCTGAATGGATTAAGGCCCATGCCTTTTAAGCTTTAATGTACAGACATTTACAGACACAAACTTAACATAATTCAACAAATCAGGTGACTTACAATAATAAAATAAGAAATCAGATAAAACCAATGCAATGTATAAGGCATCCTATGTCAGGCACAGTACATTAATAGCGTACACTAGCTCAGCATAAGATTTTCTGTGATGCATTCTACACATTGTAGTGATATAAAGTAAAACTAAAGCAGAACTTTGCTTTCCTGTGCAAATCATGCATCTTCCAAACACCAGCTTTTAATGAGCTGTGAAAGCTGCCCAGTTGTCAGATTTGTGACAATGCATTTCTCACGTAATTCACTGAGTTTTTGAATGGTTTATTTTTTGTTAAGAATTAGGAGACTTTTTTTTTTTTTAAATTCAATTTATGAATGAACAATTTATCTTTCACATTTACAAACACACACACACAAAAATTGACCCAATTTGCATTGTGCAGATACATGGTTTTCACTGGGCATTAACTGTAATTTTAATATAAATGAAAATATACAGTTAAACTCAAACTTTTAACTTTTACTGTCTGACCTTTTTCAGTGGCATCAATAAACTAATTGCAGTTTCAGTCAAGTCAGATTGCGGTTACCTGTTCAAACATACAGTAAAGTGGTTGGATGGTGCAAATATATTCCCTCTGTGTTAAATGCGTAGAAGGCATATGCAAGCTATTTCCCCTCCCATGCGACGTGCACGTGGCCGGGTTGTTTGGCTTGGGAGAGCTGGCTGGCTGGCTGCCAGGTCTGCAGGGAGAAACTTTCTCCTCCATGATGTGACAAACATGAAAGCAGCCTTCAGGAATGTATTTTTCTTGGAAAGAGCGCAAGATTAGCACATAGCTTGCCCTCTCTCTCTCTCTCTCGCTCTCAGAGCTGCAGAGCAGGAAAACAATGGTGGGGGTAAGCTAATGAGACAAGAAAGTTTTTGACTCAGACATATTGCCCAATCGTCCTGCTCTCCAGAACACAATGTCCCATGAACACAAAACAAGTCAGATGTAAATACTCTTAAGGTAGAAATAGGATTCTTTTTTGAGCTCAGTGTCAGTAATTCTAGATAATGCTGAAATGTACTGAGGAGGAGACTTGAGATCAACTTAGGCCTCTAATTGCAGCTACTCTTTTGCAGTTTCACAGCCCATTTTCATGCCAGCGCACGTTTTAGTTACTTTTATGTTCTGTATTTAAAGTTGCCTTAAGCAGCTGAGCCAATCAGGATCTTTGCTCTTTGACAGGGAAGCTGAAAGAAAAACACTATCACTTGGACATGTTTTTAATCCCATCACAGTCAAGCATGAAATCTTTTGATATCAAACAGCAGCTAAAGTACAATTTATCAAATTTACACGTCTGTATCAAGCTGGCCTCCCCCGTCCAGTAGAGGAGAGATTTGTTTTCACACAGCATGGCCTGGATGTGTCATCTGAGTCATGTGGAAAAAAGATTATTAACTTAGACCAGCCCAATTATTATCACTTCAATCTGTGCTAACTGCTGTTCTGAGTTGTTGTGATTACTCATCTGAATGTGGGCTTCAGACTGAGTGCAAGCAGCGGTGGTAAGCAGGGCATGAGGCCTATGACTGATAGATCCAGGATTCTCATTAGGGGAGAAAGAGTAAAAAAGCCATTTTCAATAAAAATATTCATTGTGTCTGGAGGGAAACTAACAAAATAAAGCTGCTACATATCTACATAAGCTGAAAATGACCGTGGTTAGCACTGCTGCCTCTCAGCAAGAAGTTCCCTGGTTCAGTACCCGCCTGGGGTAGGACCTTTTTTTGTGGAGTTTGCATGCTCTGCCCATGTCTGCATGGGTTCCTCCTGCAGTCCAATCCTTATTCAGTAACTGTAAATTGCCAGTAGGCGTGAATATGAGCATGAGAGGCTGTTTGTCTCTATTTGTCAGCCTTTTGATGAAATGGCGACCTCACCCTTGCCTGATGTCAGCTGGGATTGGCTCCGATTGGCTCTGATCGTACCCCTTCACAACCCTGTAAAGGATAAGCAGTTACGGATAATGAATGAATGAATGAATGACACATAATATTGATGTTGTAAAATAAAAATGGAAAGAGAAATAGCTCAGAAAACTAAACTGAAAATAAAATAAAGGCGAGTTATCACACAAATAAAACAGAAGGTAAAACAATTCTTCTGTAAATATTGAAGCAAACCAGCCTCTCATGTGTGCACCTGAATGTTTTGCCATTTCTCTCTGAACTGATGGTGGTTTCTCTTTTCATACTTATACTGGCATCAGTTCATCACGTGGACACAATGATGGAGCTCATTTTAGTGGTATACATGCACAGCCCCCCCAAAAAGTTTTTTTTCACAATGTGTTAGATTTTAATTATTAAAAATTAATTTTTCAATATGGATCAAAACTTCATGATTTTTGGATTGACTATAAATTTGAAAGCTCTACAGGTGCAGAGATCCTGTATAGCAGCTGATCAGGGACTTGGGAGCCAGACACACTGGTGCTTAAAAGGACAGTTTCACCTTTTTTTAAGTTAACAATTATCTTGTGCCCATGCAAACATTCACTCTGTAATGATTACTTCTGTTCTGATCGTACCCTCTCTGACCTTTGACCTTCTCACTTCTTGTTTCCTATACTGTTGATTTACAGCAGGAAGTGAAGCTTTCTGAGCTCCAGGACACGCTGCCAGTGGTGCCAGTTAATTGTGAAAGCTAAATGCCTAAAATGTAAATGTTACTGTGAGTGTAATTCGATTTGGAATGTTGCTCTACTGTGAGAGACTCCTTGTTTAGAGTGACCTGATCCACTGAGGGGAGGTGTAACTCCCAGCAGGGAGAGATGACAGGCTGTGGTTGGTTGAGACAAGAATGGTAGATGTTAAGCCGCCCTGCCTACACTGAACAACAAGGGAAATAAAATGAATCCAGGGGAAAAGTTAGAGGGGCTATTGTTTATTGTTGTACAGGCTCAAATACTGGGGGGACACAGCAGTATTTAGGTTATGTTTGTTACACAGGCTAGTCAGGTGAATGATTTGAAAGAGAAACAAAGAGGTTTTACATAAGTTAGATGTACAACAAATTATTTCCCCTCTGGTCACTGTAAGACCCAAGAGATGTTCATCAGCTGATTCCATGTTGAATTCAACAACTACTACAACTAGGATTAAATGTATGTACTAAATATAGGCACTCACAGTACTAAGCATCAAGTCAAAAACAAGAACAATCAATATCCTGTTTTAAACTTTTAAGTACTTGAGGAAAAATTTCCATTTTAAGATCGTATATAAAAATTGGCACCTGAACTACTTATTGCTGGGACAAAGAAAGACTTCCCTACACATGGTGCATTGTGGAAAATGTAAAGCTTAAATATCATTTTCAGTGGTAAACAATGTCAATCATATTTTGTTTAACCATAACCCTAAAGCACTACACAACAATCCTGCACATTTAACCATTCAGAGATATCTGTAAACACTAGCTACACATTCCTCTCTCCTCTCTGACCTCTTTTTAAGAATAGAAACTTTGATTTGTGATTCCATATTATTTATGTTTGTTCACAGGTTGCAAGTGACTTTTATACATTTGGACCTATGGGAAAGGTTTTCTTAGCTGCAACTAGCAACTCTATCGATCGCTCGGTTGGTTGGTCCATAAAAATTTCCCGCTCTTTGGTGGCCAGTTTCGCCCGAGGAGGCTGAAATTTGGCATGGAGGTCGAGTGTGTGCGTGTGTGTGTGTCTGTGCCTGAAAATGTGAAAAGGTGTGTTTGTGTTCATGTCTATTGGCTAAAAGGGGGTGTGGCAATGCGAATGATCTATTGCAAAAAGGCGCATAACTTCCAAATGGATTCACAGACTTGCAAAAGATTTAGTGCAAAGGTTGGTCATGGGCCAAAGGACAGCTGATCAACTGATTAACTGTTCAGGCCAAATGGCAAAAAAGGAGGCATAGTAGTGGTAGTGGCCTGTAACATAAGGGTGCACAACTTATAAAGGGACTCACTCATGACCGAACTTTGTAGTAACACACACACACACACACACACACACACACACACACACACACACACACACACACATTTTTATTGGTCATCATGGCTTACCCCACCCTTACACCTTAGCTCTGCCCCACCCATTACTCATCAACTGTTTGTCACAGACTCTTGTGGGAGGCATCATGGTAGATAATTATTTTTATTTTTTCACTTTCTTTCTTTCCTATACAGTGATGACAGGACTGTAAAATGTTTAGCTGCTGGTTATAGCTATTGTAAAGTCACACTTATTTATTTGTACATAACGCAATCACCGAACCACTGTCCAGCTTTTATACAGTTTAATGGTTTGGTTTACTATAAGAAGATAAGCTGCTACCTTTGCACATCTTGTAGTTAAGTACAGTGTTATTGGCTACAACATTGTACCGTGTGTGCCGTAAAACAATCCAGTACAGTCACTTTTTCCCTTTTTTAAATAGTAGAGGTTGGAAATGATTAAACAACTATACTTTAAAAAAAATAACCAAGATATGGCACCTACTGTAGCAATCAATAACATTTTTAAACATCTAATAATTAGTTTATAATGCACTATAATGTATTTAGGAGCAACTGCTCCTGCTGTATGCAGTTGCAGGCTGGTGCATGCACAGATAATGGATGACATTAGGTGTAATAATGTAAAATGTGTCTTAATAATAGAAATTAAAATTATTTGCAATACTGTATACTAAAAACATATACACAAAATGCTTATATGTAAATGTCTATTTCTGCTTACACATACTGTACATGATAGAGTGTTCTAAACTTTGTATTCAAATGTTTGTATCCTGCTAAATAGGCTAATTCTTTGTCTCAACTGAAGCATTTACTTCAGATTTTCTTTTGCAGAGCAGGAGATCATCCAGGTCACCATGGTATCCTACAGGAGTCAAATTACATTAAAAATGCTGAGTTTGAGTCTGTAGGTTGTATAACAAAGTGATCACAGAAATGGATCTCCTTGTGGGTTTTAAATCAGGCTCACTTCTCACAGCTGATCCTCTCACGGTTCCTCCCTTGGGAGGAAGTGCTATCCTGGGTTCTGACGTCAGGCTTTATGGGTAAGTAAAACAAAGACTAATCAAGAGAAGAGACTCTGTGTAAACAGAGTTGTGGTCTCTGTCAATAAGATTAAGACAGAGGGACAAACATGGGCTGAGGTCACATTTGGAGATTTGGGATAAGAAGAAAAATGGGAGCAAGAGCATGAGATTTAGTTTCGTATTTCTTCTTTGGTTAAACAAATTTGTTTTAGACTTAATATCCAGGTAAAGAAAATGACATGATTACAGTGACATTAAAGTTTACGGGATGGAGGTACAGTAGATGACAGATGGTGTCAAAACTGAAGATAAATCACTTTCTTCCTGCACTCCCTTTAACTCAATGTGCCCTCTGTTATGACACCTTCATTGAGGTCATGTCTCCTCCACATGATCCACAGAGCACTTCATGCATTTTAACAAACTGCTAATTTTAGGTGGTTCTGGGAGCTTGTGATCTTCTTGTTACAAATATTTACTTTCTGTGGTCTTTTGAGTTGATATGATTCTTTGTTGATAAAAGGGAATAGTTCCAGGATACAGTGACTCTCCTGTGTACAGCGTCTTCTGATTTGACACAGATTTACTGTCATCAGCTAGTGAGTGATGCAGTTTTCTCAGGTTTATGCTCCTGTATATTTTGCACTTTGACTTTTACTCTGCACAGATGGACTCACTGAAAGCAAAGCTCGATCCCTTTTTTTTCTTCATACTCTCCTTTAATAGACAAGCTAAACAAATTGTTTTTTAATGCATAAATACAAGAGAAATGAAATAATGCCTTAAGGAATGAACAAGAAAAATGTAAACAAATGTAATTGCTTCAAATGTGATGTCATCTCCAGTGTCTGCGCTTTAGTTATAATCCCAAATGATGCTACTATCCCTCCCCTGTGTCTCTTTACTGTGTTCTTTCCCATAGACAAGTTGTTTACAATGGCAATGACCTAAAGCTCAAGGAAACAGGTTCATAACTGAAAAGTTGCCGCTTTAAATTCAGACTGACAGAACATGTGCATGGAAAGTCACTGAGCAACCCTCAGTCTTCATAGTTTTCGAGCAGGACATTTAAACTTGAAATGGTGCATGAAGCCTCATCTTATCAGTTGCTTTATTGAATCATCAGTGTCAGAGTTATTAAGGAACGCAGGATGACATGATTTTTGGCTTCGATTTTATTTTCAAGTAACTGGGTCTCGTCGTGCCTCATTGGGCGTCTTGACTCCTGTATGAACATGAGTCAGTTCACAAAGATGTTTTCTGTTGTGACTCACAATGTCAAATTGAGATGGCAGCAAAACAGAGATGCATCAACAGCTGTTAAAAAACAAATGCAAGGAGTCCTACTCAGATGTGAGAAATAGTTTCCCTCCAGTGCTCATCAGTTTCAGGATCTTACACTTCAAGTCACGTGACAGACTATATTTAACAAAAGAAATCAAAAGCAAAAGCAGACATGATTATTTCATTAAATACGGTCTGTCATGGGATTTTAACTGTCTGTGCTTATCATGTGACTGTTGCCAATCAATAAAAATAGCCCAAAGACCATAATTTTGTACTCACCCCGACGAAGGCCTTAATGGCTGAAATGCATAGGCATGTTTTTACTGTTATTATGGTTCAAAAGCCATGAGATAATGAAGGCTGCTTTAAATTTATTGACCTTGTGAGTGCCTCAGTAAACAGCTGCACCAGCATATGACGAGGTGGACGCTAATTCCCCCTCACACTAAAGCTGCTGAAATAAAATTATACCTAACTGTAACTATTTGTGGCCAAAACAACAGTGAAATATTTGTTCTTAGCATTAATGTTCAAGGACGGGAATGAATGCCATCATTTCTCATAATTCCCTCCACTTTTGTCAACAGTCAGCCTCACTGTTGATCACTTATCTCCAGAGCAAAAGTTCAGAAGTGAAGTTCTGTGATGTTACAGACTTCTGCATTACACGGAGGCAGCAGTGTCTTTAAAACAAAGAGTCCACTCACTTTAGGGCAACAAGCACATCACATAAAGTAATGTCAAATCTGACTTCAAGTAGTTTTGGTATGTGGCGCTCCAGCAGCACAAATATGTCTTGTGCTTCTCCCATTGACTCATGTGAGTTGCATCCCTGCCTAAGCCAAATGTGCTGTGTCACCTGGACATTGTTGCTGAGAAGCTGTGGGAGGTTCAGTGTGCAGACATGTCACCAGGTTCATGATGTTGACACTAGGTGTTTTATTAAACTGTGAACACAAGTTTTTTCCCTGAAAATTTCCTTGTTTTTCTGCCATGTGACTCAGGTCTATGGGAACAGCCTGCACAGAGATGCATTGTTCAATTTCCCCTTTGGACAAATGGATAACAGAGGTGTGAATCCAGCCTGTTCAGGCCAGTTGCTGAGGCTAAGACTCATGAAATGTTTGTACACACTAGATTAATGCTTCTCTCCTGAGACTTTCATGAGAATATTTCCCTCAGGCTCCTGATGTTGTATATTTAATTGGAAGCATCCAATTGGCCAATACGCAACAGCAAATACATTTTCAGGAAAAACATGATGCCACCTGAATGCATTTTTTTTATTAATGAGAGAGCATTCTTAACTTATCTACACACTTACTTTTTAGTCTGGAATATTTCCTCTGATTTCTTTATGTTGCTTTTTAAATCATCAGGTTTTCATAGATGCAAAGGTCATTGCTGTATTCATTTAAATGTAACTGTAATAAAAGACCTTTTATGGTCACTGAGTCCCACCCTTTGTGCTTCTTCAGCATTAGGTACACATACCTGTTCTGTAACAGTATTACTCTACATGGCAGTGGGTCTTTACTTGCACTATCTCAGGTGCTTTCCACCTTGTGAGAGGCATGACAGATATAGCCTTAGCTCTGTAGAGCAGTATAGTTGATTAGTGAGTGAAATTTAAACAGCTTGTAAGGGGAGGAGAAACAGAGATTGAGATAAAGAAAGAGAAAGCAGAGGATTTAAATGGCCCATGTATCATGTTCATGCCCTGAAATCAAACATGTTCAGCGTGTTTTCTAATTTCCAAACCTCAGACTCTATTTTTAGTCTTTGGACGAACAGAGAACGTGCATGCTGTGACCTGCGCTGACTCTCGCTGGGGGTTTAAACATATAAATTCAGGAGGATAATAGCTTTGTTTGCAGTACATTTTGTTCTGTTCTATAACCCCGTCTTCTCTTGACAAGAGGAAGTAAACACATGCTTTACCAACTTCACCACATCCGCTGAAGTTAATTTGTCATGAGGGGTTGACGACAGGCAGGATTTAGATTTACATCTTATCAGCGGGTGTCTTTCATTTCTTTTCACATAGCAACATTATTGCCTACATAGGGTCACGGAGAGACATAACAGGTTTCAAATTCCGGGACTGCCAGCAAAAAGTAAAAATGTATCTTTAAAATTAGTGGCTCTGACTTGTTTATTAAAGCTTGACTTACTAACGATGGAGAAACCAGGAATAGTAAGCTTGATATTGAAAGTACTTCCTTCAGGCCTCCATCCAAAGCTACCCCAACCCAAACCCCAACCCCCAAAACTGTGCACTGTCTGATGAATGCTGGAGGAGCCCATTGGAGAGCACTGGAGAGAGCAGTGCATCATTGTTATTGTTTATGTTTTGTTTGCACTCACAGCTGTCAAGCTGGCAGGTTAGTATAGAGTGCCGGATGACCACTTCTTTTTTTGGCCAACTCAGGAGTTAGCATTTCCCTGGTTCCCCCGACAGAAGAAGCTGATTGAGTTCATTCCATGACTTTTTGATAATTGCAGAAATTAAGATTTGTTGCGAAAAAAAGTTTAGAATGTTTGCATGTTTTGTTCAGCAAGATAATCTTTATAAATGGACATTACTATTATATGAATGTATTTGCCAGAGGTCAAAAGCTAACGTTGGGCGATTCACCATCTTCAGTGTCATTTCCACTAAGCTTCTTACTACACCACAATATATGCACATTATAAGTTGATAAGACTGCAAGGCGAAAATTTGAAGTTAAATGCCAACCACACAGAGAAACTTCGCACCAGGTTGCTTTTGAAACACTTGTGAAGCACATTTGTAGGAAAATACAGCCAGTATGAACTTCTCCTCCGGGTTCCCCATTATTATGTTTACACTACTGTTCCCATGGCAACAAAAAAGGAAGGTAGTAAAGGGTAGTAAAGGCCACCTCATACTTGATGGCTGTTTGGACCAGAGGTGATATTGACAAGTGGCGTGACTCTGCACCCTGAGCAGAGAACTTTAAACTATTTTAACTTTTATGCATGGCCGCC
>JAQLOL010000020.1:11299582-11313432 GCA_029783665.1 Naso thynnoides | reverse complement strand
TGCATGGCCAACCCCACCCCCACCCCCCAAAAAAAAAAAAACAACCAAACAAAACAACAACAAAAAAAAATGTGTGGGT
This sequence comes from Naso thynnoides, assembly GCA_029783665.1. NCBI lineage: Eukaryota > Metazoa > Chordata > Actinopteri > Acanthuriformes > Acanthuridae > Naso > Naso thynnoides. The sequence goes on along the minus strand of JAQLOL010000020.1, from coordinate 11,313,353 downwards.
GCGCTGTACAACAGGATAATAATGGATTTTTTTCCTTTTTGTGTAAGAGCATCGATTTATTACTGTAAGAGCAGTTGGGATGAAAAAAAAATTTCAGCAAATATATCAAAAGTGCTTTTAGAATACATTACCTACATAGATTATAGGAATGTCCTATATATGAGTTAGCAGCATAAGAGTGCAGAAAGGCAAAGCTAGCAGCTAGCTGGTGAACATTTTGAGCATTTAGCAGCTAAAGAGCCGGATGACTTACATCTGTAAGATCATAAGAAACACGACCTGACTAATGTTCACGTTACTCTCTGCCCCCTAAATATGTAAACAAACTTGTTTGCCATATTAGCTTTTTAAGGCAATAATATATCAATAATGTGTTAAGAATATTAATACTAACTGAAAAAAACTCTTTCCTAACATATTTCGGAATTCTGTTTGGTCCATCTGTTGTCTGACTTCCGACATCTGACAATCTCTACTTTAACTGCTTTAAATGAAGACATCTTGATATCTTTCCATTTGTTGTTACGTTTACATGATTTTACATGACAGCCCCTCAGTCCAGATGTGAAACCAAACATGAGGCTCCGCTCAGACATCCATTGATCAAATCATCAGTGCGGCCAGATAAAGCAGGCTGTGGATGTGGTGCTACAAGAACCAGCTCCTAAGATTCAGCGAGAGTTTCCTACAGAAAACATAAGTTCCAAATTGAACCCAGATGGTTTTCTACATAGCATGACTGTCCTTGGAGTCTTCAGCACAATTAACATTAATATATGAGGGAATATAGGATGCAAATGAAAAGCTGAGAGGATCACACTTCATGAAAGAAGAAACAATGCAGGAAGTAGAAAAGTGTCTCATATTTAAGAGGAAAACAGACTACACAACATCAACACACTGAAGGAGTCACCTGACCTGAGCTTTCAAATTAGTGGACCTTTACACAAGTTTACTATGGGCCAGTTATCTAACACTGGCTGCCCTTTAGATCCACTTCTAGCTTCACTTATAGATCCATTATGAAACAAATAATACAAGTAAAATAATTTATAATGCCCATTTTAGAAAAACACTCCTGCTGACATTAAAGCAAATCTTAATCCATTAAAGCAAACATCTGTTTTTGGTCTTCAGTTATATTTTGGGGATAAAATATTAATTGCAGCTTGTCATGTCTGTGAAAAGTGAAACCAAAAGTATTAACCATTCTTATGGTGGTAAAGATAAGATAAATCTGTGGTCAACAAGTTCATGCTTTGCTGCATGAGGTGTGGTTTGGAACAAACAGATTCATATGCAGTCAAGTTTCCAGAACTGAAGGCACTGTAGGCCAATGGACTTTGTGAGGAAGAGATTAAACATCTACAACCCTGATTAAAACGATCCATAAACTGGCTCCAGTTCTCTTCTTAAATCTCCAGAAGTTCCATTGTGCCAGGAGGAACATATATACAAAGGTTATCACCTTAACTCTGAGATAAGATTTACCATTTGTTTAAAAGGCCTTAACTGATGTGAGTGCAAATACAGCTCCAGGCTGTTTGAGGTGTCACTTCACTGCATTATTCGCACCTCTGTATGACAGGAGAATATTCTTTATGTTGTAAATGCACATCTTAGATATTTAGCTCTGTTCCAAAGTGAAGGTCACATGAACTTAACTCGTCCCTCTAGTTCTCCTTTGCAACATTCTCAAACAGTCTCATCAAGTTGGAAAAAATCAGTTAACAGTTGATCATTAATATTTATTGTTGTGTGCAACATACATGCAACAGATATGATTTTACAAAGTCTAACCTAGATTCTCAGGCTCCAAGATATTTTTGAGAGAATATTTTTTTTTTGTTTAAAAATCTCCACCCGTCCCTACACAAATGGAGTTTTAGGTCGATGAAAATGGAGGATTTAGAAAACACCTTCCATGGTGGAGATTTTTAAAAATTCAGTTTTGTCTGTATTTGTATAGACAGCTGAAGGAGAGGTTTGTGGGAATGCTGACGTCATTGACTGAACTTGCACATGACAGTTCTTGTTTATATGTATTCCACAGAAACCATAAATCCAAGATGGTGGGCCACCAGTTTGTTTACGTCTCTTTGGTAGCGTTAGGTGAATTTGCATGTTTAGCTTTTCTTTATCATGCTTTTCTTCATCATTATACCGCGGCAAGTGCAGAGGTGAATAAATATATCACGCTCAATAGTTTTTAATTTGCCACTCTGTGCACAATTTAAAGAACACAGCAAACATCAATATTGGACCAGTCCTGGTGGAACTAGCAGATGATGGGACAATTTCTAGACATTGTTGTGCGTTGTGCAAAATACATAATAAAGTTATGGTGCAAAGTAAAATGGTTGCTATGGCAACCAAGACACAAAAGTGATGACGCCATATCTGAAAATGTTCAGGGCTCCCACACTGTACAACTGTGCCAATTTCATGTCCTGTGAGCAATTCACCTCAAATTTGGCACATTGCATCTGATGGACGATTGAAGAATACTTTGATGGTTTTTTGTCATCTGCCACTAAACATTGCTCTGAAGGACTCTTTATATAACCGGCTGGTTTGTCTGATGATTATACATTAGGCTGGCAGTGAGGTAAATCAGTGGGATGGGAAATGGCTGCAGTGACAGTTTGGTATAAAAGCCTGCAGCATCTCTAAGGAAGCAGCTGTAAAATGGCTCTGCAGTGCTCAGTGGTGTCAAATTCACCTTTGATCCTGATCACTGATGTGAAAACATACCTGCAGCTGGTTTTGTCAACAGAATGGCGGTTTAAAGCTCCCCAACACAGTTAATGTAGATAACATGTTTTTGCTCCAAGCTCCATCCAATGAGCTGTTGGAAAAGTTGCAGTAATGATAAGTGAACAGCCAAAATTGACAAAGTTGCCATCTATATATAGATGCCAATTTTGGTAGGTTGGTCCACCACTTATCTGCACTGGCACAAAATTTTAATTCAACATCCTGAATTGGCTGAAAAGTCCAACAAGGGCCGACTAGAATTCTGTGCGACTAGTGCATCAGAGGTTAACCAGCAGTGCTGCAGAGACCAATGGCGGAGTGCCGGCTTGGTGTGTCGGGGTCTTAACATGCTAAACTAAACACGGTAGAAATAACAATTAAATGTTAGAAATGATAGCATGCTGATGTTAGCATTTAGCTCAAAGCACCACTGCGTCTGCATGCAGCGTCTTTCATGGCAGTGGAGTGTTACTGACTATTGCTTATTCTTACTGCTGCTCTATATTTTTTTCATTTCTTTATCCACATGAAGTCTCAACGCTGAGAGCAAAAACAATGTCTGTGATGTCATGGTTGGAGGAGTGTTTGTTTTTGTTCAGCTCATCTCCCCAGAGAGGCTACAGTGTCAGAGGGTTGAACGAGAGAGCACGGTTGTTTTTGAAGAACCCGTGCAGCAACTTCAGACTGTTTCCCACTCATTGCATGAGGTTGTTTTTTTGTGTTAGACATCTTTAAAACAATTCTGTCCTCTGCATCACATTTATGAGAGACATTATGAGAAACACATTGTGGTGAAAGATGAGACAAGGACACAAAGAAGCTAAATTTGAATTGCCCTCATTATTATCAGCTAAAAAGTGCAGGTAAGCAAACATATCATACATTAACCCAAAATTTAGGATTTCAGTTATTACTGTTTTTCTGACCACTAATAATTGAAAAATAAGTGATCATAAGTGATAAACTCGTGACACAAAATGAAGCTATTTTTAAGAATTCTGTACATTATATTTACATTTTTTGAAATTTTAGTAGGTTTTATAATATTACCATTAACTGGTAAGGAGTTATATTTTATACATTTCTTGCATGTCAGTTTGAGCAATGTCTTATCATAAATTGCTGTTTATTTTGTAACCAATGTTAATGTATAGATAAGTGTTGTTTTCTCACAATATCTCGTTTTGCTTTATTGTTAGGGAGCCTTTTGTAACATCTGCCAGGGAAAACATATGAAAACTAGCCTTTTGGCTAAATCTGGCATATTTACAGAAATGCTCATTACTATGCATTGTCCCTGTCAAATAAACAAGTGAACAATTAATTAAATAAATAAATGAAAGTTATTTGTCATTTTTGCTTTACGTTTTAGCATCATTATTGATTTCTACCATGTTGTTTTCTTTTTCTTTTGGCACGTGCTGAGGAGCTGAGTCCCTTGACGCACACATGGTCAGTCTTTTGGAGATTGGATGTGACTTTGTGGAATTAGAGCCAGTTTGCCAACAGTACAAGGGGTTAAGCAGAGGACAACCCCTCATGACCACGGAACCGCACCACCACCTTCCTCCTCTCTCCAACCCTCCACCACCTCCCCGCCCACAGGCTCACAACAGACTGCTACTTCAGAGGAAGTCCTGCTGGTCCCGTGTCGAAGGGCAACAAAACAGCCCCTTCTCTCTGCTGGTGAGTGTGCAGGGATGACTCTGAGGGCGAACAAGCCCCTCATCCTCACCTCTCTGTGTCTCTCCACTGACTCCTCCATCCCTCTCTCCTCCCACTTGTTTTTCATTGAAAGGACAGCTGAAACCTGTTGGGTTTGTTTTTCTCCTCCTCTTGGACAAGTGCCTACTTTTTAAAGCCCAGGTGTTGGCGAACAGGGAGTCGTCTTTCAGAAAAACCTGTGGATTGCCGGGTCATGGGGGCGGAGGTGTGGGGAAGCAGACTGACGAGGCTGGATTTTGACGTCTCAGGTTTGGATGTTTTCATCTTTCAAACCGGTTAGACAGTTTGTCATCTGCTCATCGGTCAAAAACACATTCTTCTCTGTCAACCTAATTTGTCACGATAGTTTGTCACGCTCCTCGCATGACAAAGGTCACACAAAAAAAGGTAACACAGGAATACTTCTCCACAACTGAAATGAAACTATTAACATCATTAAAAGTTGACATGGGACACTTTCTCTTAAGCATTGTTTGTGACAAGACAGAATTTTTCTCTCTCGCCACATAACATACCACTTTTGTTATACAATCAGGTTTGGAAAGGTTACTTTGGAAATGTAATAGGTTACAGATTACTAGTTACCCTATTTAAATTGTAATAATTTATGTAACTATTTAAATTACCTTATCAAAGTAGTGTAACTTATTATATTTGATTACTTTTTGATTACTTTTCAAAATTTCTAATGAATGTTTTTGACTGGTAACTGTTTTCAAATGTTTAATCAGGCAGTGGCTGACGTGGGTCACTGAAAATTCAAACAAGAGAATCAATCAAAACAGAATATCATAAAACTTTACTAAACTGCCTTGACTGGAAATGGCAAAATAAGGCATTCTGCTCATCAAAACATGCAAAACAACAAAATTAATACTATTCAGCATATATCCTGAGATTTTTACAGAGAATCTTCAAATGCAATCCCCTTTGAAATTTCTAACATTTTCATAAGTAACTATAATTTAATTACACATCCTTTCTCAGTCACTGAAACTGATCAATTGCATTTATTTTGCAATTAAAGTACGTAATTACATTACAGCACATGTAACTGGTTGTTCCCTGACACTGCATACAATTACACAACATTCAGAATAAGAAAAGATTCCACCAGACGAGACCAGAGCAGCAACTAATAACAATTTTTAATAATTTTCATTCATGACTAATCTGCTAATTATTTTATTATTATTTTATTTTCTTATCAAAATAAGTATGGGAAGTTATGTTTTGTTAACTTCCAGAAAAAATTTAAAGCAAATCATCATTAACTTCGATTTCACACATGAAATGAACACCTCTCTGCGTCTGGCTGAACCACACAGCCTGATCCCACACTGTGATCCCCCGGAAGCTGCTCACTAACAAGGTAACGTTCTGCCTAACAATTTGGAATTTTGGTGTGTTTTCAGCAGATAATGATTTCACTCAGAGGTTTTTGTCTGCTTAAACTAACATCAACACATTACATTGCATTTCTGACAAATATTTTAAACTGGGTTTAGAAACTCTTTTTTATGTGGCTGATGACTGCTCTATTAACTTACTGTGATGTTTCAGGTTTGACATTGTGTATTCTGATGTTGACAACATTTTCACTGCTGGTACACAAGCCTTCACTGTTGTTACAGCAGGTTTCAGTTTTTTCTAGGGAAATACTGAGGAGCTGCCTGCACAGAAACGAGTTTTTGTTCAACACATGGCCACCTACTTGACATGATTGGCTGGTTATAGGCATGGCAGACACAGGTTTCCTCAAACAAAGTACATTGATTTGATTGGCAGACGAGAGTCAGCACAAAGTAAAACAAGAGTACCATCAAAAACAGCACTAAAAATTAAGGCACACTGTGTCCCATTAATGGATCTCGTCTAGCCATAGAGATGTGACAGTTCCTTTTTGGCCATCTACCTTCAATCAGATTTGTCCCATTGGTTTTTCTGACATTCATCATCCACAAATATGCCAAAAGAAGTTGTTCCTATTTTGCGAAAAGATGCAAAGCAATAGAATGAATCTATATTCTTCTTACAAGATATTTGCCACTAAAAAATTATATATATATATATTCACATGATGTAACCCTTTGTAATCACCATCATTTCAGGAGTCAGTTGAAGTTCTTACCTTGGATGATGTCACTGTTAAAGCACAATGTGTTGGTTGGAGTTCCCCTTTAAATCCAGTCAGGCAAGTGCTATTACTGTCATGTTGCATCATTGGGAGTAAACATGATGTGGTTGTGTTGGTCATAAATGCAGAAGTATAGAAACTACAAACAGGTTGTTACTGTTCTTTCAGCTGAGAACTCCAAATAACCAGCACAACTGTCACAGTAGCTTTGTGTCCTCATAGTCTTGACCTTCTCCTCTGCAAAGGAGAAACTCAGCAAGGAATCTGGAACAAAACTGGGAAAACAGATTCAATCCCTGATGGTTACCCCGCTGACATCCATCCACCAGAACCCCATGGGAAACCCCAGAGCCACCTCCTCCTCCTCCGCCTCCTCCTCTGTGCTCCTGCAGCCAAAAGCCCAGCTGGAAAGTCAGAAAGTCACTCAGCTGGTTTAATCTCTAGTCCAGGTCACATGAAGACACATAAAGATAAAACACTAGGAAAACAACCAGTAGACATTGAGGTGGATGTTAGGATTATTATTATGAAGCTGAATTAACTCATTTTTGGCACAAACCACAACAGCTGCCTTGACTGATGACAGTGAAGTTAAAAAATTTTGAAGAATTTGTGTTTATCAATGTATCAGGACAAACTATGCTGCATAAAAACAGCTCATTTGCTCATTTTACTGCATAACAATAAGCTAAAGTCTGTATTAAAATAAAGTCATTGAAGGAAAAAGGCCTTTACATTTATTTAAAATAATTTCACTATCATTTGTTGTTGTTTCTTGTGTCTTATAATAGACACCAGGACTGACTTTCTTATAGGAGATTAAATTTGTTACATTTGTTATACCACTGAGTAATGACTCCAAAATTCAGGTGATGGACCAAAAAACAGGAACATCTGACGATTAAGGGAGTTAAAGGGTCTGAAAAGTAATCCCACAGTTGCTGTCTTTCGTTTGCAGTGTTGTTGTCTTTTTTTTTTGTTGTTGTTAACATTCATCATGATAATGTTCGATGTTATCATACTGCTGGATGAGGTTACGTGCATGAATACAAAAGCGATGCGCTGAGATCCTCTCTCTGCTCGATTACAGAATAGTTGTGATCCGGTGTTGATCATGCGTGTGTGTGTGGGGGGGGGGCTTTTGAAGGAGCCCCGTCAGGAGAAGGTGCATTCAGACAGAGCCCTGAGGAGATGTTACTTTTCAAATCTTGCTAGCTTTCCAGAATGACTAATTACGTACCCTTACAGAATTATATGCCTTTAGTAATGCAAAAGTCACAATACATGCAAATATTGTTTTGTAGTTTGTGAACACTAAATGAAACACTTTGGCAGTTAACATTTAAATATGCTTACTGTCAACATTTCAAGTTCATCCTAAAGCTGCAGCCAACATGCAGAGTTTAAAAGAATCCAGTAGCCGTGCATCTGTCCTGCATTACACTGTGACCGCAATACACTCATTTTCTTGTCCGTCAGTCGTATGGCAACGTTGACAGCGAACAAACCTTACCAAACGACTGTAAGGGATTATGTAAGAAATCTCTGGTCATGCACTACTACAGCACAAGACAAAGAATAATATTGTAGTGGTGAAGAAGAGTAGTGAGAGTAGTGAAAATGACATAAAAGAGACTTAAAAGAGAGACAGAGAGGAGGGTGAGAATGAAACAAACTAACAACAAAAAGGGGTCTGGAAAGTTATGTTTGAGAGAAAGTTGAAAAGACGTGGAAAGTAAATGATGGAAAAATCGAGTGAAGAAGAGGTTTGTAAACTAAAGGTTGAATAGGACAGACAGCAAGCAAAGAAGACAAAGAGAGTTTATGAAGCCAAGTTGCAATTATATAACTGTACCTTTGAAAAGAAAGTGAAAAACAAACTGAGAAGGTGGAGATGACTCAGTGACCAGAGGCAAGTTTGTTTTCATCATAAACCTTTTTTTTCGTTATCATGAATGTCTGTCACTTTGTGAACGTTGTTGTTTGGAAGAAAACAAGAATGGCTGATGCCACCTGTGGGACTGAAGCACAGCAGACTCTGTGCACCTGAAACCACTGAGATGCAGGAATGTCTCCACACAGAGGGTTTATTGTGGGCCCATATCTGATCTGAAATCAGTCAGACCAGCTACCGAATAGAAAAACAGTCTGACTTTTAGGTGGATGGAGGAATGAAGATAAACAGAGTGGCTCTGCGGCCTGCAGTGAGAACACAAAGTGCCAGACTGAAGAGCTCTGACAGGTGGATTAGCTGTAAGGACACCCTGTAAACAAAAACCATCCAGGTGAGCTGCAGCACGTTCAAGTCCTGCAGAGCAGCAGCATGACAGAGCACGATGGGAAAAAAAAGCAAACAAGCAAAAAAACCCCACTAGTTTAAAAAAAAAAAAAAGCATATCAAAACAGTCTCTATTGTGATAGTGGGAGGCATTTGGCCAGAATTAAAATAAAAAGTTAATTCACTATTCATTTAGAAAAGAAAAAGTCCCACACACTGCTCTTGCTAAGCGTCACAATTTATTGAAAGCACTGATGTTTCGGTCAATCTGGATCTTCAATGCAATTGTGCTCAGTTGTGAGTCCACCTCTCCTGTGACGGTGTGGGCGGAAAATTGTCTATTTAATATCATTGTAAGAAATAAAGTGGCAGTCTCGTACACACCTGCATTTGAGTTTGTTGGATGTGGGAATATTCTTTTTTGAATTCACTATTCATAAAATGTAACCTTGTTAAACTGAAGCTGAACTTCTGTAATTGTAAAACAATATGTTTAGGTGTAAACTGTATGTTTAGATGTACACATTTTAAATATGATCAATTCTGAAAAATAGACAGCCAGGCCTTTTTCTGATGAGCAAGACGCAATTATGACGGATAACAGAATCAGAGGTGTGGACAAAGTAACATGACTTACAGGTTTGATGACTGTAGGCTCAATGTTGTAAAATCAAAAAAAAAAAAAAAAAAGTAAAAGTCTTGCCACTCAACTTGGACATTAACACCTGTGACTCAAAATCTGACTTGGACTTGAGCCTGTTGACTTGAAAATAGTCCACTATGAATGAATTAATTTCCCTGCAATCCTTACCGTCCCTAATGTTAATGCTATTCATTCCCATCAAGTCCAAACTTCCCCAGTTCCACTTTGTTTGTACCATTCCAACAGCATCATATCAAATGGCAGCAGAGAACCATGATGTTTTAATATTGAGCTCCAGAGGAAAAACTCTAATGATAGATAATTTCCCTTAAAGAAACTGTGGTCAACAAAAACAACTGCATTATGGAAAATGTGTAAATCAAGTATTACAGAAGTACAACAACTTCAAATTTCTTTTTACATTTTATTTCTTTCATTTTTTTTTTCTTTTTTAGAGCTCAGGCCTGGATTTGACTCGAAACTTGAGTCAGGATGTCCTTGTCCTTTTTTATATAGAAAAATTTAAGACTTGTTATCTGCATGACTTGTTTCCACCACTGACTGGAATATTTGTTTACAAATTATATTTCTGTTTTTGTTTTCTGACTTGTCAAACCACTGTTTTAACTTTTACACTTACTTTCTACCTTTAAAAACTCAGTGTTGCCTCCATGAGTTTTGCTTCTGATTTTGCTTCATAAAAGGTCACATTTAAAAATTATATCAGTCAAAATAATACTGCAAAATGAGGTGTTCTAAAATAGAAAACTGAACGCTGAGGTGAAAGAGCAGAAGTATTACAATCAGGACACCTTGGAGTGCATTATCGCATCCAAAACAAAGCTATTCTTAGTTTTAATCAGCCAATCAGAAACAAGTATTTCCTCCTGCTAAACTGGGATAACTGATCCGAATGAACAACAACGTGTTAGTAATGTTGTCAACACACTGGATGCTCTGTGAGTGCAGCAAACAATCTGTACAGTTCGTTCACATTTTTGAGGAAGTCACACACAAACATATCACGTTTAGGTCTCATGCCAATGATAATTAAGGCCACGGATGAAGTGTGTCCTTGGATAAGTACTAAAAATACGAACAAATCCAGTACAAACTGAAATGTGCTTGCACACCAGTTTATAGCACATGGAAACAGACACTGAAGCACACAAACAGGACACATATACACACTCATATGTGTTTTATAATGGGCAAAACATTTGATGCAAAAATATTTGCATAAACAAGAACAAGACTGACAAGTAAAATACCAACACGTGCACTGATCAACACAGTTATAAATACAGCAAACACAGTGACAACTGCTGTGCTGAATACCAGGGAGGCATATGACAGTTACACACATACACACACACACCTACACATAAAAATACACAAACACACCCACAAGCATCCACTGTACAGCACCAGCTGTGCTGTGGCTCCAGACATTAAGTGTAATAACATATGGAGAATGTGCGTGCCTGACTGTGTGCCATTGTGTGTGTGAGGGAGAGAGAGAGAGAGAGAGAGAGAGAGAGAGTGGGCGGCCTTTTCGGCATGTTTTTGCTTGTTTGGACTTTTGTGTGTTAATTTGTGTGTGTGTGTGTGTGTGTGTGTGTGTGTGTGTGTGTGCGCGCATGTCAGTGTGTGTGGAAAGTTCAATACTAGGGCAGAGTGTGCAGAGTGAGCAGGCAGAGATGAGACTGTGCAGAGAAACAACCAGTAACACGTACAAGCACACACTCTTATGGTGTTAATAGAACAGTGCTGATTAAAACAAAGAAGTATTAATGCATTTAGAAGTTAATAGCTGCACCAGTAAACACAATTAAAGTGTAAGCAGTGTACCATTTCTAAATGACTAAAGGTGTGTTTCCAGGGTGTGTGTATGTGTTGAGTTTGCAGAGCTCAGCAAAACAGAAACAATAAATCAAAGTCGGTTTTGGATGCAGCAGTTAGCAACCAAGAAAACAGCTCTGATTACCTTTAACCTCTGTTTGCAGAGAGTCTGCAATATTAGTGATCGAAATTTTAAGTGACTTTACTCTTGACCTTGACAGAAATCAGTCAAAAACAAACATCAAAAAATAAAAAAATAAAAAATAAAATGAATGATTTCAATTCAGGAGCCATTACACGGTGACATTGTGTATATTTTATACATGTTATGTGTGCAGGTGTAGACTAATTGCAGCAGATATCATCTCATTAAGATACTTCCTGTACAAAAATGATTTGTGAACCTGATGCACAATTTGTGTCATTTAAACAACAGAAGTTTCACGTGCATTATGTGTTTCTGTTTGACTCTCATTTCATGCTCTCACTTCACCACAGCTGTCATTTGCAAACATTCATACTGTGCAAGCTGTTTCCTTTTCTCATGATACTTCTCATCTATTTTGCAATTAGTATTAAGCACAATGTATTTGCATTGTTTTGTGTTACTTTACAATTTGTTTATGTTTTTGTTTATCACATTTTAGCTATATTATATGCCTCACGACCCTCTGTGGAAATTCCCTGTTAAAACTGCGAAAATACAAGAACTAAACTTTCATGTGTTTTTTACAAGACTGACATGTTCTTACAAGAGCTGCAAAACTTTGCAAAGCTCTGGAAGAATACACTTTCTGCAGCAGCCTCAACAACAAAGGGGAAGTGAAACTTAAAAAATTGTGTGTGTGTGTGTGTGTGTGTGTGTGCATATGTGTGTGTAATGTGTCTGAGGACGCAGACAGCTGGGAACATCAGGCCCTGCCTATTGCTCTGCTCTCATTGGCTGTGCTGTTGGCAAGCACATTAAACATAAAACACAAGACGTGGCTTAGCCAATCAGAAGAGAGCTGCAGTAGAATTTCCCTGGCACACCACACTGTCTTATCTGTGGTGACGTCACATGGCTCTTTAAACGGTAGACCGCAGACCGAGTTTAAATGGCCCGAAGAGACGGAACACACCTAGAAAAACAAGAGAAGTTTCAGTTTGTCTGTCATAGACCCAATTACACGCCCTTTGAGCTTATGATAATGACAGCTTGTGGCTTTACTGACCACAATGCATTTTGTATCCTGGATATATTTTTAAATGTGTGCATTTCTTAGATGAGCTTTGCATGTGTGTTAATTGGCTAGATACAGTATTTTATTTAAAGTGACTGAAGGTGAGAGGCACACGTTGTCAGCTATGGTTCAACGTCTGCTAGATCACTGTCTGTATAGTGTGCACCAATGTACAATACCTTATTTTAGTGTACTTTGCTCAAATGTGTCCATGTTTTTTCTCTTTTTTAAAAGATTTTTCCATTTAAGTGAAACATGGTTGGTCAAGGTTGTGCTGGGACACCAACAGAAATGTGATCCACTATAGAAGCAGCTTAACGGCAGCTCTGTGGCCTGTTACAGGAACCCTGCTCTTATATTTTAAGTTTAACATGAAGTTATGCCCTCTGTATGTATAGTTACTTTCATTAGATGTAGGGTCTTATTACTTGTCGACAGTCAGATTAGACAATTCCTTTGTTTATTGTACTTGGTGATGGATGGTTGTGACATGCCCTGTTTGTTTACAGTAACATCACAAAGAAGAAGGATGAGGTCAAAATGCATCTGGTGTCTTGTTTCCTCTTTGCTAATAAAAACATGTCAACAGTATTTAGAGCCTTTGGATAAGTTAAATATCTGGACCTCTTCTCTACTTATGTATCGAATAAATGAAAAGATTGAGATTGAAATGTCCTTCTCGTTTTATTACAGAAATGACCAAGCTAGGAATCATCCTCTTCATTTAAACAACCCTAATTACTTTGTAGCCGTGGGCAGCCATAGTGCAGTTTCTCAGGGACCATTTTAAGGCCAGTTTCTTGGCAGGCATTGACAATTGCAGGAAAATCCCAAATGCGCAACTTATAAATGCAGAAATATAAACATGAGGAGAACATTCAATCTATTCAGAGCAAGTCTGAGATTTGAGTGATGAGACAACATGTAAAACCCCTGAGCCAATGTGCAAAAATAATCAAAACAGATCAAACCATGTTAGAAAAGCTTGGCAGCCTCTGTGCCTCACTGGTGGAACCACATCTCCTACAAGCTATGAGAAGCGGATGCCAGGTGAGGGGGCATAGAGTTTGTTTATGGCCTTGCAGAGAGGAAATTCTGGGATGACCACGCACTGGGGAGAGGGCACAGCCAAGTGGGTGAACTACCAGCAGGGGTAATTCTGCCGC
>JAQLOL010000020.1:11286151-11299482 GCA_029783665.1 Naso thynnoides | reverse complement strand
CTGGAAAAGAGTCGATAGTTGGATTTCAGTAGTGCAATTCACTGACTGCCATGGTGAAATCCTGTTTTGTGGTAGACAGTTGTATACATTTTTTATACTCTGAATAAGCACACAGTCACGTGCATATCATTAAAGGACCTCTATCCATTACATCGCTGTGTGAAAAAAGGATTCAATTCATTTTTGATACGCTGAGCATAAAATCTATGATGGGATGACTGTCAAGACTGGAGTAAATCCACTCCAAATGTTGATCTTTTCTTTTCAAGAGTCTGTATGGCTCTGGGGTGAAATCAGAAACTGTTATTCAAGCTAAATGAATGTGCAAAAAGAACAATAAAAATTTTCAACAGACCGATTTTACTATATGACAGTTCACGGTTGTCTTTGTGTGCCTGCTGCCTGTGTTTTCTGCAGGTGGAGATAAAATCAGCCTCACACACCCCCCTGCTGCTGGCAGACACACACTCCCAAACACATGAACCTCCTGAGATGCACGTCGCACATGGTGAATGGAGAAAAGTGTTTCCTGTGTTTCCTGTGTTCCTCAACTCTAGATAAGCTAGTTTGGAGCAGCCCCTCCCTCCGCTGCTCTGCACGGTGCATAAACTTATGAACTGAACATGAAAACATGCTGACTAATGCCCTTTTGCATTTTTTTGTGTTACTCTGCACTTCACTGATCTTTGTGATTTGTGTGTGTGACTGTCTTACTGCATGACAAAAACTGGATTTGTGTTTTTTATGTATGTGTGAGATGATGCTTTGGTCTCATCACCGCTGTTAGTTTGCAGGAAATGCGTTCTGGGTAACCTGCCTGTGTAGAGCAGTGTGAATGGATGGCATACTGATTTTTGATTTAGAAATAAGTATGTAGTACATACAGTATGTGTAAGTATATGTAGTCTGCAGTAGGTGATTCTGAAAACAGCTTTTGTTTCTCTCTGTTCCCTTAAAGGTCAAGACAGTTTGTAAATTTGTCAGTGGAGAAAGTTAAAACCCATTCAAAGCATCATGTAACTTCATTTGCTTCTGCAATGTAAATGTAAAATGATGACACATGTAGCTCTGCTTTGCACAGGCAAAGGCATGGTGTGGCTCTTTCACAGTGAATTTATTTAAAGGTGGAGTCAGTAGCATTTGTAAACACAACATCCAAATTGGGCCCCTCCTCCCCGCTCAACGCACCAGAAGTATCGTAAGTTAGCGTGTACTACATGTACTGCTATACCGCTTACCTAATGTTACACAGCAGGCTACATAGGAATGTTACATTTGTTTAATGGAGAAGTCAATAATTTAGCAAGCTAACAAACTAAACGCCAGTGTTTAGCACCTACCTGTCCATCACAAAGTAGCCCAACTCTGAATCACTCTTCCCAGCCTTTCGTTTAGTGCTCCAAAATGGCTGAAAGCCAAACCAAGACTCACTTTCGCTCTGGAACAAGTTTTATCTGCTTGCTCACTGGGGCTATATTTCCTTTTTCTTTCCACTTTGCCCACATTTGTAACTTTCTCCGGTCTGGATGGCATCCAGTAACTGTGCTCCATGGTGCCCTCCCGCTATTGTTATTTAAAAATTGATTGTGCGTCTACATCGCTCTTTACGGTAACTCATCCCAAGCAGGTCCTGAGTCAGCCAAAACATCAAAATACAGGCAGAGAGGGTGGTGTGTCTCCATACGCAGTCACCACCACACATATACAGAGGCCCAGAAGTGATGACTGAGCAGCATTTCTTTTGTATATGTCTATATTTAATTTTCAGTAAAATCCTACTGACTCCACCCTTAATCTTTGATGAAAAATGCTGTTGTGGCTAACTATGCTTGTACATAGACTTGATTTTTGAATTATCTCCCTGCACCTTCAGGTAACGTGGGTTGGCTATCTGATTTTGTTCCATATTATTGTCAAAAATATTAATGTTGTCATGTACATATACATATTTTTTTCCATGTTTTGTTTCAGGATTGCTACAGCGGACACAGGTAGGTAGGGTAAAATATGAGCTTTTGCACTGACAATGAATAATGATCTGCATCAACTGTTTAATCCTAAAAATAAATGGCAAAATGAAAAACAATGTCGGCTGATTCACTCTGTGACACTGGGAACTAAATATCCTCCAGTGTTCAAAAGAAAATGTAAACTCTGATTAAAAATTAATTTTTATTGTGCCACAAATCCATGAGCTGAAGATTCGGTCAAACTTTCTTCATGCTCACCGGAGAAACCAAGACCTACTTTTCATAAAGAGTAGGTCAGGGTTGTACAAACACATAAAATGGCACACTGTGTTGAATGTTATTTACAGTTTGCCAGCATCAGATGCTAATTTTGGGCAGTTTTCTCACATTTTCCCTTTTAAACTCCAGTAAATGAGTCAGCTAGGAGAGCGTCCTTGATCGAGTGGGAGCTTTATGGGAAGCTGGCCCAACAAAGTACCTCCCAGCTCCTCAACAACAGGAAAAGGCCTCGTAAACTTGGACTACTTTGGCAAAACTTTGTTTGCTAGGAGAAACAGTTTCACGCTCTGTGGCTAAAAACTTTTTACTGCAATTAAAGTTATCATTGTACTCACCAGCCTTAAAACCCCAAAAAACAGATGACACACAACACCAACCCACTGCACTAAGGAGAGAAAATATAACTCACTGTTTGTCTGACAATGTTCTAAACAGATAGAAACAACGTGGGACCAGATGATCTCATCCTCCTTAAAAGACCTGATCACAAACAGTTACACATTCTATTTTCTGCTGCGTGCAGATAGTTTGTGCTTAAAGCCTGTCTGGGGGACAAAGGAGGAAGTGTGTGTGTTTGTGTGTGGCTTCTTTTCTCTCTTTGTGAGAACCAGTTTGAGTTTTGGATCTCCACAGTGAGAACTAATGTTATTTTTGACATTACATACTTCTACAAAATGATAATTTTGTACATGGATTTGGATCTGTTTAAGTTAGATTACATTTTGTTTAAGGGATCAGAATAAGCATTGAATTTAGATCAAATTCTTTAAATATAACTTGTTAGTTAAGACTGGGGAAAGAGCATAACTATCTTTATGTCAGGCCTGAAAGGGAGAATCTGTTTTTATTTAAATGCTGTTTACATCATGGATCTGATTTATCCACAAAAAGAATTAAAATCCTCAAAAGAAAGCAGCTGCAATTAAATAATCAAACTTCTGATCAAAAATTTTATTGCTTTTTGGGCAAAGATGCACTGCAATCCATCCTCAGTCAGTGAACGATGCAACGTTGAGAGCCAGATATCACAGGGTGACTACAGTGGCAGGCCCTCATAACTACGCTATTTCTAATATGTGTGTGTGTGTGCACATATGGAAGGAAGAAGTAGGAGGAAGGAGGAGGCGGGGGGGTGATGTAGCTCCCAGCACTGGCTCACGCCGGTTTGCGCTGCCTCTCACTGGCCCAGCCTCGCAGCGAGGTTGTGAGGTTAGCTGAGAGGCGGACGGATTTGGGGTGGGGAGGTGGGTTAGAGAGAGAGGGGTAATTTAGCGCTTCAAGTGCCCTTTGCAGCGCTGAGGGCCTGAGCAGGGCCACATGACATGCTGGGCAGATATCTGCATGAAGAGAATGCACGCATGCATGCAGGGCCATCACCCCTCCCTGTATGAGGGACTGAGGCTGAGATACACAGGCATATCATATGGATTCTGGTTTATGCTTCACGCTATGCAGCAGGGGCACATAAAGATAGTTCTCACGTGCACAAACGCACATGTGCCCTGCATGCTCATTGACTCCATGTGGTAATTTAAGTCATTTTCCCCTTTTAGTTTAGATTTGAACCAAAATTATCACAGAAGCAGAACTGAAAGTTAAATAGTTGTGACCACAGATGAGTCAAGATCCGTACCTGCTGCAAAACTATGACAATATCAGGTATAAATCTGCATTAGATAAGATAAGTGAAACTATGAGAGGCACATTTCACCGACTTTTGCTGCAGAACATTTTGGCTTATTAGTTACCTGATGCATATACAGACAGAACATACAGCAGATGTATATAATTGATAATCAGTGGAATGTAGCAGTGACTGTTTACAGAGGCTTCTTTAAGAAGTTTAATATCTTGATCTTCATATTTCGTGTTTTTAATTTGTGCACTTGTTGCAGTGAGAGTGAAGAGTTGAACTGAATGAGACAAGGGTCACCAGCAGTAGCAGCAAAGTTATACTGTACTGAGACCAAGTGAGTTATTAAATGGCCCATTTGCTTCACATATGCAGTTCACTCTAACCTCAAATCTTATCTTAAAAAGCTCGCCGAGCGATTAACATCTTTGTAATCCCTCTTGTGAGCTCTTCCATCTTCACATTTGCTTGAGAACCAGCACGGTGTTGCATGGTTAAGGTTCCTCTACTATTTGATCACAGGTTTACGTGAGCCACCACCACAGCCTGATGGTGCTTTTCCTCAAAAGTTGATTCTGTTTCAACTTTCCGTCACAGGAAAGCTGCGTTGTTGTCTGCACCACCGCAGCCAAAACGCACCACCCAGATTAAAATGCATGAGAGGACGAGCGCTCAGCTACAATGCTTGATTTGGTCTAGTTACAGCCTTACTGTTGTGTTTGGTCACTTTTAGAGAAAAGGCTCACAGCCTAGCTTTATGAGAGATGGTAGAGACTCATATGTTTGTTCACGCAGTTGTTTTGGACCGTTGAACAATCCTGCACATGTCGTTCACATCAGATATGCTGGGAGAGTTTTATTTAACACCTCAAGTGATCACTTCATTATTTGATTTAACTTTCCTTGTGAGAGGAAGGATACTTACTGTAAGTTAATCTAAGGCCACAGAATGGGCGGAGTTGATAAGCCTGGAATAGAGCACAAAAAAAGACTTTGCCTGTCTTATGACATTCCTCACAAGACAGAGAAGTCCACCACTGCATCCGATCAGGTATAAAGGGCAAGTGAGCCAGCTGTATTCAAACCTACTCCAGGGATCAGCTCATTTCTTGTGCAGCCTTGTCATCCTGGAAGGTCCAGCACATCCAGTTCTCTCTTGGAAGAACTGCCACTTTAACTTTTAGTTACATTACAGTTTTTTTTTTCTTTTTAGACAAAAGCCTGCACGCTGCCTTTGTTTGGGTTTTCATTCTCCCCCTCCTCCGACTTACAGGTGTGTCGGCTTTATTTCCTGCCTTCCACCCCTTCCTTTCTTATTCAGGTGGAAAAGGTTGTGCATTTAATTTTCCACTTTCTGCCATAACACAGCAGCACTTGGATCATGTATGCCAAAAAAAACATCACTGACCAATGATGACAAACCCTCATGGTCATGTCTTTACAAGTCTGAAGAGCAGAGAGGAAAACACTGGACTGTCTATTGTGCCGAATGTAAGTCAGCACATTTGTTTTGCCTCCCTCTTCCTGCTTAAATTTCTGTCTGAGACTTGGCAGGACGGCCAGTTTTCTGTCTCACAAACAGTCTGCTTGTGAGAAGTTGAGGCCTCAGTTTACGAGCTTTGGTTCACTTGTAATTGCACAGCTTGAAGAAGCAAAAAACAAAAATGCAAAGAAGAGATTTGCACAATAGTTCTGGCTGACAATAACCAAGTGCAGGTGATGTTGTACCTTAAGGCTCCTAAACACAAACTGAACATCTGTAATCTGATCTCAAAATGGTCTTCTCATACTTTGGGATTAGAGGTTCAACTTTAAAGGTCGTTGACTCCCTGCTAGTGAATTTACACAGTATATACATTTTCTGTAGGCCTCCTTTCTCCAGTTTTACTACGTCGGGAAGCAAAATCCAGCATTCTTTTATAGTCTTGCGGCTGAAAATAGAGAAAACCTAAGTTTTCCCAACTCTGGCAAAGGGAACAAAAATACAACATGAAAAAAAGCACTTTAAACAGATACATCCTGTAAAGAGAAAGGCCATGTGTTCTGCATGATTTTTTCAGCTTTCCAGAAGAATCAATAAAATGCAGCTGGAGAGTTATGCAATGGAAAAACTAAGTAGTACCACCTCTCCCCTGTCCAGGTGCAACTGATTGTCGGTGATGGTGAAATTTGCCCAAGTATGCTTTACTTGGACTATAACCCATGCTTTTCCAATCAATGAGGGTGCGAGGATTTAAATTTGGGGAGGAGAATCTCATTTAGAATTTGTGCCTTTAAGCTTTTATTTAACCACTATCCTCTGAGCTTTCTCATGGCAACGCCTTGCTCCATGTCCGTACATTTCCACACATCCAAAACCACAAAACTTAAGCTTTACATCATATACTGTTGTCAACTGAGCATCACAGCTACATGCTTGACGGTCATAGCTGAGGGATAACGGAGGGTTTAGATAGCGTTTTTCACCACCATGTTATGAGCCTCTTGGTCAGTCTGGAGCTTTAAATTCCCAGCCTTATTCTGACAATTAATTCAAAAGTCTTAACTGCATATATTTCAAAACAGTCATTATATTACCATGAACATACAGTACCATCAGTGAGGAACTCAGTAGCCTCAAGTGGCTTCAACCTTCCATCCTTCAGAATGAATTTGGAGGGAAATCTGTTTTTTCTGAGCGGGCCAAAACAGTAGAGACATCACAGAGCAATCTAAATTATTCTTTGTAAAAACACGATATGATCTGTTTTGTTCATGCCATTTATGTATTATATTATGAATCAGCAGGAAAGCAGCTAGCTCAGACAGACAAGAACTTAAATTCTCTGTTGGACCAAAATTTAAGGAATCCAAAAAATCCTGTCCAAAAAAAAAATCTACCAAAGCAAATTTTGTTGAAACAAAATGGAGTTTTGTGAATGAAATGTAGACACTGAAGTTTCTCAAGGTTCTTTGGCGTTGTGGTGTTCTCTGCTGCACTTCTGGGCTGCTCCAGCAGTGTACAGCTGCCTTTGGTCACAAGCTATAAAATCTGAGTCAGCACAGAGCTCTTACTATCTCCCACTGTGGTGGATTGATGACCACTCAGCATGCTGTGAAGCTCCTGGCAGAAATATGTGGGGAGTTCAGAGGTCAGGGGTCTGACCTCCAGCACTGCTTTCTCCCCTGCATTAGACATCCAATGAGGCGTTCAGATTGCTGGGCTGGGACCCAAAAACTGGATATCATTGGGCCCTTCGTAACATCAAAGTCTCAAATAAGCAAATTGGGTAATTTAACTTTCAGTATATTAAGTATATAGTAATCAGCAATAAAATTTTTCTGTAAGATTTTGAACAGAGCAGTATTTGTATTACACAAGTGTAGCTTAACTGTACTGTAGCGATCTGTATAACTCTTACATCCTCTCTTATCTACCATGAAAATGTCTATATGTCAGCCAGTAAAAACTATTTTTCTAACCTGAATGAAAAGACTGATAGAAAAACTGAAAAATACCTGTTACTCACTGTGACTGAACTGGGTAAAACTGAGTAATATAAGGCTAATATTTAACTAAAACATAATAATAACTTCACCGCATCGGTTTATACCCACCACCACAATCTACACCAAAGCAAGCTGCTGTGAACTGGCTTTGCTGTGCAGCAATTCAGTGTTTACTTTGATCAGTGAGGATTACTTGAAATATTAAATTTTATTTTCATTGGGGTTGTCATAGTCATTAGGGCCGAACAACATATCTATTTGTCGATATTACTGGCCCATAATGGCTAATCGTAGATATATCGGTATTTATGTATATGTTCCCTGTTACACACTGATATTAAAACTGTTTTTTAAGGCTGGAAAAAGTGCTTGGACTAGTGATTTAAAATGGTGTAATTACATAGTTTGTTCAGCAGAGGGCGGTCATTTTTGAAATAAGGTTTGTTAAAATGTAATATATCTTGCCTCCATTACATATATTTGTCACAGGTGTTTGAAGATATTCAGAGGATATAATAAAAATATAGTATCATCTAATATATCAGACTTTAGAATTTTCCTGCTCTCTAATATCAGTATTGGCATTTGCCCCCAAAATTCCATATCGTTGGCCCTAAAATTAATGTATTAATCTGAATAAATATTTAAAATTAATTGTGCTCCAATCATTAATCATGCTCCATGATGCCCCTTCGTCCACCATTTTTACCCAAGTAAAAGTAAAAATAACTTTTAAAAAGTCATGCCTAAAATATCACCTTAACACAAGCACTTAGCAGCAAGCTCAGAGGTCAGACCAAAATTAATTTGAGGCCAAATATTTTTGAATGTTTCTTTAAAGTAAATAGTGATGTATGTGATGTATGTTATTAGTTTTTTTCTGGTTTGAATTGCTTGACAGCCCTGGTATTAATAGACCGCGTGTGATTTCAGTCAAGACAGCAGCCAGGAAAGTAAGTTCAGGACTTGGCAGCTTGCTGAGTCCAAGAATAGTGGACTGAGCTCTTCCAAAAGACAGAAACACCAACCGCCTTTGACCTCGCTGCCCGTCTGTTATCAAACTTTTGTAATGGATCTGGATATACTAATAAACAAGACCTAAATGGCAGAGCTACCACGAGGCCTTAGCACTCCTCACAGCTAGCATTTCATTACAGTGTGCTTACTGATGTTACAACTAGTCTTCTCCTGTATTCCCCCAATAATAAATTCCCAACAAAGCAATATTTAAAAAAAAAACAACAACTTTCTCTTGTGTTCTTTTCAACTTAAGCAGCATGTTTATGACCTGTTTTTCTTGAGGCCACTCCCAAACCAAACATTGCGTCATTTATTCCCTATTCTTCCTCATTACCACCATCATAAATGTGAAAACAGTTAAAGTAAAAGTTGAAAAGTATCAATTTTTTCCCTTTAAAAAAGTTTCATGTCCATATGACAATGTTGTGAAAATATTTTTTGAGGACCTTAATCCCTGAACAATAAAAACAGTTGTAAATGTTATAGTATGCATGCCAGGCTATAACTCTGCAAATCAACACCACCTATACACAAACACTATTATTTACAGATGGGTATTAACAAACAGATGATGATGTCTGGATGGACATTTTGGAGAGAAAGTGTTGACAAACAGCAGAATCTGTGGCACAAAACAAAGCTTGATAGTTCACTTTTATTCCTGTTGTTCCATCCGTGCATGACTGCTAGGCTGAAAATGTCAAAACCATGAGCGAAGTGGGGCTGGGTTGTCGCAACTTTCACAAGATTTGATTATTGCCACTTTACGCAGTAAATGTTGACTTTTCAAAAGATTTCTCTCTGGAAGCTTTTTCAGTGTTTGTTTTTTCCAGCCCCGAAACAGCATTTGTTTGTGAACGAAAGGCCAAACTGCAACCAAAATTTATTTTTTGATACAACAATGACAGATATGTCTCTCCCCCTGAACCCCCGGTGTTCTTGGGGAGAGACATCTGTGTCCTAGTTAAGGTCTGTTTTCCTGCTAGCCCAACCAAATCTTGACAGGGAAACAGAATTCGACATAACACCGACTGTGTAAACTGGCAATACAAAAAGCCTGTGAAAGCAGTGATTAAGCTAATAATAATACTAGCGCAAGTCAATGGATTTCTCAGTAACCACTACCAAACCCTGATCAAAAAACTCGCAGTGCATCAAAAGCAAGTCTATTATAATGACGGTCTGTGAAGGTGAATTGGAAAGTTCGTGACATAATTCAAGAAGTCAAACTGTAGCCGAATTTCTTTATTTTGTAGCTCTGGTTATGGTAAAGTAACCACTACCAAACCCTGATCAGAAAACTCCACAGAGCACAAAAAGTAAGTCTAATATGACCACAGTCTACAAATTTGAGTTGGTATGTTCGTAGTATAATTCAAGAAGTTAACCTACAGCCGAATTTATTTATTTGTAGCTCTGGTTACAGTAAAAATACATGTTCATAAGTCAAAATTCATGTAAATGCAGATTTATTTATTTATTTCAATGCAAAGGAATGACTTTTCCATTTTTAGTAGAGCAGCTCTCATCTAATCCGACTGGATATTTTACTCTCTTATCTAATTAGTGGATTAGTAACAGCTGTGATTCCACTATTGCATTTTTGTGAACCAACATACTAAGAGAGCAAGCTATGCAGCTGCTCGCAGGAATTTACCCCAACAACATCCAGCCTCCTTCTTTTAAGGTAAAACAGTCCATAGATTGCACCTGTCCAATGCAATTAGAACCTGAACCCAGCCAGTGTGATATGATTGCTAGAAAAGTTAACATTTCCTGCCCTAAAATCTTTAACATTTTATCCCTGACTTGCCCAATGTGGTGTGGCTGCTTAAAAACACACACAGACACATGGAAAATGTTATCCCTACATCTCGTCAACCCACCTGTGGACTTCTGGGGTTTGAGACGAAGACCATTTATGGTCCCCTAAAATTAAAATGGACTCTGCATGTTTAAAGATATTAAATATAATAGTTTAAATTAATGTCCAACTGAAATATTAAAGTTTTATTTTTATGCTACAAGCAGATTATCTATAGAGCTGTCAGTGTACTGTACAATTTTCTTATGCTGCCTCCCTTTAATCATTTTCCTATCACTTATATAAAAGCTACCGTAAGTGTAATATTGTATATGTTTTATGTGTTATCAAGATGTTTCATTGATGTTTTTGTTTTTGAGTTAAAATGTATTACATAAACGAATGGCTCACTTTAGGTAAAAGAGATTCCTCTACTGCGTAAACAAGACATAAATCACTTATATGATGCAACAAGACTGAAAGAAGATAGTCTTTCTTTAAAGCGTCACCAATCCATGCCCTCATATTTCACTTTATAGCATTCACAGATCTACAACTTATTGCCACAAATAGCTTCTTGACGAGGACGCCCAATGTGCATGAAACAAACTGTCCAAAAGAAGCATGTGTGGATGCTCACTAATGCCGAGCACGTCTGCCTGATAACCAACACACCCAAATCTGTCCCTCCTGGCTTCCTCCACATTTCTTATGTAATGTCCAGGAAAACAGCTGCTGGTCACTTCAAGCCCTGGATCATCACGACATGACCAGCGCTGCCCCTGCCTCTGCTGTGGATCTTCTTACACTTCTCAGGTTTTTGAAGCCAAATTGTTCCTGGTGACAACAAGCACATGACGGAGTGCTAAAAGAAAAAGTTCCGCCAGTCTGAGTCAGAGGAAAGTCGAGGAGGACGAGGAGGAGGAAGGAGGAAGAAAGGAAATGAGGAGGGGTATACAGCCCTGATAGTTCAGCCTGCGCTGGTTTAGACCGGTTCCTGCCCCTTCCTCTTCTTCTCCTCCTCCTCCTACTCATTTCCTCGAGATACTCTACTCATCTCATTGCTGCTCCTTTTTTTCTTCTTCTGCTATTTTGGTCTAATTTCTTTTCCCTCCCTCACTTTTTCTCTTCCTTCTCTTTATGTTTTCATCTTACCTACGTTGTCATCTTTCTTTTCCCCAGCTATCTGATTGACTTTCCTATTTTTCTTTCATCCATATTTAGCTGCAGAATTAACTCACTACTTCATGATTATACACGGCCATTATGGTATATATTGAATGTGTAAAATACGCAAGGTACAAAGGTACAAAGGTTTTTAAAATGTTCAATTTGTCAGCATTGGCGACATTGTTTCTGATGGACGATCAAGACAAGGTTAGAAGTGAGAGTATCCTGGCAGTTGGAGCGTGCAGAATAGAGGAAGCAAAGCCAAAGAGAATATAAAAGTGTAATGAAATGTGTATGAACTATGGAGTCTCATGACAGAAAGAAAAAGCAAAGAGCTCCAACTTTGCATCTACTGCCTCACACCACAAAGTATCAACAAAAAAATGTGTTAATATGTTGAAGAAGAATCCTTTAAAATCATCTACAATGTTCCGTCTGATAATGAGAGCCAGGTATCATTAACGTGTGAAATGTGTTTTTTACATGTGTAGTTTGAGAAAAACAACTGTTTGGGGACTAAAACCAAACTTCTCAGAGAGGTGAACATGTGAACATACACTGGAGTGATAAGAACTACCTTTAATGACAGAATCCATCTTTCGATAAAAAAAGAAAAATAGATGTATATCTTGACTTATACGTTGATTATTTAGCTTGACCGGTGTCCCATCTGCTGACACTGAAGGGCGGGATGTATGACCTATATTGCAGACAGCCACCAGGGGGCGATCAAAATGTTTTGGCTTCACTTTTGAGAAGCCGTCACGCCATCCAACTTTTTACAGTCAATGACTTTTGATGCCCCGATTGTCACTGAAATAGCTCAGTTTTGTCGATGGAAACTCTTGACATGGAAGTGGTCTCACATTGGGCTGCTGGTTACCATCTCATTGCAGCTCATAAAGATGTGATGTGAAATGCAGCACTTTGAAATATTTTCTAGAAATGTTAATATGAAAAACTGACATTTAAAAATTGAGAGGGGCATAATGCCAACATTCTTCTCTGGTGAGCGGACAGGGCTGAACGGGAAGGAGACAGAATTTTGGAGTTAACTCCCTGAAAGGTTGGCATGATTTTTACTGCTGGCTGTTGATATTATAAACAGAGATGGATGGACTTCGATCTTTCTCAGCACAACTGCAAACTCTTGAGCTTCAGGGTTTGCTCACCCGGAGGAGGCAGAAGATGTAAACACTAGGAGGCTGAACAATGTTTCCTCCTCCAGGCTGCCGGCCAGATGGATTAGAGACTGTCAGCAGCGAAATGTGACGCAAAGCAAGCACGCAGCCAGCTGAGATGAAAGCCTAATGGAAGATACCCGAACCAGAGATCTACTTTTGTATGTCCTGTTTTCAGTACAGTATGTTCAAGATGCCATACAGGAGTAAAATTCCATATGTTTCCTAAAAGTTTGACCACCATAACTAATAATTAATCACAGATATTTGGGAAACACAGTAAAGAGATAAAAAGGAGACTTAGCGACACATGTTCCCGCATAAAGAAGTCAAAGCACACACTACCATGGATGCACCTTCTACTAGTGACAAATCCAGGTAACTTTGCTTCACTCATGTTTCGCTCATATACATTTTTAACAACTTAAAAAAAAAAAAAAACATTCCAAAAGTTCTTTAAGGAAGAGTATTTGGAGGATCCCATGCCAAAGTCCCATGCACAAACAAGCAGCTCTGGTGACAGGCAGTCTTTCTATAGCTTGACCTACTAATTAAGGTGTGCTCAGTCTGTTTGAGGTCGTGGCCTAATGCAATGTGCATGTTTACCGGCACAAACAGCATCTAATGATTTCACTGAACTCTGTCATTTTTTTAAAGTGCAAAGCTTGTCCGTTATTCAAGTCATGCTACTTTTTTCTGTATGTATATTTTTTACTTTTGCAAGCACTTGCACTCACCAGCTTTATTTGGCAGTGGGAAAAGTTTATAGACACAGATCTGACCTA
>JAQLOL010000020.1:11269282-11282383 GCA_029783665.1 Naso thynnoides | reverse complement strand
CAAGAGCTTCTGTTATTTTGACTGCCTGTGAGTTGCCTCTGAATATTTTCTTCAGTTTCTCCCATGTAAGAACAATTTTTATCCTTTTCTGAATGGGAAAATTCTATTTTAAGCTACACAAACTAATTTATTTCAAATGCTGTTGGATTAGCTAAAAATACAGTGTCACAAAGCATTAGTGTTAAAAGTTTGTTTTTTAGAGATAGATCTTATAACAAACATATGATGATCTCATTTAGACAAAACCACCCAGCAGTGTAAAAAGTAGTTAGAAAGAGCTCAACCATAAACATCTGCAGCAGTAAAATGTAGCGCACATATTAGCAATAATATTAATCCAAAGATATCATTTGTGGTGAAATACTGACAAGTGCCACTTTACTGCACAATGACTACATCTCATCTTGGGTACTTCCAGTGCAGTTTGCAGAAACTTTGTACTTTTACTGGAGAAATGTTTTAATTGCAGGACTTGTACTTGTAGTGACAAAGCTATTTTTCCAGTGTGGTATTAGTGGGCCACTTTAACTTATGTAGCTAAATTATGTGAATGTTTTCCCCACCAGAATAAACCTCGACTGGCAGATTAAATTGCAAATCATTGTCTTGTTTGAATGTTGTATGCACTGAGGAGGCAGAGGTGTAATGAGCTGATACATTGTATGGACTGAGTCCATAGAGGTTACTGCTGGAGGGCGAATTTTATTTTGTGCATCTCATCTTTTTCGAGCTGCAGTTTACACACATACAGTCACCCATTATCCGTTATCAGACCTAATAAATTGTTATAATTCACTCTCAGGTCTTTCAGCAGACAGTGAGCAAGATGCAGGCAGAGAAGTGATGCCCTGTTATCACACCTAACATTAGCAAGACAGAGGATAGCTTACATGAGCCTAATATTGATGGTAACTGCTTGTTTCACAGTGGGAGAAGAACAACACAAGTTTACCTGACTGCTGTTCCTGCAGGTCAACGCATGTTGTTGTTTTCTCTTTTCATGATGGATAGTGATGCAGATGCTTCATACGCTCATCTCTCAGCTGTAAATATTGCCACATGCTTTGACAGGAGGGGGAGGTGGGGCCCTTGCTCAAATCCAAGGGGCTCAGCCAGCTTGCATAGTGTGCTTGTAGGGCGGACCAGCTCTAAGTCTGAGTACATGAGCAGGGTATCAGACCTGATACTGGAACAGCCCTAGTTTTAATGAACACCCTGAAGCCAGTCAGAATTGAATATCCACCCAGACCATAGAATAATTTGTGTTATATTCAGATGGAATCGGGTAGTGTACAATTGGAGACATTTTGATGAAATTGAGGGAATTAATTTTTCTCACACCGTGTTGTAACATGAGAAACTTAAAGCTGGAGTGTGTGATTCTTGAGTTCTGCTGTCCAAAACCCTTTTTTCTCAAATTCAGTACATATCTCCTCACTGCGTGCACAGTCTTGGGTCTGTGTGTGGGCTGAGAAAAAGTCCTGCGTTTTTGCACGGCCCCTGCTGTGTTTTCAGGGGAAAAACCCCCAATCACCCCCAATGCAACCAAAACTCAAAACACTGCACCAAACACTACACCAGGCAATCAGCTGCAGGGGTGCGTTCCTTGGCTTCTTGTGCACGGACTCAGGTAGCAGAGGGGGAGGAGGATGTAGCTGTGCGTGACTGACTGAGAAGAACCAAACCAAGACAAGCAAGTAGCAGCAGAAATGTCGAACAAACCCAAAAGAAAACGCACGGAGAGAAAGAGTCGGACATCGGCAACGCCTTTCAAAGGTGGAGAGACTTATGAGATTTGAAAGGCTTCAAGACTAATGTAGAGGTGGCTGTATTTCTACTGGACATGTGAGTAACGAAACATGTTAGCTAACATTAGAAAACAAAGGAAGGGGTTTGTTTGTTTTGGGGGCGTTCACTTCAAATATCAACCGATCTTCCCAGCAGAACTCAAGAAATGTACACACCACCTTTCAGAGCCGAGGTCACATGGTAGAAGAGACCTTGATAAGTCACATACACTTCAGGAGTTGAGTGACATGGCGGGATATATTAAACCAATATATTATATATTTATTAGTAGTAACATTTGTGTAAAACTGATTGGCTTTATAATGGATAGCCATATAAGCAAAACAAATAATGTGAAAATCAGCCTTTTCAATGTTAAAAAGAACAATGAAAACAAATTTAATTGTGGTTTCACAAAAGCATGAGTACAGTGTACTCTTTAGAGAAAGTATAAACTAACTTCATCTGAGTTTTTTGTGATCCAGATGCAGGAGGTCAGCGCTCGGCTCGGCATGCCGCTGTCTTGTGTTGTTCCAGTGAAAAACTACAGCGAAGAGTTGGAGTTGGACCCAAACTGTGACATCCTGTTGCTCAGCGCCGTCACCCAGATGCTTCGCTTTGCTGATAATTACTTTGATGAGATCAGTGACGAATTCAGCAACATGGAAACCAAAGAATAGGAAGGGCTGGTGCAGATATAAGAACAATGAGCATCTTAAATGTCCCTCAGTGAGCTGTTTCAGCTTTTTATAATAAAGAAAAGCAAAGTACCCCAACAAAAGATAGGTCAGTTAGTTGGTTTTTAGTTAATTTAAAAGCTTAGGGATTTGAGTTTGAGTTACAACTCAAAAAATTAGTGAACACAGTTGCTTTAAATTATGGTCTCTCGACTTGATTTTTACAGGTAACAAGTTTGACAAGCAAACACATCTTATGTTATTCTCTATTGCATCTTGCGTTATAAACTTTTTGAATTATTCTTCTTTTGGTCTTCATTTCATATGAATGAATGTATGTATTAAATGTTTTACACTGTTAATGGTTGCATGGTATGTACATTCAGCTTGAACTTCTAGTTGTAATCAAACACATTGACAACAAAATGTTATTGTTGAATAATTTGGAAAGTCTTCCTCTAATTATTCCTGAAGTGATTAATTATATTTATTATTTTTCAATTCAACAGAAATTGTGTATAATGAATGATCAAAAATGTATTAATGCCAGTCAGATAGTTACTGTACAGCAAACAGTGTTGGAGTCAGTCCAGCTGACGTTCGGTCCCTCCTGTTAAACATCACAGCTTGAAACTAAATGAAATTTACTTTTAATTACAGAGAATTATAAAGTGGCAGTTAACAGTAATTATTGGTCAAAAAATTAATTATGCTCTGTGATAAGGGTAACTTTCAGCAAAAACATGGGGTGGGATTCAGTGATTTTCTGTCAGTCAGCCTAATTTTTTTAATTTTCCACACACTGGTACAGTAGAGTTGCTCAGTGGCAACAAGGGAGAGAACAGTGGGAATGACTGATTTGAAAATGACAACACTGACCTCTAGTGGTCATATCAAAGCTGTGCTTAAATTAAAATGCTATACAAAGAATTTAAAGTTTCTTTAAAATGTGCATTTTCCTAACATTTTCTTCTGCTAAATAAAACTGTGTAATCCAGGCTAAAATAATCTGTCTTTTGCTTTTCTTTTTTTTTTTGTAAAAGTCATCTGTGCTTTGCATCAAGGGCCTCAGGTAATAACCAAAATAGAATTGTTCTAGAGTGGCTCATACAAGCATTTTTTATTTTTCTCCTACAGTAGGTATAAATGAATTGTCTGAGAGGTCCAGACCTTTCCTACTGGATATGTTGGCTAAAGTTAGTCTGGCATTATTCACCGAAAGTATATTCAGGCTAACGTTTATACACATTACAGAAATCCACTAAAAAACTTCTAAACTTAGTTGAATGTGCACAATAGCATCATCCTCGTGACAGTTGTTTACTTTACTGTTTGATTGTAGGATTTTGTGAGCTTCACTCACTGCCTGCAGCAGCTCTGTACGCGGGTAGACCTACAGGTGAACGTACTCCATTATAATGTAAGTAAGAGACAGGGTGATGCAGGTATCATTTTATGGTTAGTTAATAAAGTACTGATTTAAAAAATGTTTTATCGATTAAGATTAGAAAAAAACAGTCTGTTCGAGTTATGGTTGAAACTGCTTGAACAGGAACATAGGTTACTAGCTCGATCAATCAGCGCTTTGCAAAGGCTGGTAGGCTAAAAACAGCTAAGACATATATATATTATTAATAAATATAATCAATTGATATGTTTAAAAGTACTAACACACTGTGAAAATGTTAAGTTAGAAATCCTACATTAAAAATGTGTCCATGTAAAAACACAAGTATCATTAGGAAAATTTCTTAAAGAATTAAAAGCACTCAATGCAGAAAAATGGCTCCTGCGTCTGATGTATTATTTTTACATCACCCCATTCTGACTTTCTTCTGCACAGCAGTTATGATTATTCTTAAAATAGAATTGTCCAGTCAGTTTTCCACTGTTCAATAAAGCTCCAAGTGCACAAATGAACAGAAAACAGAAATTTATTAATGCAGGTCGGACAGTTACTGTACAGCAAACAGTGTTGGAGTTGGACCAGCTGAGGCGCCGTCCCTCCCAGTGTAACAGGACTGTGGTATTACAGAAAACTGTAAACTACACAACACACATCACTGCTCTAACCCGACCCACCGCCTGCATCTGCATCACTGAAATGTACTGTTAATTAAAGTGGATTATAAGTTGGCAGCTGACAATAATAATCAGTTAAAAAATAATTACGCTCTGTGATCAGGACAACTTTTGAACAAACAAAAACACACCTTGAAATAGTGTTTCAAATATCAACGTTGCTTTAGTGCACAAAGGATGAGGAGCTTCTGTCTTGGCCGCCATTTACATAAAACAGGTTGTACGACTTTACAACTGTCACAGGTGACCAACAAGAATGATGCATGGTAGTGAAGAAGGAATGTCCCGGAAATGCAAAACACACCTGGAATTGAACAATATTCAGTCATTCAGTTCATCTTTTCACCCTCTCGATGACATTTGTGGATTTCCTCCAGTGGAGCTGCTCAGTGGCCACCAGCAGGAGGACAGTGGTGTTACTGGGAGGCTCCTGATGGAAACATGTAGAACAGGCTACCCATCTGAGTTTAGATGACATGGTTGTCGGGAACGTTAATTCAGGTCATTGGGAGAACGGAGGAGGAGCACTGGGGACGGAGCAGAGGGGAGGCTATAATGGCACAGCTGACGCTCTCCGCCATTTCAAACAGTCAGATGGCTTTCGTCTTATCAGCCAACGGCTTCAGTCATCAACGGAAAAGGCAGCCACGTGAAGAAGAAACCGTTTCAACTTTAACCACTTGAGTTACAGTGCAGCATACACACATTCAAAAACACACACACACAAACAAGTATACATGGGTTTGAGTCCAAAGGCTGATTTCAGTGACAACCTAAGTGGAGAACAGAGCAGGATGTTTGGCACCTACACTGCAGCTCTTTGCTTTTGAAAGCAAACAGACTTTTGGGTAATTATATTTATCAACTTCTTACATGGACAACAAAATCATCCTTGTGTCCTTTTAGCACTGAATGCGTTTCTCAAATTTATTGTAGTGTAAGCAACCAGTAATGTTATGTAGCTAATTTACGTTTGGGGCCCGCTGCTGTTCATCTAATTATGCCAAAGTATCTTGTAATCCCATGTTAGTATAACTAATCTCAGCTGTCAATGTGAATATTGTTTGTATACTACCACAGAAAAATGTCAATTTAAAGCTATCACTTTAAAGATACAACCCTGATTTCAAAAAAATTGGGACACTTTAAAATGTAAATAAAAACAGAAATGCAAACTGTGTTTACCAACAACAGTTTAACGAAGTGTTCCTGCGGCCCGTTTAGTGCAGTGCTGAATCTCACCCCATCCTAGTGAACGACTAAGCCTTTCCAGAGTGTCCCTTCGCACCCAATCAAGACACTGTTACCTGTTAAAGATGAACGTATTTACCTGAGGAATGTTCCAGGTGTGTGTGTGTGTTTTTAACATTTCACAACTTTTCTAAACTTTTGTTGCCCTCTTCCTAACTTGTTAAAATGTGCCGCTGGCATCAGATTCAGATTCAGAGCAAGCATACATTTGCAACAATCAGTACAGCTGAAGAGGTTAAACACTTAATAATAGTCTTTGAACTGTTTTCAGTCAAGAGTGCACATCAACAAATTTATCATTATTTGACTTCCAACTGTTTAAATCAGGGTTGTACGACTAGTTGCAACCAAAGTTCACCATTGACACAAGGAAGATTTGGGTATCCACATGCTGCTCACTGCATAAACGGATAATTAAAAAGTGTATTATTGTAACGTGATGTGCTCAAAGAAGTGTTGGCACAGCTGTGCAAATGGCCTTCAAACTGTTTGGCAACAATGAGGGAATAATGTGCCTAAGTCTCGCTTCCCAATGCTTTGCTGGGTGTTATTTTTAGAGCCGGATTGTGCTATTTAACAAATACAGTAGAGCTATACCTACACTGTTAATATAAAATACCTAATTTAATGTGCTGACTCTAGTATCTACAGTGAATTCTGATGACAGGCATGAACAAGAGAAGACTTTCAGTTCTGTATGTGTGGGTGCTGACTGCAAAGTGGTAATGACACATAATGACTGTGGGGGATAATCTGGCTCTTTCAGTCTGTAAAAGAATAAAATGCCAGAATTTGGCTTGCACTCAAACATAGTTTGCGCCACTTAAAACAAGACTAACCAGAAAAGATTAAAAAACAAACTAACCAACTAAAAGAATACAATTGAGTTTAATCTCTAGTTTGTATATTTTTTAAAACCATTTTCTTGACTTTAAATTATTACAGCTACATCACTGAAGATGTGTGACATTATGGTGCTTTGCACACATTTTGAGACATTATGAAGTCCAACTGAATCGTTAAACTATTTAAAAAAAAAGGACAAAACCGAAATAGAAAGAGGAAAGGCAAACCCATTTCTGTCGTGATCACAGCGTGTTAGAAATCTGCATCCAGTGGCATTTAAAAAAAAAAAAAAGAAGATTAAAATGCAAATAAGATACATACAGGCATGAGCCAAAAGATGGAATTTTAAAAAATAAAATAAAATATAAAATTTAAAGTGATATTACACACCTCGAGTCAGTTCGACCCATGACAGTGATGGGGACATTAACCACATTAAGATCTCTGCAGGTTGTCACTTTGGCTCTTCAGCGTTTGGACTCTACTGGACCAATCACACACTGTGCTTACATCAACATCTAGAGAGATGACATTCAAATTCCAAACAGTAAAAAAAAAAGAAAAAGAAAAAAAAACCTTAACAAAAAACTTTTCCTTGTGTTTTTTTCTTCTCTTAAAGAACTGTACAAGATTATTACAAAAATCAATAATTAGTTATACATATTTATATGACAATATTGTTTACGTTATATTACTATAAAGAAATACAACTCTTTCTGTTGTTCTTGTTTAAGCCTGAATGCAGTATTCCTTTTTCTGTTTCTGTGGCTCTGCTGCGCTGACGATGGTTAATGTAGCTCACTGTATTCTATGAACTAAACTTAGAAGTTCTGCAGCTGTAGCTGTATCACTATCACTGTAAGTAATGTTCAAATCGTGAGATTGAATGCACGATTCATTCCCAAGTAAAAATGACTCTAACTATGCGGTAGCACTGTCTGGCCACAGGGTGGAGCTATATTACTCACTTACATGTTACTATTATGTATGTTACTTCAGCTTCAAATGAGAGTTTAGAGATATCACTCAACAAAACAGTGGCAGCATTGATTTAAAACACTTTCACAGCACCCGTCTCATCAGCTGTGAAGCGCAGACACTTTCTAGTTCACTCAAATGTAAACATTAAGTAAGAGACAGGCCCAGTGTAGCCCCCCCGCGATTCCTCACTCATACTTTCAGTTGTGTTGCAGTCGAAGAAGCTGCTGAGCTTTGCTTTGTCACCGTATCAAAAAGGAATACTGCATTTCTCCGCTTCTTGTTTGTTCAACTTGTATTTCTCAGCTCTACTAGTGTGCATCCAGCAGGGGACAGAGAGACGGAGGGAGGGTGGTCTAAGCAGGGCCCTCCTTAGGAGAAGACGGGGTCTGGGATGTGGAGCTGGAGGAAGATGAGGCAGAGCTCTTCAGCGAGCCCAGAGTCTTGCTGAGCCAAGAGTTCTTGGCCGCCTGGATCTCGTTCAAGAGGACTCCTCGCTGGTGCTCGAGCTCCTGAGGAGAGAAGAGGAGTAGAACGGAGTCAGCACGAGGAACACTGAGGAAGTTACACACTACAGTTTGTCACGTGGCTCTGTATTTTAGCTCCTATCATATGGACCATCCATCTGAAAATTGACAAATAAATTAGCAACAGTCACTTCAAGGCATCTGTGTATTTTTAAACACCAAATGGACTTTATTCTTGTATGTATGTGCACGTTCCTTCATTATGGAGGAAGTTCAGGTGCTTTTGTACGAACTGTTTCACCTTTTTAGCAGGTTTTGTTTTCAAGGTTGTGAAAATAATATTTTTTTAAAAGTACTGGATTATATTAAATTGATTACCATTAACCATTAGCTATCAGCCTAAATAGCCTGAATTTACGATAACATTATTTTTGCAAAATTTATAGAAAATTTAAATATGTCAGTCAAATTTCTCTTGAACTTTTGTGTGTGTTTTGCCTCTTCTTTTGGGGAAATAAATTTCACACAAAGTTTGAGTGTAGGAGGTGGAGAGAGTGTCTAACGTGACTAACGGCGTAAAAAAAACAACAATTACACTTTATGATTTTTCTGTTTTATGGTGGGTGGCGACCAGCGTAAAGTTGTTATTCTGCCTCCTACTGTGACAAAGAGAGAATGGAAAGAAACATAATTGCTCAAAGACGCACAGTTTTATTTACACAGTATTGCTGTGTGTATTCCTAATACAATATCGAAATTAAATTTTTTTGATATATCATCATCTGTACCAGTTACTGTCAACACACCCCAAGCTTATACTGCTCAACTGGGTATGTACCCTGTTTATTGTAAATTTTATTATATGCATGAAGGGCAGCAACTTTTTTTCACTGAACAACACTGTGTTGAACAACAAATTAATCATTTTGATACCTTGATTAAATTTGGTGCAGGTAAGAATTTACTCCTCCATCTCATTTCATTTGAAATAACTTTAGGGATGACTTGATGAGAAAATTTCAACATGCTCACACCACAAAACTAAGTTGAGATGTTGACGCACGTGCTTACCATCAGCATGCAACACTGTCACTGTGAGCTTGTTAGCATGCTGACGTTTGCATTAAGATCAAACCACAACTGTAACAAAACAAGCTTCACAGAGCAGCTCGCAATGACTGTAGAATCAGTTTTGTTAATTTGGGCTTTTTGTCCTTGTTTCTATATCTATATTTTCTACGGTCTTATTATTGTTCTTGCACTGCAAACACATTACTAACTCCACTAATGGTATAAGAGGGCTACAGTAATAAAGCAATGAACGTGCAGTAAACTCAGGCATGTTAATAATCTTACTGATATAGGACTAACACTTTACACAGTTTTTATTGTGTAATAAATTTTACCTAGATATTATGACCATCTTATTAATAGCTATTTGTTTAAGTCTAACTTTACAGACTTGGTGTACAACTCTGCTTCTCTGCAGCAGTCTATTATTTTGACATCACTGTGTCTCCCTGGTGCTCCTGACCTGGATGCGGCACTTGGCCTCCACTAGTTGCAGTTTGGTCTGTGCCAGCTCCAGCTCCAGCTGCCTCAGCTGCTCTTTAAGTCCGTCCTTCTCCTCGTCCAGCGGCTCGCTGGATGTCTTGTCTCGGCCGGGCGACGATGCCTGGAGGGACCCCAGGGTGCTGAACAGGTCCTTGCAGTGCTCACAGCCCATTACTTTACTCTGCAGGGGCACACAATCACAATAGTATGTTAGCAGAGGTAGCAGAGTGAACATGCTCTACAGACGTGAGTATAGGACTTCTTGTGCACGTGCACTCACTTGGTAGCAGATGTGTTTCTATGCTACAAATGCTGAAGAACAAAACCTGGTGCGGCCAGACACCAGTGTGTAATCCATTAGGTGAAAATATTATTCACACACACTTAAGTTTTGATGTCAAAAACGTTTTATTTTTTCAGTGTTTTGTCTTTGTGAGAATATTATGTCAAAATGAAGACCTTGTGATCAAAATGGTAGACAGGGACTAAAAGTGTGTGACTGATCTTTTCCTTTGATTTTGACCCTTTCCTGGTAGTCTGGTTGTCACAAGCAGACATTAAAACTGTTATTATAGATTATTCCAGCCATGTACTCATTGCTTAAGGGGGAGTTTAATTTTCACAATTCATCCATTTCATCATTCCTAAACACACAGCTCCACCCTGCTTTCTAAAGCCAAACTATAGCAGCTAATCAAAGCACATTGAACAGGTCATTTTATGTGTTCGCAATAATCTGAATGAGGTTTTCCTTTTTAACTTTTCAGCTTCCATCTCTTGCTAGTCCCCACAAGTTTATTCTGGTTTACTACTGTTAAACTAACAGTGACATATACACTCTTAATACTTTCCTTATGTCTAGTTACAACTTCCCCTTTCAATTGGCAACACGTTACAGGAAGAATGTCCTGATCTTCATCCAGGCCTGCCACACCCACACAGTGCAACATCACATGTTTGACAAGGGCTCACAAGTGTTGTGGGATAATTTCTGTAATCAGAGTCCTAATGGGTGTAATAGGGCTTGTCTTAACATAACTAAAAATTACAGAAGAGTTCTGCAAATCTAATTGTTCTGTGATGCAACATACTGTGACTTCAGTTGGGTGCTTGAAAGTCTCCTAACTTGCATAGCCTAGCTTTTACAGTAGCTGTGCATTTATCTCACCCTGACAATGTCCAGCTCTTCTTTTGTCGCCGCCTGCTGTTTTTCCAGCCTGGTGCTCAGCTGGGAGCAGATCTGAAACACGGAGAGGAAGTCAAGTTATATAAGAGAGGCCCCATTTGAACTACAAGATAAGAGACACTGAAGAAATCTTAGCTTGTTTTTCTCTGTGCAGTATTTAACTTAATCTGTGTTCATGCTTTACCTAGATTATAGCCCAGTCTTTATCATCCACTTACCCTATAACAGCTACACTTTGTAAGGATGTTAATACACATAATAAGGTAATGTTTATGTTATAATGTTTGGAATATCGCTATTAGGTACAGTAGTTTGATATGAGCTTTATTTACAGGGCACCTGGAAAAACAGTTGCAGTGCTCACAAGATTTACACTACAGCTAGCAGTTTTGTTAAGTCTATAATCCATTTCACAGCCTGTAAATGAGCAAATGAGTCTGGTTGTTATTATTTTTTTCAAATATAGCAGATGGATTGAAAGTTTTTAAAAATTGTCCAACCTGTTTGTATTCAGCAATAATCGCTGTGGTTTTCTTGATCTCCAGCTCCGCCTTTTCTAACTCCCTCCTGAATACTTCCTTCAGCTGAAAGGGACAAAAAGAGCACTACTGAGAGGGAGGATTTGACAGGTTACAACACTTTAAAAATAAAGGTGATAAAATTATCAGGTGATTAATTCACCTTAGTTAGAATTAAAAACATCTGCACATCCACTGTGCAGACTTTTATAAGTATAATGCAGCTGTGGCTGAATATATAGAGTATGCTGCATCAGTCTCTCTTAGCGGCTCATTAACAATGACCATACCTCAAACTCATACAGAACATGTACAAAGGAGAGACTGTTTTGTAGCATAACATGAGTTTTAAAGATTTTCTAAATGTTAACAAAGAGAGGCCACTACATGTCACAGAGGCGTATTGACAAAGCTTCTCAGGGGGCAGATGATACCTGAGCCGTCTCCTCCTCCTGTCGCCTCTTTTCCTCCTCTGTCTCCACCAGACGCTGCTTGGTGCTCAGCAGCTCTTTGTTCAAAACATCGGCCTTGTCTTCTGCCTGAGTGCACGTACACACACAAGAAAGCATACACCTTTTATTTAACTCTGCATTTGTAGCACAGTGCCATTTTCACACTATCAGCAGAGAGCAAAAACACATCTGAATGCACACAAAGCAGAGGCAGAATGCTGACTTGACGCACTGGAACATCTGCACTTATGTAATCTGTA
Source organism: Naso thynnoides (assembly GCA_029783665.1). Classification (NCBI taxonomy): domain Eukaryota; kingdom Metazoa; phylum Chordata; class Actinopteri; order Acanthuriformes; family Acanthuridae; genus Naso; species Naso thynnoides. The sequence goes on along the minus strand of JAQLOL010000020.1, from coordinate 11,270,324 downwards.
CTATTTGTTTAGTGAATTGTTTACAGTTTGAGCACCTTAACAATAGCTCTTGAGGAGTAGTTTTAATTATTAGGAAAGGCTTAGAACTGGTTTTGTGTTTATAGTCACATTTGTTTATGTTACTGTCGGGCTTTTAATCAATTCAAGGTCTGAGATTACTCGGTTGCTAGTTGCTAGCAGTTTCCCCCACCATCAAAACATATATAAAAGACTATCTCCAGTCAGAACCCTTGACCGAGGTACTGGCTCAGAATCTGGAGTTGGTCTCTGGGTGCTGCGCTGTGGCTGCCCACTGCTCCTCAGGGACAGTTTGAGTGCAGAGAACACATATCACTGTACACACACTGTGTGTGTGACCAACAGAGTACCTTTACCTTTTTTCCCAAAAGTGTGCATTTAGAATATCATGCTTTTCAATTTGCTATGCTTGCCATGTATAAAACAACTATTGTTGGCAGATGGGGCAGATACTTAATTTAAACAGGGCCTCATTAAATTAATAAATAAGCAGCAAAAGTATAATATCAGGAATAGTAATCATAATATACTGTAGGTTTGAAAACGTCCTGTGGAGGCGTCGGGTTACCTGGTCAAGATCGTTACGAAGTGCAATCTTGCTGGTGACCAGTTCATGGGCCAAGTCGTCATTCTCCTGTTCCAGTCGCATACTGGCCTCTTGAAGTCGACGGTTCTCCCTCTGGACATACGCATAAGCGCGCGCACGCACACACACACACACACACACACACACACACACACACACACACAATCAAAATAAAGACCCCAATGTAGCCCTTTAGTGGAGTCTCATGATTACTAGCCAGCCTGTAAACAGTCTCACATGACGACCATGCCTCAACGGGACGAAGTTGTTGTCACGGTAATGAGTGGTCACCTGACCTTAATGTCCTGTCACTTTTACAGTAACGACCTCATCAACCTCTAAGTAGCTTCACACACACATACACAGTCATAAGTGTGTAAGAATACTTTCAATAAACTGCATCGTTAAGCTGAGTCAGAGCACTTTTTTCATTTTTCA
>JAQLOL010000020.1:11255386-11268965 GCA_029783665.1 Naso thynnoides | reverse complement strand
CACACACACACACACACACACACACACACACACACACACACACACACACACACACACACACACACACACACAGTCATATGCTCTAGAGACAGTTTGTGTGCCGGTCTTCATATTAAATCAATCACTTACTGTGAGCAGAGGAGTGATTGATTTTATTTGGACAAACAGAAGTCCTTGAGGGCAGCAGCCTTACAAACTTCATATTTTACACTAAATATCTGAGGTTTAAAATAAAATCTTACATAGTCTACCTTTTAAATCTTACAAAAGTGTCTACATCAGAGAACATGGTTAACTCATATCAGTCAGAAAACAGTATTAAAACTCACATCAAAGTTAAAAATCAGTAAAAGCCGGCAGAGAAACAACCTGTACAAAATGTTTGAAAGCAGAGGCAGCTTACCGTGCTGCAGTCCACACTCAAAACAACGTCTTCATATCGAGCCTCTAGCAGCACAGACTAAACTTAAACACATGATCCTGACAGGAGTTTCCCCTCTATCTGACACTCAGCAGCCTCACCCTCTCTCTCTTTCACTAAACTTTCTTTCCTTTTCGCAATGCTTTTATTTTGTAATAAAGATCAAACATTCAAAGCAGCTAAAAAGAACAACTGGCTGAAGAAGTCACGTAAACCAGAAGCACTGATTACAACACACACCCCAAACAATGTAATGAGTACATACCTAAACCTTGAGTATAGACGTTGAATTGTTAAATAACAGCACGCATAAAGGAGCTACAATTCAAGAAGTAATTTCTTCAACAAAATCATGTGCGATTTAACCCTGCACACAAGCAGCAACATTTTTCAGCCTCCTTGTCGTCTTGTTGTTCTGTTAGAAAGTGTTTCCACTGTTATAGAGGAGATGGCTCTGGTCCAACATCTTATCTTCAATAAAAGTCCTTCCTTCCTTCCCTCCAGAGGCAGCAGCTTATACAGCAGCGCTGTGTACACCAACATACACGCCTGACTTGGAGGAAGAACTGGATGTTATTCTGGTGCTTGTGGTTGGTTGTGTGTTTGCTTGTTTGCTGTGTTTATAATTTAATTTGGATGTTTACTACAGCTATTCTTTTATTTTTATCTCCATCCCATCACATGCATTTTACTGATTGGAAAGGGATCACTGATATGTATAGCTGAAAGAAAGCAGGTTTCCTGTTCAAACCAGAACATTTTGACTCATCCAGGGAAACAAGTCACTGACTTCTTGACGGCATTTTCCAGTTCATTTAATTTAGGGCTAGAGAATCCTCTTTCCCCTGTATACATATGAAATTTGGCTTAGATGTGGTTCAAAGCAATGAATCAGCAGAATATGTTGGAATCATTTACACCAATCCAGTACATTTAAAAAGTGAAGGTCAAAGAGGGAGTAGTTTCTAAGAGGGAATGGCAAAGAAAACTGAAGCCTGTGCCTGGCAGGTAACTCACTCGCTTTCACAACTACTAATGCACAACAACCTGTCTTGGAGTGATATAATTCTAAAACAATCACTGTAATTTCTACATATCCTAATAAAAACTTTCTTTAAAGTGAAAGTGCCATGGTTTGCAGTCATTACTTACATATTAGAGATCAATGTAAGATTATATTTATATTATTACTTGTGAAAAAATCTGTAAACTGAGCAGTTCTAATGATGTCAGTTTCAACTCAATCCCACAATTCCAAAGACAAATTAAAAAAATAAAGATTTAAACGTTCCCTTAGATGTTTTGGGAAAAATGACAAGTTTAAACCAAGAGGAAAGAAGTAATGACACAACAGAGCAAATGACGAAATGAAGAAGAGAGACAGGAAGAGATGCTGAGATATGACAGCTTGAGTAATTCTGAATCTCTTATAATCTGCCCTGTCTCTCCTGTTCTCACCCTCGGAAGGAAAAGTCACTTTCAGCAGCTAGAAACCTCTGAACACCTCTGCAGCTTCGTCCAAAAATAAATGTTAGAGATGTTTTGGGTCGATGATGATAGAAGTTTGCGCTTTGTGAGAAGTTACATTTCAAGCCCGAACAGTGTCTCAGTTACTATCAAAGGCACAGTTTGATAAAACAGCACTGTTTTCAGAAGATTTCTAATCTTAGAAACATGGATATTTTTAACAAGTATGTCTACTTAAAAAGTCTTTGTGTATTGGTTTCCTCATTGCAACAAAAGAACAGCTCCACTTTAGTACATAAAGCTTGTATTTACCGTCTCTAAGACTGAACATTGATTCAAACAAAAACCTACAGCAGCAAAGTTGCTCTTGTAATGTGTGACAAAAAAGTAAAGGGAAAGGTGCATTTAACTTCCCCACCTGGCAGGCTGAATTAAACAGTGCACCACAAGTAACAAATGGAAGAAATGGAAGACATCTGTATCTTAATATGTGTGTATGTGCGTGTGTGTGTGTGTGTGTTCGTCCCTTACCTGATATCGGTCGATGGGGTCTTCTTGTTGCAGCTGGCTCTCTCTCAGCGTCTGATATTCCTTTTCAAACTTCTTCAGCTTTTTGGTAGGAACCTAAAAAACACCAGATAAGTTGTTATCATCTCTGTTTAAAAGGTGCAATATTTAGAATTTTAGCATCAAATTACAGCGCAATTCCTGTACAGAGGTCAAATTTGTACTTTGCACTGCATGTACACAGTTCATACCTACTTCAAGCCATGCAATGGACTTACAAGAGCAGCTGCAGCATGAATGTTGATTTAAAGACGTAAAACTCTTTAAAATTAGGAATCCTAACATTGTGTTGTGACCCATCAATTAACAATGTATCAAACGATTTGAAGAGGATTTGTTCTTTACATCAGTGCTAATAAGTAGTAGCCATCATTGACCCAGTACTGCCTTTTAAAAATCCAAGCTCAGCCCATCATGCGCTTTGTGATCATGGATAGACTGTGTATCTGGCTCTGATTTTGCCAGAGGGATTTAAACTACCAACCATCAAACAGAGAATTTCCCTCTGTAGTGTTACCTCCATGCTTTCTCTCCTTGTCACTTACTGAATATCAGATAACATTCACTATAGGGGTTGGACACAGCTGCGAGTAGGTAATAATACTGTGTCATGACAGGTTCCAGAGACCAGCATATACTCATATATTACATATAGCATTAATCTGGTGTGTACAGAAAGATGCTGAGTGATTTTCCTTCTCAAAGACTTTCCTTGATGTAAGCACTTAAAAAAAAAACAACAAAACTTCACATTTGCAATCACCTCCATAAAAACAACCTGAAACACAGGCAAGGCCAACAGACATCTCTGTAACACAAAGTCTAAACTAACTGAACTGTAAAATTTGCTGTGAAAATGTTGTGGTATTGTGGTTCACGCTGCAGTTTCTATTTTCGATTGCACAATCTGCTTTACGTATACATATTAATGACGACAACATGTCTCTGTATGCTCAAATTTTTACATTTGATATGATGGGAAAATACAAGAGAGAACAAAGGAGACACTTTACCGTATATCTGACATTAAATCAGCCACTCGCAATTATTCTAAGAATTATTCTCATTTAACAGAGACTTCCAGTTCACACGCTACAAGCAACATGTCCACAGTTGTTCATGTTCTTCTGAGTTGACAGACAATGAAAACTGCAATCATTATGTGTAGACAAAGTTGCCTGAACTTGGTCGATTACAAGTAAAAGCCATGAGATGAGTACTTTTCTCACTGCTTTGCATTATTCAGTAAACAATATATCGACCTGCCTGTTCAATACAAGATAGACTGATTTATTTTCTGCATGATGCCTAAAACATCATAAAACATTAAAATATCTGTAATAAAAAATCCTAAAGGGAAGTTGTCACACCGAGGACTTTTTTAATGTTTCATTTGGGAAAAGAAATATGGTTTTATAAATATGTGATTTATGCAGTCATAAAGCTGACTGGACCCTTAAGCCATAAGACCCTATGGAAGAATAGATCTGTTTCACTTTTAATTAACGATAAATCTAATGGTTTTCATAAATTATGTCTATCAACGTGTTCATGATACTTGAAAAACTTGTTGAATCAATCAGAATTACTTTTCGACCTTAAGTCATGGCAGGTTTGACACAGAAAGGCCACAGAGACTTGAGCTGTTTTCACTGAAGCCCACAAATAGTGTTATTTACTTAAGATACCACCAAGAAATACAAATACAAAATCAAATCGCGTGACCTCCTCGTGCATTTTTTGAATCTTGTTCACATGATCATATCACATTAAATATCTGCCAAAACACAGGAAATTCAGTTAGTGAGTGAACAGTCAGACTTTTCTGTGTGGCGTCTGCATCTATGTGTGCGTTTGTATGTGTGTGAGCTGCAGGTGGCTGGTAATGTTATCCCCATGTGTGGAAACAGCGTTGCCATAGCGCCCAACGTTTGGGCTGGGGATTCCAGGTCAGTCTCAGTCACATGACCCCACCTCTGAGAGAGGCATATTTGTGTGTTTGTGTCCTTTTTCTGTCATGTGTTTAAAGCAAGTTGAGTATCTGATTCATTCTTACCAGGGTGCAGATGCGTGCTGCATATTTCTTGATTTACGTGTTGCATACAAATGAAGGGACAGAAAGAACACTGAATGTAAAATGCGTCACTTCCTGTGTGACAGAGAAGTGTTACAAGACAGAGCAGTGAGTACAACAGCCTTCCTGAGTTGGGTACAGGTTAGACCACAGCTGTTCTGGAGCAATCAGAAGAACAAAATGTTCAGTTATCTAATAAGAAACGTCAGAGATGCTTGTTTCAAGCTCCATTTTAGCATTTAGTCACCTTGTCTTCTACATCTTAAATGTTGCTCCTGTGACAAATTGATTTTCTACAAAATAAACAAATGTTCTTCCTTTCTACTTTGAAAAAATATCTGCCGTGGTCGTATTCACTGTAGAACCGACATTTTTATGATGATTAACACTGTGACTAATGCAGTTCTTTGCAAGCAGCCATTTTGTCTTTTTCCTCATACATCAGTGTGATTTGTTAATGATTTACTGGTCTTGTAAAATAAAGGTTCACATTTATATTACAATGGGATGACAACAAGTTTGACAGTAGTTATGAGGGGCAGATGGAGAACATACTGGAGATAAAGTAAATGAAATGCCTCAATAAACCAGTTCCAAGTGTATTGCAGATTTCTATCATGAATAAAAACGATGAGATGAGAGAAACTGAACCCGATGTTCAATCAGAGTGACCACTAAAGCACCTACTACCTGTCCCCCTCACTGACCTGAGGGTTGACCTGTGATCTTTACGACCTGGGAACCATTGAAGTGAGCGAGTGTCACAATGTAATCTGTCTGACACACAGTCCTCCAGCGCATAACAGAGCTCATCTGTTATCTGCTTGGGAACTAGGAAGAAAGAGCAGCTTGGTCTCTGCAGGCTAGTTAATAATCATTTTATTGTAACCAAACAACGCAGATAGAATAAACACGGTGTTTCCCTGCAGCCACCAACACACTGACTTACACACTCATGATGCTGTGAGGTGATGCTATTAATGAATCCAATTTCACATTATTTAGCGGATATCTACCTGCATCAACAATAGGTCAACATGTATGTAAACTGTATTAGCTGTCTGTCCTGATCATGTTTCTAGAGTTTTCCTCAAAAATCTTGTCTGTGTCCGAGTGCAAATAGACCTCAGAAAAACTATGTACCACATCAGGGTACGCTTTGTCTCTATTCTGAAATGGCAGTGATGGAATTCTTTTGTGGCCAATACATCAGTCCGACCTTTAATTTACATAGCTCATGTTTCAAACAGTGTTATGTGACTAAAACAACTCCCTCGAAATTATTTGGTTAAGTAGATGTGATTTCTGCTGTTCACTTCTCTGACTGAATGTTCTTAGTGACACACGACATGGTTTAAAAGGATGTGTGAGTGTTTATGAGATACAGTGCTAGATTTATGCCTAAAACATTAGCTGAATGCGTAAGAAACGAAGAAAGCAAGTTTAAGATTGACGTGAGTGCTTCCTGAGATTTCTAACACCTTCAGAGTTGCCATTTTGGTTTGAGAGTTGAAAACACACACAAGTGTCTATAACCCGCCACTCGTGCTTTCACCTCCTCTTACATACTCATTTACTGCCTTCAAGTATTACCTACAGCATCTGCTCGACCAACTTAAGACATTGGTGATGTCATACTCTCCAAACGTCCTGTAAGTGAAATGATGGTGGGATGTTGATTTATGCAGGTTAACAAACTCAAACTGTTATGAAATACAATTTTCTTCTCATTTGATATTTTACTTTTCCACTGAAGCAAAGTTTTATGAAAACCACTGTTATGCTTGTATTAAGTGATAATTACTGTATAAACTATTTTACAGTCTTAAATTGTATTTTGTATTTTCTTTAAAGACAGCCTCCTACGTTTTGCTTTTTCATGCTGAGTCAGCTTCTCAAACAGTCATGATTTTGTTCAAAAGTGTCTTTGCCTCCATGTTAGAATGATGTTAATCTCCATAAGTCTAACATGACTGCCCTTTTGTTGAAAAACTAGCTGAATAAGTCAAACTGAATGAATGTGAGGGTAAAGTCCTTACACACTGATTTCTGATTGGCTGAGAAGGTCTCATTTTAAAGATCAGGGTCAGCTGGAAAACAGCAGCTGCTTGAGATTCTGTGTTTTGCTCAAGGACACTTAATCATGTTGGGATGTTGAACCTGGTTCTCCTCGGCTTAAACAACGCTGCTGATGCAAAATATAGAACTTCAACAAGGAAGACGAGGCCTTTTCTCACTGTTGACTGTAATTGCACAATACACAAAAGAGTTGGTGTTTTTTATAACAGATCCCACAACCTAAATTTTGTATTTACCATGTGCAGCCAGTGAAGCTTAAATGTGGCTCAGCGAGTGAGTTACACATTAAACCAGAAATCATTGACAGGCAGGCTCAAGTGTAGCGACTGATTATGCAACCTGCTGCTCTCCAACACCCCTAAAACACACAAACACTATGACTGAGCAGTGAAATCGATGCAAAACTGGGCTGTGCTCACCTGTTTGAGGCAAGGCCTTTATTCAAACATACATACCCACTAGAGCAACAATCACACAAGAACCCCAACTCATTGACCTCCATAAAAACTGCATCACAGAGCTTCCATTTCTCCAAATCTGCATTTTCTTTCTCATCTGTTAATGTTTTCAGCCAGTTGGGTGAGTTGGATTGAAAACCACAGGATGAAATAAATATACTGAACTTCCTGATATTCCCTCACTCTGTTTAATAATTTATGTGATTCTCTGCCTTCTGGGACGTTGTTGCCCTTTACATTGGCATTTTGTTTTCATCGTGTAGCTGAAATATCTAGCCTGAGTGGTTTGCAGTCAGTAAAACTGTCAACTAAATTACAATTCTCAAGTCAGTAACATTACAATTGCAACAGTATTTCAGGGAGGTGTTCTGAGTGTCAAGCTATCTAACATATTCAGACATTTCCAGTGACTTTCCCTGTCTGTAAAACATCTCAAAGTTCACTCAGCGATATTCCTGAAATTCCAGTGAGCAGGGCTCAGCATCGTGCTCAAGGCCGCTTCGGATAGCAGCACACACAGCTACTGACTGACGAAAACACATACACAAAAAGTTTCAGGGCTCAAACCAGGCAATGCATCCTCCTGCCTGCTTTCTTGAACTTTCAGTGTTAATATTAGAAGGGCCACCTAAAGGACAGGCCGCTCTGATTCAGGTAAGGCGATTAAAGTCACTTGTTGCCGCAGGAAATGGTACCAGGCCCACTTTTAGATTCCTGACCCGAATCCCTGCAGCAGAAAATGGAATTGGTCCCAAACCACCAAGCCGAGATCAAACACTTTGATGTCATACTGGGTATTCTACTACCAGAAAGAGACACGTGTGTGCGTTGGGAGAAGAGTGACCTGCTCTTACGTAAGGTGGCAGTCCAGGAGTTTGAATATTGAAATAAGGATTAAACCAACTGATCTTAGGAAAAAGTAGGCCATTAAATTCACACACACACTCACATTTACACAAACAAGGTCTCCATTAATTGCAGATTCATATCAGAAACTGAAACAAACTGACAGCCACAAATGAGCACTTAATCAGGACTTACAAGCATCAGACACATTCTCAGTAGGAACACAACACACACCCACACATTCATACGGTACATGAGTCTACAACATCTACCTCATGGAAAGGAAGATGCAGTTTCAATGAAATCTCCACCTTCATCCTCTGATTATGAACAGCAGCATAAAGATAAAGGCAGAATAAAAGAGATGACCAACAATGTCAAATATTAAAAAAGCAGCAGGTGAATTCCTTTTCCAGTTTCTCTTAATCTCATCAGAGTTCAACAGGACTAAATTCACCCAGAGAGGGAAAACAGATAAAAGAAGGAACAAAAGAATGAGACATAGACTGACAAAGTAAGGGGAGAACAGACCTACCACCGGTCTGAGAGTTCTGAGAGGTCTGGAGTGGGCAACCAAGCATGCCAATGTGTCCTCCTCCCCCGGTCGGTCAACTACATGAGCGTCGTATGCCACCATGATGGACACCTCCTGCATCATCTTGACTCCTCTTGCCCCCAACAGCCAGGAGGAGGAGAGGAAGAAGAAGAAGGAGGAGGAGTAGAAGTGGTGGAGAAGGACAAGTAGCGGAGTGGAGCTGACAGGTTTTGTTCTCTGTGAGCTTGGAGGAGGCAACCGGCTGCTTTCAAGAGTCCCTCAGGAGCTGGGCCCCGCCCATTGAGGGGAGGAGGCATGGGGGGATGAGCGAGAGGGCAGTACAACACACCTGTTTGTTTCTCTCTCTCTCCTTCTCTGTAATGCTAGAAGTGTGCGACACAGAAGGATGGGTTTGCTCTTTCTCCTTTCCACTGACTGAGTACTTCAACTGAGTAATGACTCTCTTATTTGTGCTTCTCTCTCTCTCTCTCTCTCTCTCTCTCTCTCTCTCTCTCTCTCTCTCATAGACTCCCTCTTTAGGCTGAAGTCTGGATGTTTTTTCTGTTCCATGCTGCTGGTAAAAATAAAGAAACCAGCTTGTTTACACATCTACACTGTGTGAGTACGTGTGCTTGAGGTTAAGAGAGATAGGAAGGAAGTTGTCAGATTAACCACAGAGACTTTTTTCATTCAAAGTTGAGCATTGCTTCAACGGCTAAACCCAGAAAGTGAAGTGACAGAAACTTCAAGGCTGTCCTGGATGATGCCTGAACACTGTAATGACTTCCCAGAGGACCCCTTGACTAACAACCACTGCAACTGTGATAGCAACAAGCTCCTCCTGTTTTCCCCTCTGATTAACACATCAACAACTCATAGTTATCTATGAGTTCTCTTCGCTGTCTTTTTCTTTCAGTGTTCTTTTCTGTTACTGTGTTTTTCTCTTCATATTTGTCTCCATCATGAAAGTACATTTATCTTTTTGCAAATAGAAACAAATTAACAGTCAGGTGAGGTAGATTAATCCCTGAATGAACACTACTGTGACCCAGTAAAGTGTCTTATTTAAGCTCTAGTCTCTGCTCCAAATTAAATTTACCAAATCCTCTGAGCCTTGCAGCAATTATGCATTTAGTGCAGTTTGTCATCAGTCGTCTCTCGAGGAGATGCAATCAGTGTGATTCATTTACAAGGTTCACACACAACTTCTGAGAGCCAACTTTCACATAAAAGGTCTCTGACAGCAATGGGCTGATGTACATAACACAGGCGTATCAAAAAAAGGGAGACAGTAGAAACAAAGCGTAACTCAAAAATAACTTGCGCCCTAGAGAAATCTAACTGATAGCAGATGCGATAGGAAAAAGTGGGCACACTGGATGCTCAGCTGGCAGAGCAGGTGCCCCTGCTACAGGGCTGTGTCCTCTCTGCAGTGACCAAGGGTTGGATTCCACCCTGTGGCCCTTTGCTGCATGTCGTTCCCTTTCTCTTTCTCTCTCTCTGTCTCTCTGTCTCTCTCTCTCTCTCCCATATCCTGTCTAGTTCTTCAGCTGTCCTGCAGAACATGGTGGTGCAGTATGCGGGACTCCCTCGAGGAGTCCTTTTGTAGATAATAAAGGCTCATTCTAAGGTTACGGCACACAAGACGTTTCATAATAATTGTCATTTTCAGGTGATTATGCCCTCACCCCACAAACTGTAAAATTTTAAATGATCCATTCCCAGACAAAAACTGGATGAAAAATGACCTCATCTGCTAATTCTGTGGAGATGGTCGGGTTGGACATTAACAAATAAAATCCATTAATGTTTCTCAGTGTTACTCTGAAATTTAGATCTGTCGGGCATCAGGGTTGCTGTATTACCTGAAAACTCACTACATCTCTCTCTTCTTTCTTTAAGTGCCTATGTATTTTTCTCTCGACCCATCTATCATGATAATCTTGCATTTTGCAATAAATTTAAGTCTCAATGTGAATCTTTTTGAAGATGTCGTTGCAGCCTCTGATTCTTCATTCATCCATGTAGGTCTTTCTCTGGGACTCTATCTTTGCTTTACTGTAAATTATTCTGTCAGTCTCTCTACATGCTTCCTTCTCTCCTCTTTCTGCTCAGTCTCTTAAAGTTAAGCTTTTCTGTTGGAAGGATTTAGTAAAAACCGGATTAATCAGTCAAACCCTGAGCAGCAAATGAATATACGACATTTCTCTCTTGGAAAGTCATCACTCCAGCTGCGGTCCGGCGGATGTTTAAGAAGGCTGAGAAATTCAAATTCTGCGCATAATCCCCAGAAAGGCTAAGCCACCCTACTGCCCGTTGTGTTCATCAAGCCAAGGTGCCAGTGAATTCTTTCGAAGTCTTAAGCAGCTTACAGAGTTCAGCTGATCCGATTTAGACGTCGACAGAGAAAAATATGTAAAAGGGGGGGTTTAACACAGTGCAAAGTGGCTTGGACAGGATGGCTCTCGCTTTTTCTTTGATGGTGGTTGAGCATGGCAGATCCTCTAACACATTTCCACAGAAAATACTGTATAAACTGTTTCCCTTTACCTAGAAGTCAAAATTAAACGCCATATACAAAATCACAGCTTGTTTGTGTCTTTGCTTATTTATTTCAGCTCAGCAGGTATTCACTGGATGTAGCCTTGTAATTAGCATCAGCTTTTCCATTCTATCCTTTATATGATGCTTGACTGTTCCAATAGAAATACCTTCTTTTTTTTTTTTTTAAACTTTGGCTCAAGCATAAGGTGGCCTCCAAAGTCAGTCAGACCAGTAACAGAAATAACTGATTTAGCAACTGTACATGTAGTAACATCTTGTGCTGTGTGTGACATGGAGTATTAAGTAGTGTAATGTTAGGCAGAGAATTCTGATGATAACTGAGAAACTGATAAGGTCCGTCATCTAATTACCAGGGCTGCCTCATATAATACTTTTTAGACCGTGGAGCTTTTACAGTACGCAGCAACTCCCTGGTGAGGGAGAATGAACAGTATAGTGCAGCAACATGCTTCTTTTGGTTGTCTTTCAGGTGTTTTTAGGTTTAATAAAGGCGTTCATTTTTAAAGATTCTGATATTTTACAGTATTGTTGTGTACAGTTTGTTGTGGTTACTGCTTGGTTATAATCTTAAGGGGACTGGATCAACAAGGTCATATCGTTGCACTTTTTTTGACATAATAACAGCTTATGACATTTTTTTCTTTGTCATGGAAAATTATAGATTTACAGAAATTCTCATGACAACAGGCTGATGGGGGAAAAAAGCCCTCAGAATAACAAACTGATATGCCAAATATCTACCCAACTATTGGATTTCCACGTCCGGCCTCGCTAATTATTAGCTAAATACTCACGACACTGATCATCGTAACTTGAACGACTTTGACGATGACGATTTTAAGTGTTAAAAGCATTTTACAACAGAAAGGATTTGCTAATTTCCTTTATTTCACTGCAAATTGGATATTGGTCTGTTAATTATTGATGCACTATTATGTCTTTGGGCTCTGGGTTATTGCTACAAGGTTTGTGACATGATGTGACATGTTGTGGCTGGTTTTGTGATTTGATGTAGTACTGAGCAATGTGGCGTGTCACAAGCTGAAGTGATACGCTGTGAGCTGTTGGTGGACTAGTGTGCTTTTGTTGATTGGGCAGTGGCAAAACAGAGAAAAGTGAGGAGTGGCAGAAAAAGAAAACTTTTTCTTTCAGTCCCTCTCATCACTCTCAAGTATTTTTTTAATCTCTCTGGCTCTGACTGCCTTGCTCCATATACTTCTATCCACAGGGAATATTCTATTTTAAAAGATGAAACAGTGGTTTAAGAACATGGCAGGAGAAAGAAGATGTTTTTCAGAGGTAGTAAAAGACCTCACACACAGTTTTCATGTGTAAAGCTTGCCCATTAGGATGTGCTCAGTATTTTATGCTTCTCTTTCATAACTTTTGTTTTTACATAGTGTTTTTATGTTTCTTCTTCTGAAAATTTTGAATTCTCCAAAATTTGTAACCAAGACAGTATCAAAGTCGTGCTTTGGGCACTTCCCAGCATTCCTGCCAGGTGACTAATAGTGACCAAGCAAACAGAAAACTCAGCAGAGTGAACTTGTGTAACACCTGTCTGAGATAAGAAAAAAAGAGTGCAAAACATATATACACTAACACAAGAGGAAGCCGAGGAACAGCAGGAGAGTGAAAGATCAGTGTGGGATGATCAAGAGATGAGCAGAGACCCAAAGTGTCGTTGTTTGTCCTTAAGCCATATCATCCTATCAGACAGACTGTTTAAACTCACTTCACCTGCCTGAGCACAGGCTCTCTTTATTTAGCCTGTGTGTTTTGATGACACCTCATTTAGTCAGCTGCCTCTGGCATGTGTGTGTGTGAGGAAGTCTATAATCATGTGAATGTGTTCACCCATGCAGACAGGTTACACATACGGAGAAAAAAATGGACAAAAGGTGGAGAAACGCAAGAACTGAAGATGCAGCCAAACACAGTAAGAAGGTTCAACAGTCATCAGATTACAATCCAGTTTAACATCTATAGGAGAATGGCTACAATGAAAACACAAAAAGAAGGAATATCTTAAGATGTCCATCTCACCAGTGGAGCTCCACAGGCATGCTGAATCTACATAAAGGTGCAGGAAATTTGATCTGGTTTATCACATTGGTGTGTTTATGCCTGGAAATTGCGTGAATTTCAGTTAGTGAGAATGTACGATGAATGTTTAGTGTGACTATGTTCTTGTACAACATAAGACGTAACATGACAGATTGTATTGCTGCAGAATTGTGCAACAGTACCAAGATGCTACCAAACCACGAGAGATAAGCAGTGAGTCACATTGCAGGATATCCTGTATGTAAAAAAAACTAGAAAATACACTAAACATGGGGAGACTGTAAGCACTTGAGAGCCACGTATCTTGCCAACACGGCCCTGAGTACAACACTTCGTCCCAACCTTACTCTCTGAAAGTTTTTAAATGTGAAGCATTAATTGTATGTAAATAAGAAGAGACACTGGAAGAAAGTGAGCAGTGAAAGGAAAGGGGAGGGTGGAGGGAGGACGACTATCTCTTCCATCTTTGTTAACTTTTTGCTTCCTCTATCTCACACACA
>JAQLOL010000020.1:11160516-11170710 GCA_029783665.1 Naso thynnoides | reverse complement strand
CCCCCCCCCCCCCCCCCCCCCCCCCCCCCCCCCCCCCCCCCCCCCCCCCCCCCCCCCACTCCATTACAGACTTCTGGCATCGTTTGAATGTGTACAGAGAAACAGAAAGCCTTATGCATTTTTCAAAGATTTTAAATAATTTGCATTATTTGTGATTTTATAGTGTTGTACTGTTAGTCAATAAATTACTTAACTAAAGGTAAGAGGGATTAGAACCAAACAAGCAAGAAGGGTGCAAGAGTAACTTTAAAAAGACAGAGACAGACAGACATACCTTCATCAGCCTCCTCTTCCTCAGTGGGCGAGGCCAGTCGCCCTCTTTCCTCATTGCTTCTCTCTGCCTCCCTCTGAAGACTCACCACTTCATACACAGCATCGCTTTGGCCCACCCTCTCTGGTGCCTGCTGTACACACACACAGGTTGTTGGGGTTTTTTTTTGAGTCATTAGGGGTAATAATGTGATGAATTTAGAAAAAATATGTTAAGGATAAAATAAAATATGATCATTATAAAAGAAAAAATATGGTAATGATACTCAAAACAGTTGCAATTTTGAAAAAAACATTGTATAATAAAAAGTGTCAGACATTCATTGCGCATGTTTTGACTAATTTCTACTCAACTGCATGGATCCAAGAGAAACATGAAAATGTAAACTTTAACCTCTTCTTAGGCATTCATGGAATATGCTGCTTTAATTGCGAGGCACTAACTGTTATCATAATGTTACCACAATAGTGTCCCATCAAACAAATAAAAAAAACTAATTTATTCAATAATCGGCAAGTTTGACAAGCGACATTTTCTGTTACTTACAGATTTGCTCCAGTAATGTTTGTATGCACAAAATGTTAAAAATGTCTTTTTTGACTAATTCATGATTAATCAACACAAAGATGCTTATTAACACATTGGCTTAAATTATATTACTGCATGTGTTTAGCATTCAAGAAGTTGAAGTGATTTAAAGACAAACTGACCAAACTACAAAGGTACATCAGCGCTAGAATACAGACAGACACTACAGGGGCTCAAAAGGCTCAATTAAAGTGCAGCAGTGAGCTTTTCATGTTTTTACAGTCATGGACAATAGAGTCTCTCTAGCTAGCACACTATCCATGATGGTCAATCTCAACAAGGCAATCAGTATCATGACCACCCTCAGACCTGACACTGACCAACTGTCTGACCAATCTGTCAGGCCAGAGTCTGCTGTAGTCCATCTGAGGTGGGATGTAAGGAGTCAGACCAGTACCCTCAATTAAGCTGTCAACCTAGCAGAAGTCACAGAGGTGAACAAGACGAGCACAGCTCCATATAGAACCACGGACAGGCACCGGCAGCTAACAAGCTCAAAGAAGCTGACTGCGCAAAGTGAAATGATGACAGAATAAAGAAAATGCAACAACAGAGAAAACTGTACAGAATGGAAACATTAATAAAAATTTAATGTGAATGATTTAACCAACTATCATTGACTATAAGTGTACTTTCACTACGTGATCATATTTGCGGAGCAAAAGGCTGTTGATAGATTTGGCAGACCATCTTTTGAATGAAATGCATTTTGCATCTTGTGTTGAAATACTATGTTTAACCTTTATACTCAAATAAAGAAAATTAGCAATTCATCATTTTTTATTCAAGCATGGTTAACCCAAGCAGGGACAACAAACCCAAGTGAATACTACACAAAAGAGTTGGCCAATAATTTAACCATAAGAACTTGAAAAGTACAACAGTGATCACAGCAACAAGTTTGTTTTTAGGTCCAGATTTTAAAAACATAACAAAGCATTTAACTACTCCAAAAAACCATCATAATGGACCAAAGAAATGCACAAGAGAATAAAGACAAAAGTGGACTTGACCTTGAGTGTTAAAAGCTGCAGATGTTAATTTCTGGTTCATTCAATTACTGGAATGCTGTTGCCTCTTCCCTCCACCTGGTGGAATAGATCAATGGGCTGCATTGATCTGCCCTCTCACTTGGTATCTAATGACTAACTCAAGTCAGTGATGAAAGCCAAAAATTGAAAGAGAATGTGAAGCCTGGCCTTTTCTCAAGGAAATCAAAGGAGACTAACAAAATGAATTATCAACACTGATGTAACTGTGACAGAAATGTGGGCCAGAGCTCACTGTCCAAACACATCATATACTGTGGTTCTAATATAAGAAAAATAAACAGAAAAAAAAGCATTTCCCCCAACTGTTTGTATCAGGCTCATTTAACTTCACCAAGTTTTACTCTTCTGCAAAGCAGTTTTTAAACATTAGAAGCATTTCTCTTCAAAACTACTGGGTTCTCTTTCTGGTTGGTTCCACAACTTTCAGCTTTTCGTTGCTCAATTTAAATTTTTTTAAACTGCTGACTCACATTTTGTTGTTTTTTCCAGTAAAGATACCTGAAAGTCTTACTTATTGCTTTTGGAAAGACAAGTGACTCAAGCCGGTCTACATCTGGTCTTGACTTGAACTTGGCAGGACTCAGTCATGACATCGGCTTAGACTTGACACAGACGATCTGGGCACAGTCCTGGCAGGTTTTCTTCCACAGTAAATCGGACACAAACCAAACACATTTCCCAGTGAAGCAAATACACAAAACACTCAGAGAAGTTGGCACAGATAATACCTCCCTGATACTCCAGCTGGCTGAAGAAAGCTTTTGCAAAACAAGACAATACATATTTTATATGTGTGTGTATCACCCCTGATTGCCATCTTCCACAAGAACTTCCACACAATATTATCTTTTAATTAGCTCTTAACCACAGTACCAGTCCAACACTCTTCCATTTACTGAGGAGATAACTAGAGAAGCAATCAGGCGGACGAGTCAGACCGCCGCTGTTAATTACCCTCATGCCAATAATGAGACAGAGCCTCTTATTAGCTCCCCACAATCCAAATCTTCCCCACACTCCACTGCTCTGCTCGCTCCCCACGGCCTCCGAACGGAGCTCTGTGATTTTACAGGGGAGAGGAAGCTGGCAGCTTGACTGCATTTTTTAAGCACCTGCAGCAACTGCTCAGGCTGGGTGTCCTTGTGTTGGTGGGAGGTAAGCAAATGTGCTTTCTTTACTCTCTCTAAAGACTCTTTAATCAGACTAATTGTGAGGAAACTCAAACATTAAGGGTGTATGTTATTTGTCATACTGAAAAGGATCCAGTTTATATGTTGCTACCAGTAAACCTCCGCAGATTGTAGTCACACAATATTATTGTGATAACTGAGTTTAGCACATGGATTTTTTAGAAACAAGTGAAACTTTGACCTGACCAAAGGTGGTACACATTTTCAAATCCTACATTTTAACATTAAAATGAGATCTGACAGATTTTGTTTTGCAGAATGGAGAGGGAGTCACATGTTGAAACTTGACAATGAGAGTCAGGCAGACTAACAGAGGAGATGAAAGAGAAGCACAGATGGAAAGAGAAACGAAAGTCAGCTGATGAGACATTTGCATCTTTCAGCACAAATCTTACGACAACCAAGTGTTTTCAGCTCTCTTGGGTGCAGCATTTGACTGGTCACTGACACACCACCATGCCTCCAAGCTGCCTGCTCTGACCTCCTCCTCCACTCAAAACACACTGGAAGCTGGCCATCCACTCCCTCCACTTTTCCCTGGTCTTTGTGGAGAGCTTGGGCCCAGAAGCCGTTTTGAGCTGTAAAGCCCTTTAAAGAATACAGTATGTGAAAATGGGCTATAATCAGCAAACTTGACTTAATTAACCTTGCTTAAGCAATTTGGCTGATGCCATTTTGTCCCATAAGTCTCACAGACTCCTTTAGTTAATTAATTAATTTTATTTATTTTGGACTACTTGGAGTTCTTATTACAATGATTGGAAAGCTTGGGGTAAATTATGATAAAATGGATTACAAACATTAAAGACTATGTAACTTTGACCACAACCCACTGCTTCAAAAAAACAAAACTAAACGATGCATGTTAATACGTCGCACAAAAGTGATTTTAGTGAAACCAGGTCATACTCTATGGAGAAAACATCATCTGGTTTTCCCTCTGATGTTCTACGACTGCTCTGTCTGCCTACAGCCTAGCAAAGCTGTCACCAACAACGATCCGGTGCTAAAATATGACCTGGTTTCACAAAAATTGCTGTTTTGTGCAACGTATAACCGTGCATCATTAAGTTTTGTTTTTTGAAGCAGTGGGTGGCGGTCAAAGTTACACACTGTTGCTTTAACAAATTATGACAAAAGGAGTTGTTTCTTTGTTTTTTTTTTCTCAAATAATCAAATACATACTGTATACTGCAATCATTTAAGATATTAAACTATTGTCAGAAAAAATAAGATTAAATAGAAAAGGGAAAAATGTGAAACAGCAAACGTGGTTTAGGAAACCAACCCAATAGGAGAGTGGCAACAATAAATAAACATGCATATTCAATTTTTATGGTAACATCAATATATTTGGTAACATAGGAAGTTTTCTGCAATTTCGATGAACAGGTACTACACTAATATCGCTAAGGACTGTGTTTATGCCTAGTGCAGAAAATTAAACAGTGAATACTGACTTACAGAGAATAAGCAAACCAACTCGATCCAAACTAACAAACCAACATATCTAAGAATCATCTTACACATAAGATATCTCAAAGTAAAAACTCAGTATCAACTGGACTGGACTGCTTTCATGATTTTTTGACAGTGATCAAAAGACCTTTATTGTGGCAGACTGGTGGATAGTTTTATCTTCTGTATGTTTGTGATATCACATTGGCATTGTCCCAGGAGCCCACCTATCAATCAAATGGGTTTGCATTTAAAGGCAAATATGGTCACATCCACTGTTCTGATCCACTGACAACCAGAAATTGCACAACTGACCAGAAATCAACCAGGTTAGAAACAAGAAGCTATTGACCTTAACTTATCTCATAGAAAGTCACGCAGTCAGCCTGTGGTTTAACCAAACATAAAGGTTTACGCATGAAAATGGGTACATGTTCAGTGTGCTTTTGAATAGTTACGGTAGAAATACTGTACCTGTCTGAGTTTGAGGTAGAACGTCTCACTGAAGGCCTTGCGGCTGAAGTACCAAAAGCGTTCATTTGATGGATACACCCTGACCAGAGTTTCCAGCAGGAAGCGGACTGGCTCCACCACCTCAGTGACAACCAGGTCTGCTGCCACTGTCATATAGACCTGCTTATCTGGAGCCAAACACAGAGGAAAAGCAAAAGCAGAAAAAAGGCAAGGTTACTGTGGAGGAATTATGCAAGACTCTTTTGTTTCTTTTCTTTTTCTTTAATATGAATCATCTGTGTAATAGAGGAAATAGATTTCAGCCAGCAAGGTCAATTTCTCTACTGTCTAAACCACATAAAAGACTGTATAACAGGGTGTACAAAAAAAATAAAACAGATCTAAGATCACCTCACACATCAGTTCGTCAGTACCAGCCTCTTTGGCAGGAAATGCCAAACCCTGTTTATGATAGCCACAGGTTTTTGCTTTATTCTATGTCCTTAAGTACTAATACTTGAAGCTAATCAAGGACCCAACCTTACAATAAATTGAGAACTTCATCTGTGTAACAATAAAGTAAATAGACTTTGCAGTTTATCTGACTGAGATCCACTGTAAAACAGTAAATCCACATCATGTATGAAGTGGGGATGCAACGCCTCCAAGTGGATAAAGACTTACCATTAATGTCTCAGCCTTATAACTACTTGTTTTACTATACAGGTTAATTTTCATAGTTAAGTGTAGATTTTGGCATTAATCTAGACCAGAAGGATATATGAGTTTCAACCCTACTGATCCCTTCACACTTCTTTTCTGGTGACAGTCTTTACAAATTATAACCACTGTTTACTGATAATAAAGACATGTCTTTTGAGGGTTCAGGCTCCCCAGTTTTTGGCTGCAAGTGACTACAGTGACTTCAAGTCATTTTTTAAAACACACTGATTTGGAAGCAAACACTTTTTCCTGACAACCAGTAAACAAAAGTTTAGCTGTAGTAGATAAAACATCCAAACTTGCTGCATGTATGGATCAGAAAGAATAAAACTGTATTTTGAAATAAAGATCAGTATATGTTAAATTTTTGCTTGTGAGACTTAACAGTGATCTAATTAATGACAATTTTGACCTGTGCTCTTAAAGGAACTTAAACTGGTGAAAACAGCCACTTTGAAAAGGCTTTATAAATGCCTGACTCCCATGAGTTGCACTGCTTTTGATAGAGCTGCCATCCACCTTCCCGTCAAACTCTCAGAGCCTTTTGGGTCTGCATGTTGCCAAGTAGTCTAATTTGTTAGCCACAGTGGATTCAGAGAGGCAAGCTCTCAACCTTGACATTGTCTGTGGGATACAGCTTCCCTTTTAAAAAAAATATTTTATTTTATTCATTTTATTTTATTTTATATTTTATTTATTACACTTAAATTACATCAGCTAAGTATATCATTATGTAGTATGAAAAGTCCAATAGAATAATCTTGTGGATAACTAGATTCCATCATGACCTATGTTATCAACCTGTGTTATGAAAAGCCTCATCAAGCAAAACAAAGAACTAACAAGAAGAGAAAAGTGTGTGAGACCTGCATAGCTATGAACCTGTACAGGAACAACCTCCTTAAAATGCTGCTTTCACTTCCACATCTCACACACGAGGGAGTATCCACAGCTCTGCTGGCTCTGCTGCCTCACACAATGTATTCATCGATTCAGCGTGCAATTCAGCAGTGGGTCACAAGGCCAAATACGAGACTATGTTATGCCAGAGAATGGATAAAGGCAATTATCACATCCAAGCTCCAACGCAAGCACTGCATAATTCCCAAACACGACCTTGAGCTCTGAGCAGTCCCACATCATATTTCTGAAAATAATGTATGGAAACAATTCCTGTGTTCATACGTGTGAACCACCAGCAAACAGGCAGCGTTGGGTTCTGCTTGACACATTGTAAGTGCAGCAAACTTACACAATTACTTCAAAAAAAGGACAGCATTTTACTAGCAGCCACCAAAATAATCACATGTGCTTTAGACTTTGTAAAGAGGAGAATTTTTAAATAGTCATCACGCCATTTTTTGATTTAAGTAAACTTTTTATTATTTAAGTTCATTAGTTGCTAGCTTTACTGAGTGACATCCAACTGTCAACTTTGAATATTTAACAGCTACTCCGAATTGTGATGGAACTAAAACTGGGAGAGAATAATGTGCCTAACCTTTAGGTGTGTCTTCATTCAGCGGCTGGAAGGCGGCCATGTTGGGATTCCATGTTCCTGTGATCACGTAGGCCTTTCCATCTGAGCTCTTCCCCATCGATTCCTGCACAGGTATACATGCATGGCTTATGTATGTGTAAAAACCTTATTGTTACAACATTTGCTACACATTTGAGGTTTTTGCATTAGTGCATGTATCATATTACACATTATTACTGTGAAATATAAATGAAGACAGATGCATCGTTTTGAACAAGCAAGAAAAAACTGTTTCTTAAAGATAAACTGGGACAATAAAACGTATAAAAACACAAGTTTTTGGCCTATAACAAAGACACAGATTATTAACCTGCAGGTCTGTCAACTCTGCAACTGCTATTCTAGTTTTAACCGTAAAAAATATGAAGAAAAGGTTCAAATGTTATTTGATAAGGCCACGGTGGGTTCTGCTCACCATGTCTAGCAGATGCATGTCACTATTGCAGACTTTCTGCCCTGGACTCAGCAGCATCCCAAAACACCTAGAGGGAAGACACAGGAGGTAAAATGACAAACCAATAATCACTAGGTCCTCTGCAGAGTTACAGTCTGCATTCACCTGCAGAGTGAGTCAAATTGGGTGGGTGGAAAAGGAAAATGGAATATGCAAACAACTCAACTTTCCAAATTACACTTAATTTCATTGAGCCGACACTTTGAAAAGACTTCAAAAGCTATTATTGCACATTGGTCTATATTTTAAAAGCATATAATTTAGCAAAAATTAAAATTACCTTGATAACCTTAGCAGCTCAGAAGAATGTCGCTAAGCAAGTCAAATCACTTTCAGGGTAATAAAACACACAGCTCCCCGAATACTGTTGGACATGTTCCCGGGCCTTGAGATAGCTTAGACAGGTTGTACTACGGCCTGACTATTTGAAGAATGACCTCACAAAAATGAGGGTAGCATAGACACACTTTTTTTTTTTTTTTTTTTTCCTTTAAGGTAAACTACACTGACACTCTAACACATATCTTTGTTTTTATTACATTCTTGGGTGGCTGAAGCTTGATAAAGTCCTCCATCCAGTCAATACTGAAGCATTATGCTTCATGTTGTTTCCAGTTCATCATATCAATCTGACATATTCACTTGCAATAGTTAAGTCCCTTCAGCTTTAGGCTAGAGGTGCCATCAAGTGGTCAGCATGGGAATCTCTTAGTTTCAGCAATGTATTACATAAGAATACATATTTTACAGATAACCCGGCACTAACCCAGGACAGCCCATATTTAGTTCAAAAGGGATATGTGTCTTTAAAAGTGACATTTCAATAGGATTTGTTAGTGAGAACAGAAAGATATAAAAGGCTTTTTGTTCAAACCAAAGCATCAATCAGCTGCTCAGGTTCAATATAGAACATAATGTATTACATCAAAACCACTTATCATGTAAAACTAAACATTTTATGGGAGTTAGCCATCAAAGGATGTTAATGCAAAAATAAATATTAATACAATAAAGTGTTGACCAATGTTCCTGACACCTAGGAAAGGAGCAGTTGTGAACACACTGGAGGTTTCCATTGACACTAAAAATAAAGGAGAGGGCAGGTGTCTGTCTCCCTCTGATTGCAATAGGAGGTGAGGAAGTGAAGAAGAAATGGGGGAATAATGAAGATGACCTAGTTCTTTGGTGCTGCCATGCATGATAGAGCAACACATAAAAATGAGAGGGACTGCAGGAAGTCGAAAATGATTTGAGTCCACCGGTATTCCTCTGTTGGGGTCTATTTTTAATGTGCTCCATTGGGGAGACTTGACTCATTATATTTTATTTTTTTTTTATTGCTTTTCCTCCACAATATTTAAAACACTAATGTGTGCACTCTCCTTGTGAAAGCAAGAAAATTAAAGTACTAGGTGCTTTTATCTGAAAGTCATAGTATGATGTGTACTGTATGCACACACAACAGTTTAGAACAGTATTTTCTTTGCTCTACATCATAATTTCCTTTAGTTCAACTCAGTTGTCCCACTGAGCAGCTGCTATCTAAAACCCAAACTCTACAGTAAATAAGATGAAATCCCTTGTGAAAAATGTGGTGAGGAATAAATACAGTATAAACACAGACTCAAAGCCCAACAAAGACATCCCAAGGGAATGTTACTAGGACCTCATCGTGCATCATCTCTTCTTACAGCAATCCTCACCTCTCGATGCCCAGCTCCTTGTTGCACATTTGTTGAACGGAAAGCACAACCTTCTTCTGAACACTCTGTCGCAGCTTGAAGTAGAACTTATCTCTGTCTTTAGGTACTGGACTGTGGAGAGGAGGGGGGATGGGTTATTAAACATGACCTTAGGGATTTGATTCCATTCCGATTTTGTATTGCTGTGCTGTGAAGTTCTTTGATGTATTAAAAAAATCTATTTTAAATTAACCTGAGATGTTGTTCTTTCAGTCCTGATACAATTCTCTTTGCTGAATTTTCTTTGAAAAAAGATTCTTTACCTTAGACAAACCCATTTAAAGATAAAACATGATCTGTCTTCTCAAGTCTTCTAGTGTATTATGTATTACAGGCATCAGCTGTGCTTTCAGAACAGCTATTGGGTCACTTTATTTCAGAGGAGAGGAGAAAATGAAAACTCATCTGTGAAATACTCGACATATGATGGCTTGTGAAAATGGAAAAATTGTCTTACTGCACTGATAAGCTTTAAAGGTACAGTATGTAACTTATTTGGCTTTTTACTAGCAAAAATCAAATATTGCCATCATAAATACATATGTTACCGAAGTCAAAGTACAATCACTTTCGCGTTCCCTAAAATTAGTTGTTTATGTATACATAGGTGGAGGCGCACCCAACCGCAGGCTACCATGCTGCATCACCATCTTGAATGCGGTAGCCAAAAGGGGACAAACTTCGCCTTTCGCGTTTTGCCTTTAAATCCCCGTGTGTTGTTGG
>JAQLOL010000020.1:11123027-11134377 GCA_029783665.1 Naso thynnoides | reverse complement strand
GGCTGTTTACACTGTTTAGGGTGTAAAGGTTGAAGATAGCACATTTTAAAAACTATGACAACCAACACTACGCAAAGTGTTCAGTATTCAGAGGTTGGGATACTATACAACAAGCAGAAGAAACACTTTTCTGGAGAATATGCAGACAAGATTTAGGTATTTTTTGCTTTTACTGTAATATTCTGTTTAGCAGTTGTCAGTTTCTAACAATCAGTTATCAGAAAAAAAGATCAGGGCTGATATGTATACGACTGTATACACAACGGTACTTTTTGCATGAATGGTAAATTTTTGTTTTGTTTGGCCCTTTTGTTGATGCTGCAGGAAAATGCGGCATTCCAGTAAAATGTCCATCCAAACAAAATTACCTGTTGTGGAGCATGCATATGTCACCATTTTCTTATTTGATGCTGATTTCCAAGGTGACACCACCTCCTACTGACCTGGCATGCATACTACAGCATTTTCAATCATTTCTGCAGATCTGTATGCACATGAATCATTCTCAAAATTGTGTCATATGAACATGGAACTTTGCTGTAAAACAATGAAAAAACGTTTTGGCTTTTAGCAAAACTTTTGCCATGTAAACAGGGCCTACAAATCCTCTATAGGTCCACATCACGTTGCTTGGGAAGTGAAAAGCTTCTGAGCCATGCACTGAGAGCCTCACAGTGCAAGTAAATTTGTATGTATGCTCATCTGCCCCTTTTAAACATAACCACTTTTCTATTCCTGGCAACTTCAGGTATTGGTCTCTGCAGCAGCTCTGACCCAAAGCCAATCAACCCATGCAACAAGTTATGCAAAATTTTAACGCATTATTAATTTGGAAATACACCATTTTGTCATCATAACTCCACAGCTCCACAACTGCCACTGTAAGAGAACGCATGTCGCACATCCAAACAGGATTCATGGTCACAGTTAAAATGTAATTTGTCTAATCCTGTTATCTGGCGTTCCAAAGGCTTTCCTCTATCTTTTTTCTCCCTATATCGTCTGTGTTGCAGCTCAGTGTGGGCGTCTGTCTGTGTGTGTTTGCATGTGTGAGGACATGTTTGTTTGTTTGCACGCGTGGGTGAGAAGTAAACATTGTTTAGAGGGTCGGTTTAGAAACTGTGGTGCATCTTTTTATTGAAGATTATGCACCGTTAAAGTAGCATCATGGGTAAAATGTCAAAACAGAAAGGCCCTAATCTGTTAAAGCCACAATGGAAAACTTCACACAGAGGGAGTTCAACAATAAATCACAGGATATCTGTTGGATCATTTGATTTTAGCTAATGTTGAAAGGTTACAGCAGCAGATTGCACACAGCTCACTCACGTTTGGTGGCTGCAGTGCAGCTCTAAATGTAAACCCAGAGAAAATTAAGGCCACAACGACCCGAATGAACCTTTGCTTCTCTCATTTGCACTGATGTTGTGTTTTACAGGAAATGTCCGACCGGCAGCAGAGCATCTGATGATCTACTCTGCTGTAAAGAAATGTGCTGTCCATGGAGCTGAAGTGATTACTAGAAGCACAATCTGGATTTTATTTTCTGTCCCACTGTGCTTGTAATTGTGTCCTGTTATTAAACCCAATAAATCTATTAAATCATAAATCCTGGTGGATTGAGCCGTATGGCAGATTACTGTGTGGATTATTGCTTTGGCTTGGCAACAGAAAGGCAGTTTACGTGGCAGTGCTCCAACTATACACACGTTTGAAATTGACCCTGATTGCTAAAGAGGAGGTGTGGGCTCGTGAGGGGAGGACGGTCGTAGGGTGTGGCTCTGTTTCGCATCTCTAAGGCAACCCCATTTGGTTAGCTAAAATTTTAGAGCTTGACAGACACTCAGGTCAGATTATCTCAAAATATTCTGTATAATGTCATCGAATGTGAAAATTCATACAACTCACGATCCAAAAGACAAAAAGTTAAAATGCTGTGTAAGACATAAAGCAATCATTTGCAAACAAACTAGATTCACCAACAGCAGCAGCTAAACCTGTTCACCTGTGGAATGTAAAAGGTGTTTTCGGAGCATTCAACAACTTCCACAGTCTTTTGTTGCTCGTGTACCAACATATTTGAAATGTGATGCTTGAATCAAATTCAAAATACACAAATACTTACAAAAACAAATGAAGATGATAAGGTAAAATATTAAATTTATTTTCATTGTATTGTTTTCAAATGAAAATGTCAAATAAGCAAATTATCACAGTTTTTTTTTCATTCATCATGTATCACATTATGTTAGCTTTTACTGAATCAAGGTTGTAATTTCGGTAGCTCTTAAACTGGAAGAGGACACCAAACTTCAGTTTTAATCCTTAGCAGCATTTTAGGTCTAAAGGTCAAGCTAGGTGGAGTGGTACAACAAAAGGTATCTGTAAAGATGTGCTGGTGCAGCGCAATTTTGGTGTCATTTTTGAAGTGAACTTGTGCCATGGCTATTTTCAAAGCTTTGAGCGCACATGAACAGATCTATCCGAAATTTCACAGGCAGGATTGGTGGATGTCCTCTGTGTTTTATCCCACTTGCATAAATAATCAAAACAATAATTTTGAATGCAAAATTCTGTTTCAGTCAATTATATAAAATATTGGGGTGATTCTCATATATTGACGTGAATGAGAATTAGGCAGTTGATGCACCTCATGACGTACTGGGCAGCGGTACTCCGAACACCAGAGGGAGAGCCATTTATAATATCAGCTACCTCCTCTCAAGCTAATTTGACATCATCAGTGCGTGGAGACTTACTCGTATTACCGTAAATCTAGCGATTTGAGACAAGTATGTCAGTCTCCTCCTGTGCAAAGTTTGGCTGACGGCACCTGCCGGCTCTTTCTTTAGCCAGTACGAAATTGACATACGATGCATCACAGCAGTTTTAAAGGAGTTGATCTGATTGGCCGTGACTGATATCAGCTGCAACACACCTTTTTATTGTCAATTTCTCCTGCTGTCCCTCTGTATCAGGCTGCGTTGCAGATGCACTTGCATTTATGTTCACCAAAATACCAAAAAAGCGCCCAGTGTGACAAAAATAGAGCCCTTGATGTTTCCCTGCTCCAACACAGCTGATTCAGATGAAAAGGTCATGTCAGGCTTTGGCAAAACTGGATGAGCTGGTCATTTGAATTGGGTGCCAGTGGATCATTCTTTACGTGCAAACAAATTCAGATTGGAAAAGACAAAACAACATGCTCATGATTCAAGGGATGATTATAACCTTTGGGTCTTCACTTTTTTATAGTTACATTTTTGATCAAATAATTTTCTGAATGATAAGTAAATTAACTTGCAGGGTGCAAACACTTGAGCTCAACCAACCGTTATCCCGTCTTCCCTCTTAAGCTGTCGCAGCAGTTACGGCCCAGTAGGCAGAGATTGATGACACTGAACATTTTAGTTCAATTACTTGATTTTGTTTGAGGTCATTTGGGGCAAAGAATGCAATGAATGTGAAGAACCACTCCCCAGAATGATCCTCTTGGCCCCATAAAAGTACATGATCAATGCAGGCGGTAAAATGCCTTCGTCCCTGTGAAGATGGAGAGAGATAGGATGACAGAGAGTTGGAGCTCAGTTTCAGTCTTTCTCTCCGTCCAGGCTGGACCATGTTATGATGCCATATAAGCTGCTGGCAGATTTATAACTGGTGTACATTATGCCGTTATGCAGCTCTCAGACTACTGTACGCCAGTCTGCCAGCTCCTTATTCAGCCTTTCTACACGCTCAGGACGCGGTGAATACCTTCACTCACATGGCAAATGAAAGATTTATCACTCAGTCCATCTGGAATTTTTATACATATGTCAAATTCAATTTACCCCCTTTCCATTTGGGCCTATCATCGGATATCAGTGGGATGGCTTCAGATCTCCTGGCTGACTTCTACCCTCTATGGTTCTACTGCACTTTAACTGATGTTGCGTGTAACGTAATGTGATGTTACATGTATTTGTTATGGTTGGAGCCAGAATGAATGCCATTGCTAGTGATGCTACTGATGATCACAACTTCTTCTATTGAAAAACCTAGAATGTGCTAAAAATGTTCAAAAGTTTAAAGATGCTGTCACTTTTGACAGTTTTTTAGAGTCACTGTAAATATTCTGTAAGATAATAGACATACCTACCATGGTCAACTCCTTTTTTCTGTTCTCATATATCTCTATATCTGTATTTTTTAACAGTGTAAAAAGGCAAATTCTTTAATCCAAGTTCAATTCTAATTACACTCAATTGATGCTGATCATATTAAAAGTTATCTTATGCTGAAGTGCAAAGTTTCAATAAAGTTATCATTTTATTTTGTCTCATTTATTTCTTTAAGCAATGCATTCTGCAACGTGAAAAATGTTTTATTATTAATTTAATAAAGCTTAAATGTACAATACGATGGAATGCACAGCTTAGAAAGACTACAATTGACTATGACAGCAGCTGGCACCAGCTGAAGAAACACATCACAACATGGCATAATTATTTAACATCTCTTCAAAATCTAGTTACTTAAATCACATCAGTGCAAGGATACTGGTGTCTGCCCGACCATCCTGGTGTTGTGAAAACCCACAGCAGGCTCAAAGCCAGCAGCATAGAGCTTATAAGCTACAGAAAAAGATTTCTTTATTTTTTTTATTTTTTAAACCAACATGCGTCATTTTATAACAATGAGGAACAGATCAACTTAGGAGCAACAACTGGCAGAAAGACTGCAGTTACTCTCAGAAAAGACCTATAATTAAATGTAACAAAAACTGCTGGAGTGTCCTTGTGTTGGCATTGCACTGGTGTTGCTGCTGTGGCAGGTTGTGTTTACAAAAGTCAGCTCCCAGATTTAGTTGTGTGGAGTCAGAACAGGAAGTGAAGCTCAGCCTCATTTCCCAGATACACATTTCCTGTAGTTATTAAACAGCACAGCAGCCTGCAGGAAGGTCAAGCTGCAAGTGGATTTTGTGCTGATTTGGGTTTGTGCTAAACATCCTGTACATCCCGTACTTTTAAATGCTTACTGAACAGAGTTAAAAAGCAGGAGCACAGAGAATAAACACAATGTCAGAAGGACATTGTCTGATAGTAAACTTTCAGCTAACAAAATTTGCCAAATGTTTTTAGCCAGAACAACAAACTGTTGCAGAGGAGGAAATCTTAATTCATGTACCATCAATATAAAGAATAACAGCATGAAGAGATTGAAGGTTAAATTGTTTCCTCTGTCCCAACAAGGACACAAACAACCAGGACAGGTTTGTATCAGTCACAGAATGAACATGCAGACAAACCCCCCCAACATACAATAAGAACCACGGCTGAGCTAAACACAACTCAAAAATTCTTGTTTTTGCAGAACTCCACTTTGGCACAATGATGCACAGGTGTTCTCTTGGACTGAGTGACATCACTGGTGGGTGTAAGCCTTATATAAAGTTACTTCACAGGTTTCTTAAAAAACAAGCTGAACCTAAAAAACTCTTCCCTGAACTTGAGGGACAGTTGGAACCACTGAGCCACTGACTCGCTCACACTTCAAACTGGAGGGCTTGAATTGATTTTCTGGTAAATTTATGTCCCATTCAGACAGATTCACTGTCAAGAACTTGAGCAGGCAAAGGACTTGACGTTTAACATGCACGAGCCTCTGCGACTCCCTGCTTTACGAGGGTTTGCAGAGGTTTCATTATAGCTGCTCAAGTCCCCCTCCGCTGTCCTGCGATATGCCAGCTTTTCTTTCACACTTGGCAGCAGTGCAGTATCGCTGAACGCACACCCAGTATGGGGCAGCGGGCTGCTGGGGGAAGCTGTAATTACTGTGCCTCCATTCTGCTAGTCAGCACGGCAGTCTCATAAAAGGAAATGAAATGCTCCAGCTTCTATCTTTGCGGAAGTAATGTACCAAGAATATTACATTAGCATACATTCACATGGACATTTCATCTGTGACAGTTAATAAAGAGAGCAAGCACAGACACAGATGGCATGGCTAGCAGGATGAAGGCAGGACGGATGAGGAGCCCTGTTCAGGAGCAGAGGAGCAGGAGTGGTGGTTAGAGTGTCATGACCTTTTGTAAGGGTCAGCAATAACCTGTGTTTCCCATGAGGATTTAAACAATCAACCTCGGTGAACTGTTGCATGTTACCACTGTGAACAACATTTTCAGTTATATTTATATTGTAAACTTTTAAACAGAGACAATACAGCAGCTTGAACATCCTCCACTTCTTCTCTAAGGTGTAGGGGTCAAACAAACTTCACTGTACTTCCCCTTTTAATGTTTCCAGTGCAATCATGACTGATGTCGAATATGAGGTGACTGTAAATACAAAACATTGAAGAGTCTGTTAACAGAGTCTGTAAAGCTGTCACACCAGTCAAGCGTTTGTCAACCATTAATCCTGACCAAGCCTTTCCCACAGCTGTCAGGAGGGATAAATAAGAAATAAAACCATATGCTTTGCCTCAAGCCTTACAATGAATGTGTAGGTGTGGATTTCAGAGCGCTGCTCAAGGCCATTTCTGCACCTGGCTGTGCAAAAAATACTGAACCAATGACCTTCACCTTACAGGACCGTAACTGAATCCACTGTGTCATCGTGCTAACAGGCAGACACACAGATGGGGAAGCACTTCCAGGACAAACAACGACACAGATCGACTCTCTGCATTAGCAGACTTTTACTGATGATTTCATGGACAGAAAGTTACTGCATTTGTCAAAAAACAAACATCAGTGAAACTCAAAAGGTAATCTGACAAATCTCACAGAGATTTTGAGGACATGTTCATGTTTTTTTTTTTTTTTTTTTTTTTTTTTAGTACAGCCACAAAACTCTTCTTCCAAATAAACCTTTGTGGACATATTTAAAAGGAAAAAATAGATAAGAGGTCCCACAACTTCCTCATCCATCAGTTTCATCTTGAGAACATCAGCACCTTGACATGTATGAAAATTGAAATGATCAGCTCAGGGAAATTCTCAGTTTGGGGTTTTACGTGATTTCAAGTAATGTGATTCCTCATTTTTGATTAATTCATTAAGAAATCCAATTTTCACTTCAGCCTGCTCTATTCTTTGCATCTATTGTGTCTGATTACCTTTCTGATCTGCATTTTCTAACATGAAGGGTCGATTTGCTGTTAAGGTGTCTTTGATACTTGTTGTTATTAATTCATATTATTTGCATGCCAGTTTAAAGGGATACGCCAACAGAGAGGGCAGGGACGAATTCTTCTAGACAGACCAAAATGGAACTACAATGTTTTGGAAGCTGAGCAGGCAAAAAGAGAGGCTGAGGCAGTCAACAGCCTGTCGTGGATTGGTGGTGCAGACATGGGGCTTGCTAACCTATGCCGACAGAAAACGAATGCTTCAGCTGTACTGAATGGGACTTGGTACTGCCATCAATGGTACAGCTTGACATATGTGACAAAGAGAACAGTTCACAAAGACACTGTGTCACATGAATGACGCTTTTCACAGCTTTAGTAAATCCTGCAGTTAAAACTTTTTTCCATCTACCCAAAAAACTAAGTGCAACGGCCCAACTGAACCTAACTGTCCATAGAGTAAGCGACTACTATAATGGGGCACACACTGTTGTGTATAGCAAGCCTCTTCTTCTTGCTCTCCTCTTCAGCTGTTTACTGTGGTGCATGCTCCCCACGGTTTACTTTCAGTATGTATTTGATTCTTAAATTACATCAAATGCTAATCTGAGTATAATAGTACATAATGTGGTACATAAACAAGTCACAACGAGCACACAGGACCATTAAGCATTGTTGGAAGGTTTATCTAATGACTGTGGGCAGAGGTAGAAAAACACTACCCACTGACTAGCAGTATTTGAGCTAAGCTAATTAGCAGTGGGCGAGCTCTACCTGTCTACTCTCTGACACTGCATGCGCAGTTGAAAGAATGGTGTCTGTCTTCTTGTCTGGAACTCAGGGGTGAAGCAAGTAACAAAGAGAAAAAAAAAGTTGGCGTATCCTTTTAAGATAATTTTGTTGGATTTCAGTTGCATTTTTAGCTTATTTCATTCTGATTCATATTGCAACAAGTAAAGCATTTACAGATGGATATTTTGCAGACAAAATTATAGAAAAACCCCAAAGCAATTAACTGTAATGAAAATGTTGCAAGAATATGTTCAGTAGAAGCCAGTTATACTCACATTAACTCATGTTTATAGTAGCATTTAAAAAAAATAGGTTTGAGGGTGTGAAAACTTGTAAGAGGGGCAGAGAGGAATGAACATAATCACTAATGTCATGAATAATTCAAGCATTTCGGGTTTAAAGTCTCGGCATTAGCAGGATTACACTTGAATTTCAGCTGTGTGACATGTTTTATTCATAGTGAATATATATTTTAGCACACTTTTCCTTCAACGTTCAACTCAGGTCAAAGGAATTTTGTCTAGATTCTGTAACATCTGACCTCTGTCCTTCTTATCATTTACTGCATGTATGTTAGTGATCTTGAGTCACTATTGCAGCTCGCTGCGAGGAAGAAAATGAGAAAACCCTCTTAGTGGAAAATGAAATGTTTAAAATTGAGCTTCAATCTTTGCTTGTGTGGGAGGGCTGCTCCAGGATTGGTTCCACCTGTCAACCAATGATAAATAAACAAAATTGGTTTGAAGTGAGGACAAAGGGCTTACTTTTAAAGAAAAGAACAAATGGAAACGACGGGGGAAAAAAGACTTTATAAGGCAAAACTAAGTTGAGAGAAGAACGATTTATCAGCCAGAGAGATTTAGGCCAGAAACAGCAGGCAATTTAAAGTTGAAAGAGTTGGTTAAAGGTAACAGTGAGAGACACACAGGGGAACACAGGGGATGAAATTGAGCTCAAATTACCCAAGTTCAATTCCCAACTCACAAGTTCAGGTTTTTCAACAAGGAGGGAAAGTATCATTTCTTTAACAAGGATAAAAGTGTCCCCTTGTGTCAC
This sequence comes from Naso thynnoides, assembly GCA_029783665.1. Lineage (NCBI taxonomy): Eukaryota > Metazoa > Chordata > Actinopteri > Acanthuriformes > Acanthuridae > Naso > Naso thynnoides. The sequence continues at coordinate 11,125,416 of JAQLOL010000020.1, read as the reverse complement.
ATTTCCAAACTGTGGTCTTCCTTATAATCTTACCATATCTATTACTGTAAATCTGTCAAAGTCAAATAAAAGAAAATGTGACTACTGCCCTGCAGTAAATGTCACACTGGATTTTAGCACCAAAAAGCAAAAAGTGTGTAAGTATTTGTGTTACTGATGTCCCTGTGTATCTCTCTAAGTATTCAGGTCATTTTATGCATGTGTTTATATCACATATCTGATTGTGTCTGAGTGTGGAAATGTCAACAAAGATTTTTTTTCCACTATTTTGTGTGCACACTTGTGTTTGTTGCTCTGTTTATGTTTGAAAGTGAGTCTATAAGTGTGTATGTGTGTGTGTGTGTGTGTGAGTGTGTGTGTTTTTGATGAGTCACCACAGATACAGCAGCCAGCAGCAGTAGAGCTACGTTAGCAGATAACAGCATTTCTGTTCCAGAGACCTATGGCTTTGCCAAAGAGCCTTCCCCTCACTGACTTCATCCTCACCCAGCCTTGCTGCTCTTCAGAGCTGTGCTCGCATCCACACACCGCACATTCACTGTGCACAACAATCGAGTCACAACTGAAAACAACCCCTGCTCGTATTTGTCATTCTGAAGTAGAATTGATGCAAACCATAATAGTGACTAAAGATTTAAAATCTGTTCTGCCGGCAGAGTCCCGGAGGATGTTAAAGGTCACCTAAACTGGTTAGAGAAGAAACTGTATCTTTATTGTAAGTCTTTTTAAATGTGGCTGTGGATTAGTATAATTAGCAATTGTAGTCCAGCCACAAAACATTGTAGGTTTAAAGTAAGAAACTGTCAATCAGTAATATTTTGTAACCACATGATCCACCCTTTTTTTTCCCTTGTTAACATTGTTTTTATCTTTGTTTATCATCTCTAATGATCAATTAACTACCATGTTTTAAATTAGTTTTATTTTTCTCTTTTTTATGGCAACTGGTGCAGCAAGGATTATAATTTTCAGGATGGGTAGCCATCTTTGTCCAGGTCAGGCAATAGCATCAGTGCATCATGTCTCAGATTCTGATTCACTGTAAACAAGAGGAGATATTAACTGTATCAGAAGCATTGAGAAGACTTCAGAGATGTAAAAGATTTTAAAACATGGCAAAGAGAGCACTTTATGTGTATGTCCTCATGTTATTATGTTGATTGTTGTATGTCATTGATTTGTTTTACCAGATATTATTATTATAAATTTATTTGTGGCTTTTTGTTTTGTTTTGTTTCATTTTTAAGTGTGCCTGACTTTTGTGCCTTGGTTATTTTAGTCTTGGTTGTCTTATGTTTAAGGACCTCCACGAAAAATCGAGATGGCACAACTCAAGGGGCTTACCCTCATACTGAAATCTGAAATAAATAAATCAGCTAAAGTTAGCATGCTAATTGGCTTGCCCTGGCCCGACCAGTCTTAAACTTAATTGCCTTGTTAAATCCTAAAGTACACTTACAGCTGCAGTAAGTAATGTCTGGTAATTAAGCTAGTTGTAGCATGAGACTCCAAAGGACGCAACTCTGAAGCACCCTACCTTCCCTGTTCTTGCTGCAGCTTGCATTTTATTTTGTTTATTGTAGCTCTCTCTTTTAAGGTCAGTTAACACCACAGACTCACAATGAGACGAAACGGTTGCAGGGAAAGTTGCAACGGAGTAAACGGGTCCATCTCAGCTCAACTCAAGTCAGCTGACAATGTCGCCTGCAACTCAGCTTGTCAAGTTGCCAGAGGCCAGTTTTAGAATACAAGGCATGGCACTTGTTTCAACAGCCAATCAGCTCGTAGCGACATTACCTGTCTTTAAGAAGTGCAGCGTAGAGCAATAAAATAGGAACAAGAACTCTCTGAAATGATCCTTGTTTGGACAAAAAGAGCCAAGGAGAGGTGCAGAACTCTAGTGTTCTTTCAGCCCACCAGAATGTTCAAAGGTTATTATGGAATTTCTGCCCCATGACACCAAAAATAAACCCCAACTTTATTTCAAATTCAACAGAAGAAAAAGAAATCATCTGGAAGAAAAACTCAGCAAAACTATTTTGTCTTTCCACTGTTAAAACAATCACCAGCGCCACCATCCTCTTGCTACTCAGTTTCTTTATGTCTCTTTCTTCCCTGCGTGCTGTGTCTTTACAGTCCTTAGTCAGAGTCCTGGTTGGGGCTATTATGAATTTCTTCAGTTGTTTAAACCCTGTAAGTCAAAATGGCCCCAGTCTGTGGTAAAGCCCATGCTCAGTCTTGGTCTGGCTGAGTTGGCTGGTTGCTGTTGGCCTCAGTTTTAACACCAACACTGATGCTGTGATTCAAGCTCCAGTTATACTGATCAGCTTACATATTTATCATTCAGTGACTTACTTTGTGTGTGTGTGTGTGTGTGTGTGTGTGTGTG
>JAQLOL010000020.1:11107939-11122927 GCA_029783665.1 Naso thynnoides | reverse complement strand
TGTGTGTGTGTGTGTGTGTGTGTGTGTGTGTGTGTGTGTGTGTGTGTGTGAGAGAGAGAGAGAGAGAGAGAGAGACACCTCTGCAAGAAACCAGCCATCATCTGGAGCTTCAAATCTATACTTAAACAACAGTCTCCGGTCCGTGATGTCAGACCTTAAAATGAGCTGGAGCAACTGACACCAGAGTTATGTTTCCTGTCCTGCTAATGCTGCAGTGCAGTTTGGACACATCTTATCTCACCTTTAAAGTGTGACTACAGTACACTCGACTCGCAACTGTATGGCAAGTAATACTGATCCAGCAGCCAGAAAAACCTTGAAGGCTTTTCAATAATTCACAAAGCACTCCTGAAACACTGAAACACTTTCCCAGGGTAGTTCCTGACTCTCTCCAACCCAACTAACACTCGCACATACACACATACTGTATATACTACAAACCCAACTTGAAAACACTCTTTCATGCATGTTGTCCCAGAAAATACACTGAGTGAAGTGTCAGCAGGAGGAAACAAGACATAACTTTACAATCAAAGGTAAGTACTGTAGTCTGTCTCCAGAAAGAGACAAGATCTATGACTCATGCCTTTCTTCGAGAAACACTTTGGTTTCAAAAAGGCCAATCTACGTCAGTGATGAAGTCAGGACTGTCATTTTAATTACATCATGACTTCTTTACATCATGACTTCTTTTTGGAAACAAATCCACCTTACCTTCAAATGTGCCCATGTCTGTGGACATGTGAGATTATGGGTCACACTAACCTGCAAATTTTAACTATACATGCTTCACTAGAGGACTTTACTTTGTCCAGCCTGCCTCGCTCCTCAATTTGAGGTTCTTTAATGTATTTTTCAGTTGCCTGGCCATGATTCAGATTTTTCAAAACGTTAGAAGAACATTTATCCATGAAGACTATAAAACTTAAAATATAGATAAGCTGTCAGTGTGTGCAGAGGGCAGGACTGCAGGATTATATCACAGCTTTTCGAGTGCTAAACAACATACAAAATAAGCCTGCTGGTCAGGATTTATAGGACCAACATATTGCTGCTATGAGCTGAAATCACAGCACCAGACAGTGAGTTTCTCCAAAAGATTTTGAAAGGATTCCATCAATCCAATCCAAACAATGTCAAAATGTCACAGAATTTATTTAACTGAGGCAAACAAAAGCTAAAAAGAATAGCCACAACAGGTGATATACATAGTCTCACAGCGGCGATAATGTCGAGCCTTGAGGATTTGTTGTGGTTAACAAGGCAGCTTAGGCTAACCGTTTCCTAAATTAACTGAGGTCGATCAAATATTTAGTTTCCCACTCAGACAGGCTGTTACAGAACAACTTAGCACTGCCAGAGCAAATATAGCTAGCAGCTCGTTGTAATTTCCCTCTGTGTTTTGAGCAGTGGGCACAGCACGCCATTATACAACCTGTGTATTAAATACATTTTGTCTGTTGCTGCTGTGTTAGCTGTGACAGCCCTGACTGCAGACTCCTCTGGGAAATCAATCCACTTCCTGTTGTATCACAGCCTCTGGAGGTGGAGGAATTAAGAGAGGTGTGTGTGTGTGTGTACGCGTGTGTTTGGGGCGGAGTGGAGATAGGAGGATATAGAGAGGCTGCTCAGCAGTTATTTAGTCAAGCGGTATTTTCCAGCTTCCTGAGTGAGAAATGGGTCAGAGCAGCACAGCACCTGCTGCTGGCTGTTGATGTGGGAGATCAACACACTGCAAATACACTACTGTACTTTAGCTGCACACGTGCGGGAGGTTTGGCTGGGAGGATTTTGTTTATATGTTTAATATGAAAATATTAAAACTGCTCATTTACAGGATATTTTTCAAGATTTCTTTTCACATTTTCTTTCATCTGTGTACTGTTCACTGTATGGCCTATGTAAGGTCCACTTTGCTAACAGATGTAAAAAATTTAACCAATATAAAATACAGGTATGCTAAAAACTACAAACAAATGCTACAAACCTATAAACTTCTGAGTTTTATGATCGGTAAATATCTTGCCAGCCTACCTTGCTTTTTCGGTTACCATGTTCCCAGTAATAATGAACGTGCCTCATTCTCTTACACCTAACATGATGTTAGGCGTAACAAAGGATGTAGTAAAAAACGTTAGTAGTGTCCTATATATTATTGTCACATTATCAAGAGGTATTGAGTGCAAAATATCGTGACGCACTTTCAGCTGAACCATTTTCAACAGGAGTGGCTCCAGTGGGAATTGAAACCCTATGTCCTCAGTCCCAGTGAGTGATTTGCTCAGTTCACAGTCACTGGGACTGAGGACCTTCACCTGTGCCTCCAGTCGGTCCCAAACGCTTCATGCCCTAAATATAATTAAGATACAAGTGACCAAAATGCCTTGTTGCTGGCGCTCACTGTCCTGATTTCTACTAGCATCTTTTCAGTTAGAAATGATGTCTTTTTTCCTTAATGCCAGCAGGCCACCCAAACCAGCCTGAACCAGTGTGAAAGATCACAGCAGCAGGAAAATGGCAAAACCACGAGAGTCCAGCTCCTGCTGAGCTGCTTCACTGTCACTTCCTCCCCTCTGACAGCCTTAAAGGCGCATTTCATGTTGAACCAAAAGTGGAATTAAACTGAAGTCAATGATCTCTGTGATTTACAGTAATATGAACCAATGATTTTTTTTTTTTTTTGCCACTGCATCTGAATGGGGGCGACTCCTTCACATCAAGGGTTCAAGGCTAAGAAGTGTCTGCCCCCTCTGACACTTGAATTCAGAGCATGGGACATTTAAAAACACGCGTTTTCTCATATATTAAAAACATGACATGTGACTCCGTTTCATCATTTCACTCACCTGATCTGGTTACATGGTCCGTCTATTCAACTCAGGCTAATCCTTCGGAGTTTACCATGAGAAATCATCAGCATCCTTATCGCAGCAGGAGGAGAGCAGAGGAGCGCTGTGAATCGGACTGCGGCGGAACTTCTCCAAGGATGAGCCGGAGTCCAGAGCGCACGACACCGTCGGGAAAACCCAACACTCCCGCTGTGGAACCTGCAGACTAGAGGTCAGAAGGGACTATAGCAGAGACAGCCACGATAGGGAGACACCGAAGAACGGAGCATAATCACTGAACGCAACCGGGGCAAACAAACAGGTCAGGATGAGGACGACGCTTCGGTATCAAGCGCTTTTTACGCGCATGTAACCAGTAAAAACGCTTTAACATTCACACGCAGCGGTGGTCTTCACAGGACTCCAAGACGGCAAACGACCACAAGGCAGCTTGAAAACACAGAAATTCAAAACGGACACATCCAACAAGTGCGGGACAACGAGGCGAAATGACGGAGTCCTCTGCTGGGCGGACTGGGAGAAGGCGGTGGGAGGAGAAGAGCCGCCCCACATCACCACATGCCCATCAAAGGACCTGATATGGTACATTTAAGATACCATGAAAATACGTCTGGGAAATAAAGACTGTTATCAGAGGAAATAATACAAAGTTATGAATACGCGTTTGTATGTCAAGTTCCACTACAGGAATAGGCTTTTATGGTAACGTGTAACAGACTATTACATACATCATAAAATCATTTGGCACAGTATGCCTCTAGAATACGTTCTAAAAATTAAATTATTATTATATCACTGTAAACATACAATTGTGACACTAAAGGCACATGCGTAGTTGCATTAAAATATATTAGAGAGAAAATGTGTAACTCACTCAAATGTTACTGTAAGTCCATGTATGGAAAATATGGATACAGTAACAAGATTGTGGTGGTGTAAGCTCTTACAGAACCTAAATATTAGAGAGATGGTTTGTTCAGGATGTTTTCATTATGAAAGGAGGAAATGTGGTTGGTAAATACCTTCAACAATAAGCCCCCTCATCCCCACCCCTCCACCCCTTCTCAAATGCAGACCACTGAGCCTCTGTAATTGATTTGCTCTCAATCACTGGTCTCTTAATCTACTTCCTGTTGCTACAGAGTCATCTCAAATATTGACAGAGAGGGAAGGCCCAGCTAACCAAACAGGGATCTGCTTCACAATACAACGAAGACACTCTGAGATTCACACCACTGAATCCTGGGATCATAGGAAGATGAGGGCACTCTGTGCTTTAGAATGAGTGTTTAAAAAGTTTTTCACAATTTACTCCCACATGAATACAGTCCTCTAGCCACCTTCTGTTTTTGGTCTATTTTTGTTTTGTTTTGTAATATTGTTTTATTTTGTTGTGCCCCCAACCTTCCCAATGACAGTTTACAATTTCGTTTACTCTGTATTTGACTTAATATATATATAAAAAAAACTGGAATTCTGGAATACAACTGAAACAATGGTAATGGGTACTTAATGTCTGCTGTATGTCATTGTTTCAGTATGTTCATTAAGTCAAAATAAAATATTCAGAAAAGTTTTCTATAATCAAGGTTTAGGGAGATAAAGGGGTAAACTATTTTAGTAGAATATGCTGCAAAAAAAAAAGAAACTAAAAGTGCTTCCACTTTCACAAGGCTCTGCACCGAAGGTGACCTGAAACCTGCTCCTTTTTCTTGATTAGTAACTCTGTACCAAGTGAACTTTGTGATGTCTTTTGAAACTTTGGGGCTAATCAATAAAACAACATGCAGTTTCTCCACCAGGGTCAAAGCACAGCAAGTTTTTTACTAAGTTTGTCAACTTGCATGCTAATAATTTGATCTTTACCTCATTTAGGCAGAATTTTCACACTTGAAACTGCTATAAATGTAAAACACTTTACTAATATGAATAATTGATGTTTTTTTTCCTTCAAAATTTGAAAGGCAACAGCTTGCACAATTCCTCATTCATGAGGTTAAGATGCAGTAACAGAACACAGAAGAGCTGCCTTAAACCTAATGTTTGGCTGAAAGCACAACTTCCCACAGTAACTGTTTGCTTGTGAATAAGTAATCATAAAAACGCCATGCTGACTGTCAAAGCTCAAGTTGTATGTTGTTAAAATTAAATATATGAGCACAAGACATTTTAGACAGATTCAACCACCCCAAAAGAAAGGAAGCAAATGAAAGAAAAGCACTTTTTGCTTTGATATTTTTAAATGCATAACCTCTTTTTGTTCATCCCTTTAGATTCCTGCCATGTTCTGTCCTGAGGCTGATGTCAAACATATCAAACACTTGTCTGCTCACGTTTTCCCTTCTGCTTGTTGTCATTGCAACTTCCTGCTCTTTGGCCACTGGCCTCATATGCGCAGCCAATTCTCCCAGCCATTAGCCTCACCTGTAGTAAAACGGTAAATGCCTTCAAAGCTATATAAAAGAAAGATTTTGCAACACTGTTAAAAATGAATGAGATAAATCTTTCCCTGAAACAGCAGCTTCAGTTCATGGCAGTTCACTCAGCAGAGGTAAAGCTGCAGGGAGTGCTGGTTGTACAGCTCCATACGTCATCGGTGTTCATTGAGCTAGAAAACTGCATTCAGCACTGCAGGAAGCGATTTTACCCATAGCTGCCTAAAACACAAAGATCGGGATGATGAGGAAATAGAAAGGCTTGTTATCAACACATTGGTCTTTTTCTGTCCTTAAAGAGAAAGTTTGTTTTTTTATGGGGGATTGTTTGAGGCTCTTATGCCCAGTCAGTATCTTACCAGCTGTAGATAATGGTCAGCTCTTTACATTGCCATCAGACACCTGCTTCCTTTAGGACTTTCTGCAGTTGTATGTTGGAATATGGATGTTGTGCAGTTGAGGGAATGTAGTCCCAAAGGAAACGGCTGTCTGATGGCAATGTTAAGCACCAAAATTTTTTAACAGTATTGCATACATGTAAAGGGACACACATGCTTTAGATGGGTGCTCTTGTTGTGGCAAAAAGACGTGTTGCTGTTGGGATTGTTTATGGCAATACTGTGCACTGCACTGCTTCTCCATACAGAGAGCGAGCTGATCATTATCTTTGGCAGGTAACACACTGGCTGTAAGTGTCTCATACAATCCCACATTAAAAAAGTAAAAAGGTTCTCTTTTTGCCATTGAGCAAGGCACTCACCTCCTTTCTTGGTTGGTTAAACAGCTAAAATTTACAGAAAGAGATAACTGTGAACCAAAAAGGTTTTTCTTTGTTGACAAATACTGAAATGAGTTAAAGCTGCTTCAGAAACCCACTAAAATAATTTGACATTTTGGGAAATACACTTTTTTACTTTCTAGGTGAGAGTTACATGGCAGATTGTTAGCACTCTCATCTCTTGGTGCTATGTGTACAGTCAGTTGGAGCAAGCTAGCCTTGCTCCAACTACCCACACCTCTAAAGCTCTCTAATTAATATGTTGTATCTAGTTTGATTATTCTATAAATATGAGTTGTCATTTTTTTCCATAATTTTTTGGCTGGGAGCGGTGACAATTACTTGTATTTTCTAAAATGTTGGACTATTTCTTTAAACCAAAACCAAACTTAAATGACTGGGGAAAGACTGAAATGTTTATAATCCATAAAGTAAAGATTCTCATCTACCAAAACATGATTCATGTCAAGAATTCAATTTCTAGTTTTCTCTGGATATTATTTTATGTAAAGATGGGGCTTTGAACCCACCTGTAATCCTACAGTACACACACTCTTATGTAAAAATTCCTAATCCTGCTCACCTGGAGAAAAGCAGGAGTACAGCCACAATGCAGAGCCAGCGCAGCAGGGGTACTGCCAGTATTTGGGGGATGTATATGATTTAACTGATGATATTGGCTCTGGGAAGTGCAGTGAACTGCCCAGGTGTGACACTATATCTGAGCATCAAATTGCTGGGTCAGTTAGCTACGACCTTCCCTCTGAGCATCCAGGACTAAACTACAGTATTACATTTTAGTCTGACTGGCAATAGCTTATGCTTGAGTTACTGGATCACAGATTCAAGAGGTCGGAGGTCACAGTGTCCAGACGATAGTTTCCAAAAATAACTAACGTTACAGCAAATACAAAAATATGTTGTGTTAAGGTTACTGTGTAAAAGTCGGGAGGAGTTAAAGTGGTGGTTGGGTGGGTAACACTGCTGCAACAGCATGTTGAAAAGCAGGCTGATACAGTTTGTAATGAGAATGAATGAGACTGATTTTAACCATTTATTTTAATAGGAGCCTAAGCCGATGAGCCAAAGATTGACTTTTTGCAGTTCTTCGATCAATTTGCCAGACATGCTGTTCATCACAGGTAAAGAGCTTGAGCCAGAGGTTTCAGTGTAACAGTCAATGAAGGACAGTGTGAGATCCTCCTCTGTGCTCCTCTGTGTTCACAATTTTGTCTTTTTTCTTCGACAAATGAAGAACCACATAATTAGATGTCATGATTGAACAAAAAAAAAGAAAGAAAAATAAAAGAAAAAAAATCACATCTACTGAAACTGCACCAACAAAAAATCCAAAGTCTTTGCCACACTGTTAGAGTGACAGGTGGGTTCCTGGAAGAGCGTGGCTTCATGCAGGCACTGAGGGAACGGCCTCCATGAAGTCTAATAACGCTGTGTATCCGGTACTGTATGCATAAAGTGAACATGTAACCATTAAAATTTATGGGAGCACATATACACATGCACAATCATACGCAGGCCTTCACATGGCCAGCTGTTTCAGAGTGTGTTGAGGGGGATCAGGGTCTCTATGGCAACCTGGGGAGTAAGAGGTCACTCTGAGTGTGTGTGTGTGTGTGTGTGTGACAGAGAGAGAGAGAGAGAGGGAGAGAGAGAGAGAGAGAGAGAGAGAGAGAGAGAGAGAAAGAGAGAGAAAACAAAGCTAATGCTATTTCCTGTGCTGGGAGGCAGCTCTGATTTGATGCTTATCTGGACTTGCCCATCCCTGGTCTATTAGTGCCCTGACTGTTGTCTCTCTGGCTATGTCCACGCTAAAGCGAATAGAGACCAGTTTGCTTGTCATTTTTTTCCATTTGGACTTTCTAAGATAGCTTTTCACAATTTTGCCAACCGCTGGGACAAAAAATTCTATTGGGCACGCACAATAACCCAGTGTAAAAAAGCTTTACTCTATGTCAACCGAGCTGCATCCACTGTGTGTTGTATCTTTACACAAAGCAAGTCTGCTAGCAAGTAAAAATCTCCAAAGACTTATTACATGGCTGTCGTTTTGCTGACATATCATTATTGCTGCCTTAGTATGAAAGGCTCAAATAATTTAATAGTTTTACATTTATGTTTCTCTCAATACATTTGAAAAATATATGTCACACTTTACCTGGAATTTAGACCAAAATTTAAGAAATGATTCTGTGGCATTATCCCATTTAAACTGCTTTCTCTCTCTCTTTTGTTTGCTGTTTTTTCACATGAGCAAAGGCACAGAGATGACAAGCGATCAAGGAACAAATGTGCATTTACATGAATGAATCATTTTTCAAAGTAATATTGTCCTCAAAACATTCTGAAAGTCTTTATGTGACCATTTTTCCGATCTCGGCCCAGTTTGGCAATGCCTGTTCCCTGAAGATTGTGGTCCTCCTCACTGCTAACTCAGCTTTTGACCAGGAGAGAGTTGGCAGGCTTTGAGCTTCCTCTCCATACTGGTCATGAAGTTGCCAAATGCTTCATTTCAGCCCCTTGACCAGTAGCTACATTTTTGTTTAATTTGCACTCACATGACAAGTTGTGGCAAAAGAAGAAAATACAAACAATTATCAAATCAAACTGGGAACACAACTTAAACCCAACTTTTTAAGAAAGGAGAACTTGATGATTGGTAGTGGAAACTATGTTTCATATGGATTTCTGCTTGTTTTTCCGTTAATACTATATAGTACTTCAGCTTATTAACTATGACTGGTTATGTTTCAATTTTTTCCTCTGTCCCGGTAAAGATAAATGTGGAAGAGAAGATGAGAAAAAGGGTTAGGGAGGAAGACAAAAGGTGAGGGGACAACAACAAAAAAAAAAGAATTTAGTGGACAAGGAAAGAGGGACAAAGGGGGAGAAGAGAGAAAATAGAAAGGCAAAAAGAAATAGAGCAGACAGATGAATAACAGTAAAAGACGAGAGGAGACGACACATTTAAGTGTTGATTGATCATGACTAAGCACAATGCTGCTGGCTGCAAGTGAAGCCATTCGTCAGGTGACCTGCTGCTCTGTCTGCTCTTCATTCAGCGCCGCTTTCTCTAAAGTTTCATCACTTAACTGAAGACAGACAGCATTAATTTGTCACACAGCCACTTAACATCAATATATATATTTATGCTAAACTAAGTGCATATGTGCAACTTTTCAAATCTCAACAAATTAACAGACTATATTCTACATTATAAATCACTAGCAGTTTGGCATAACCAGAAACAAGCAGAGATGGTTTCCAAACTCACAACCACAATATCAAGTGCAAAAAATCTCAGTTCAGAAATTCATTAGTGTAAGCGAGACACTGTTTTAGCTCATTTTTTGTTGCTTTTAGCAATCAACCATTTTCAGTTACAATCCCAACAACAGTTGAGGTCACCTTTGATGCTTGTAGTTGATCAAATATTTGCTCAATCTTACCCTCACTAATGAACTAGACATGATAAGACTCTACTTGAGGCAGCAATTCATTTGGTCAAGAATTTTTTGGGACATTAACACTCAGCATTAGCAAATTACCCGCACATTTAATATCACAACTTCCCCTTTTCCATGCAGGCCAGCTTTCCACTCTTTCTAAATACAATGTCACCAAACCAAACCAAACAAAATCAACTTGGCTGTACCGATAGAACTGGTGAAGAGGCACCAAAGTTTGGGGTTTTCAGCAAGATTTTGTAAGGAAAACTGTTGCCAAAACCAAAAGGAAGTGGTTGCAAGGGCAATACAACTGTCCAGTCAACAGTCCAGTATGTCTAGACATTATATTTATAATGGACAACCCAGCAGCATGATTAACGACATGACAACTTTCAATGCTAAAGCAGAACATACTGTTATATTAATGTAGCGCAGCAGGAAGTAGATTAGCAGGAATTATTGGCTGTTTTTTAAACTATGACTAAAACCTTTTCCTTACTACTATGAAGAGTTCTAGTTTTCTGTCACTATTATATACAGTAACCATACTGTCGATGCCACATGTAGACAATGTAGAAACAGATGTTTCACTGAATGTAATCCAAGATTTCATAGTATCTCTTCAGAATGAACTTCACTGACCCATTTATTCTGTACTTCTTTATACAGTTTTCACGTTGAATAGGGGTGTGTCCCTCCCAAGGGAATCGCTTCTTGGTGCGAAGGCTGCCAACTGTAGTTTCATGTAATCAATGTTTAAACAGAAAGGCCTCAGTGAATTCCACTGCTGACTGTCACTGCTCTGCAGCTGTATAAGGCATAACCCCACTGGTTTGTGACGTTGTCTATATGAACGGATTTAAGCCTGCTAATCCAAGAAATGCTGTATGGAAGGTCCTTTGTTGTATAAACTCTGTCTGTGAACCAAAGGGACTGACAATGGAAAGAGCAAAGAGGGTTTCATCTATAGACTCACAGTGCTTACTGAAGGGCAAACACTCCTTATAGAAAAGATCATACATATAGTCACATGTACAGTGTCTATTTTCTTGCCTGTTTGATGGATATATTTTAAAACCTTTAATAGAATAAAAAATTTTCAGTACAGTCTAAGGTGTTTATTTAAACAGAAGATAGCATAAAGAGACAAAGGGAGACAGGTCGGCGTGAGGGAAAACATGGAGAGAGCAGGGTGAGAGACACAGGGAAGGAGATGGAGAAAGAACTATGGGAACAAAAATACCCAGTGACGGTGTATATTGTCTCTGTTGTCACTGAGCAAGGCAGTTTGATGCATTGCACTGCTGGACCAAAGACAATTGTGCAAATACGGACAGCCTGGCATATCTGCATATCGATTACTTGTGGCCGCCATAAATACAGTTTAATGGAACTGTCAGTGTGTGACATTGCATATTAACTGAGCCTGGAGCTCAGCTGCAGCTGGATGCTGCTGGCAAACAATAGTGGCCACATCTGCATCCCAGAGAACAGCAGGAGGGGTAGCAGGTGGTCTAAGGAACCTGTACTGACTACCCAGTATACTAGGTGGGTATTGCACTGGAATGCAATATGTCAAGGCTGTTTCTAATATTCTGCCCCTTTCATGTATGTAAATTGGGTGGAAAAATATTAAGAACTCCTCTCGATATAATGCAGTCCAGTTAAACACCATTGTAAACTACAGCCTCAATAATAAACACATAGTTAAATTAATGCCTTTGAAAGCACCAGTCCAAACTAAACACTTACATTAAACTGTACAACTGTAGCAAAAGAAGTCATTTTGCATAACTATATCTCCACAGTGCTGTGTCGGCTGTGGGGGAACAATACTATGGTTTGTTTGCATTTCTTTAAATCAATCACAATCGCCGGTTGGTGCAAGTTCAGGAGGCAGTGACTGTGTCCCTGCAGAACAGTAACATGCAGATGGTGTAGGGAAAGGAGAATGCGTACTGAAACAGATATCCAACGGCAGGCTTAGACCCAGTCTTCATCCAGAGCTTCAGATAACCTGGCCTGTGATACTACAAGAGATTGGCACAAAAACGTAAATAACTTAAAGGTCATTGTGTAGGTTAAGTGGCATCTAGCAGTGAGGCTGCACAAGGCAACAATCTAAATATGGATAGGAACTGCCAAAATTAAAGCTAGTTAACTCCAGAAGTGACTTGTATATGTGTTTTGTATTTAGTAAGTTGTGGCATGAGGAAAAGTAATATTTAAAACCCTATTAAATGAAAAATACATTTTCACAGTTTTTATCCTGTGTCCACATAGACCAAATATATGTCGGAAAAAAAACATTTTTGAGAATTTTTTACACCAATATCTGGTCTTTTGTCTCGTTGTAAAAACATTTCTAATTTTTTGATAACTCATCCTGCACTCATGTGCTTTTGAAATTTTTTGTCCGAATGCTTTCTTGATTTTTTTCCCGCTGGTGTGCATAAACTCCATTGCATTCCATTGTGTCTTTTCTTTACTGGGAGCACTGTTAGCTTTGGCATTTAGTTCAAACAAATAGCTACGACAAAAGTCCAAAAACATTTTATCCCCAAAATCGGAAGCGTAGGTGAAGGTGGTGGCAAGAAGTCAACAACAGAGATGAATCTGTCATCATTAGCATTTGCTTTAGAGGGGGCGGAGGGGGGGCTAGCATACATTCAGCCATACTGGCTTCTGTAAATGTCAATCAAAATATCTGTGACAATTTTTTTTCTTGAGGCATGTTTTTACCAGAAACACGTCAATATGTGGAACCAAATCGCAGTCCGACTTCCATTTCATGGGGATAAGATAACTCTTTAAGATACTTTAAGATAACTCCACTGAGAAAGTCCCATTAGGATGTTTTGTCCTTATTCCTTTTAGATTGTTTCCTGTGAGGATACAGATACTAGTTATAGAAAACTAACTGTAGGTAAGATCTGGAGTCATCTAACATGGCAAAGTTTAAAGTGGGACAACCGTAACATGGAAATGTAGTCATAACAGAGACTATCAAGGACAAGGGCAGCCATCGGTCCTCCTTTCCCCCTGTCCTTCCAACAGGCAGCTCTCCACTAACCTCAGGGTCTCTTCAAGGCCATTAATTAACAGAGCCATGAATTCTCAGATGGAGGGCAGACACTGCACGGATGGTCATCATGGCAAGCAGCAGGATGCCAGTTCTTTAGAAAGCGTAAAAGTGTGAAACATAAAGATCCTAAGTAACAGCAAAAACAGTTGGGATGTAAAATACTGTGTACTTGTTTGAATGTTAAATCCCCTCTGTGCAGTGTATTTGGAAAGAAAGAAAGTGAAGAAATAAATATAGCTGTCTACAATGATTTCTCCCCCAGGAGTCTATGACAAACTAATTAGCAATGTAAGAGGGTGTGGCAATGTGTAGGGGTGGGGCAAGCTATAACCAATGAAATGTGAGTGTTTTTACATGAAGTCTGGCTATGTTAGATGAATACATTCAGAAGTTATGCGGCCTTTTTGTTTAGTTTCAGGCCACTCCCACTACCACACCCCCTTTTTGCCAGTTGCCATGAACGGTCAATCAGCTGTCCTTTGGCACATGACCAACCTTTCCTCTAAATCTTGTGCAAGTCTGTGAATCCACTTGGAAGTCAGACACCTTGTTGAATAGGCAACTCCCATTGCCATGCCCCCTTTTAGTCAATTAACCTGAACACAAACCGAACACCTTAACACACACTTACACACTTGACCTCCATGCCAAATTTCTGCCTCCTTGGGCAAAACCTGTGGCAGCCAAGGAGTGAGGAATTTTACATGGACCAACCAGCCGACAGACAAAGCAAACAGCAGAGCTGCTCTTTGCGACTAAAAGCTACAAGTGGTTTAACACTGTGAGGTTTTCAGCAAAGTATTTCCTCCAGCCCCTGGTTGGGAAAAAACGATGCTGTGCAACTTCCCATATGACTTCAAATATTTTTGTGTATGAATTTAATAGATAAGCTGTATCAGGTTCATTAATGAATTTCACAGGTTTTGGTAAGGCAAGTTTCGAAGCAGTTGATTAGTAAGATAGGGATCAATATTTGTCAAACTCAGAAGCAACAAACAGTATATTTCCAAATATTTCTTTTCAGATACTGGCCTGTGAGGCCCTTTTAGGTGATTCTCCTTTTGTTAAGAGTGACATAATAATTGTGACTTAAAAATGCCAACAGTATAATCAACATTACAAAACTAAGCATGGCGTGTATGGTAAATCCTGTATGTATGGTGGAAAAGCGTGGTTAGGAGTGCTGCTGATGTTTGTGTGTGTGTGTGTGTGTGTGTGTGTGTGTGTGTGTGTGTGTGTGGAAGTAGCAGAACTACAAGCCTGAGGGATTAGCAGGAGAATAAAGCTTCCCTCCACCTGTCTCAAATCGTCCTAGAATTAATACAGCAGATAAGAATTTTGACACAAGGATAAAAATAAAGGCGTCTCTTGTGTAGAAATTCTCTCTCAGTGGATGAACGTGACTTAATACACACTCATTTACACGCAAAATATGAATTCACACATGCACAGCTGCTTACACAAAAACCTCCTCAAATCCTACACTCTGTATTAGAATGTGCACATGTATGCACTCACACCGGTTACATCCAGAATCACTGTTAAAAAAACAAGACACAAAAACCCCCACTTAGATTGAACACTGTCGTGCACACCAAAGTAACCCACAAAAATGTGAAAGCACAGCAAATTCAAATGGAGCTGGGCTGCAGGGGAGACAAGAAAAAGAGCAAAGAAGGGAGGATTGTGGGAAAAAGAGAGACCAGATAATGTAGCTAATCATTCCTAAACATTCTGGTTAATAAGCTGATCAAATGAGCAGTCTGAAAATCCCCCGCCAACACAGACAGACAAAGATAAAGAGAGAAAAATATAAAAATCCCTGAGTAAAAAAAAACCTGTTAAAAACAGAAGAGTCTGGAGAACAAAGAAAACACTGTTCACTGGCCATCAGAGATATGCTGCCTCTGTTCTCTGTGTTCCTGTACGTTGGTAACAGGGTAACTGACAGTGAAGGAAAATATCAAAAACATATGTTGACATCTTATGAGCTCACTGTCAAAAATGTTGCATTACCTGCAGCTCTGTTTTCTATAATGACACACTACTAATATCATTACTAGTCAATTTCATAAAGGCTATAATACTGATTATAATAACTTTTTCATTAAGAGTAGGGTGGCATCTTACTGCTGTAAAACACAATGTCAGGTAATTTTAGATAATAAAACACATCTTCTGTCAGTGGTGAAAGAAGTAATCAGATCATTAACTTGAATTAAAAAAAAAAAAAACAATACTGCAATGTAAATATACTATATAGCAAATAGAGCTACTGTATTGAGAATCCTAGCTAATGCAGCCAAGAGTAACTCTAATTTTTTGTTGACTCCAGTGGCCCCGGTGGACAAAAGTTTTGAAGCAAACACCCTAG
>JAQLOL010000020.1:11051828-11077094 GCA_029783665.1 Naso thynnoides | reverse complement strand
ACCAGCGGGTTTGTGCCTTGTGAACAGAACCGACCTGCAAGGAGAGGAAACAGAAAAACTACCGATGGGACCATGTAACATCAGAGCAATTCTTTTCAAAATTCAAAGGCCAAAAAAGCACCTAAAAAATAAATAAATAAATAAAATCAAAATTAAAATAAAAAAAATTGAGACATTCATGGGGCTGTTATGTTTGTTTCAAAACACTTGATCAAAATGCTTCTGCAGCAACTTTTGAGAGACTAAAACGTGTCAAAACTTTCTTTGACAGTTTGACTGAACTTGGTTGGTACTCACCCCCTCACTGAGTCTGTGGTTCTCACCATCACTAAACTTTGACAGGCTGGTTATGAACTCCTGCACTTTGTCAAACATCTTCTCCATCCCTGTTCTGTGTAAGCAAACAAACACAAACAACACAAACAGGTGATCTGAAACAATGTGGGCTTGATCTCTCTCCAAGTCAAACCTTTTTTTCATCTGCTGGCTTTCAATCAAATAGCATGACAAGTAAAGAATGAAATCTGTTGATAAAAGCTTGAAAACCTTTTTTTTCTTTTTTTGTAATAAATTAAAATTTTTTTCAAGTGTTACCAAACTCAAACAAAAGCTTTTTGTCAAACTATATTAATAGACAGTGCATCCTTTGTTTTAACCAATTATTCAGACAGATTTGTATATGAATTCACGCTCTGGAAAGAAACAAATGTGTGATTCCACTAAATGGAAAACGCACGGTTTGCTTTTGTTTTCATTCTCTGTCTGCACGCTGAAGATGTTCTGTAAGGCCTTTTCAGCCAAACTGTGCCAGTTGCACAGTGCCTCCTCCAGTTTCAGCAAATCAGTTGCGGACGTCATTTCCCGTTGACCAATCGCTGCACCAAGCTTGGAAACCCAGGACTCCATCATCTCGAGTAGTGAAGCGATCTGTTCCTGGATTACTGAAGAAGAAGAACAAGAAGTCTGGAGTGAGTTTCTATACTGTGGTGCAAATTTTAAGCATTACATCCCACAATGAGACCCATTACAACTTCAGGAAAGACAAGAAAGACAAGAGACAGCTGTATGTTGATTCTGTAACTAAAGCTTATAATGTAGGTGTGTGAATGTGGATTTCTATTTGTTTATGGATAAGAACTATAGTCAAGCAAAAACTAAAGCAGTTCCAGGGTTACTTTTTACCAACTCGAAATCAGCTTTCAGCTCAGATAAAATGTCTCTGAAAACTATTCAAAATTGTGCCTCACCACTCGCTCCACTGACTTTCTTCTCCAGCTGGTTAAGGAGGTCAGACAGGTCCCCGTAAAGCTCTCTTAAGGTTTGTTGGTCTCGAGGGGCTTCACCATTAGCAGGGGGGTGTCTTTTGAAGAGCTGAAGGCTCATACTGAGCCATCGCTCCTGGACACAACCAAGCTCACCCAGCGTCTGCTGGCAGCATAGCAGCTTCTCACCATGGTAGCGCTCACAAAGGAGGGCCAGCGTCTGCAGAGGAAGAGCACACAGAGGAGGACTTCAGAACAATAACAAAACATTTCTGTGGACTACACATTCTCTAAGAAATTAATTTCAACATATTCAATAAATAATTTGAACATGTTGCACTCAGTTAGGACCTGTGCAAATAACTTTCCATATTTCATATTCACATTTAATTAGTTATGAAAATTTAATACAGATGACTCATATTAGTAACAAGTGGTGTGTAGACATGAGGTATGTGAGATGAGACAGAAAACAGGTGAGAGACAAGGTCGTTAGGTGACAGCTGACATGAGTAACACAGATGACACGTGACAAGTAAAGATATTATGTGTGATCAAGAGGCGAGATGATGTGATTGGGTCAAAGCATGACAGAGCTGACACAGATCGTGTACATAATGATAATGAGATCACTGTCAGAAATCAAAGAGGTCTGACACACAATAAATTTGAAATACATCAGGTTGGTAACTTTGACCACAATTAGAAAAACAAAACATGCAGGGGAAACAAAATGAACTGTCTTACATTTGACCACTGCTTCATATCAGCATGAATCTTCTCCAGTGTATCTTCCTCATATTTCGGGTCAGGACACCTTCAAACAGAAAAAGAGCATCTTTGAAAGAATACACACAAATTTCTTCCTCCACGTGTTGCTCTCAATGAATTTAATGGTCATCGACAATAAACATAAACGGCTTAACAGAAGTGTTAAATAGGTTTTTACAGATTAAATTACTGAAGAGCCTTATTATGACAGATCATAAACATTGTTAAATAATCTCCTTCTGTATCCTGGCTTGTCCTGACTTGCTCTGTGTGGTGCAGAAGTTGAGCCATGCAGCGATGCCTTGCTGGATGGCACTGATCCGTTCACACTGAACATGCTCAGTCTTCATCAACTGGCACATGAAAGTAGCCAGCTGTTTCCTCCAGTACTCAGTAAGTTCCATGATGCTATTCACGTCCTCTGTGTCCTACAGCAGGATGGTCACTGTGTTAGTCAGAGTGCAACTGAGCAACAGTGAATCTTACAAAAAGTGATTAGTGGCGTCTCGTGTTTTTGCCAACAGCAAATCACAAAATGTTCAGAAACAGGGACTGCATTGTTACCTTTGAGGTGAGGTAAAGGCTGCAGTGCTCTGCTGTCTTGAACCAGCTCTGCTCGCTGATATGCAGCTGACTGATCAGCTGGAGCTTCTTCACACTGATCACCTAACAATTACAGAAAGACACGACAAATTTCTGAATCAGCTTCAACTAATATTGCTTCTATTGAGCATCGTTGTTAGAGATTTGATTCTTACAACTCTAAAATTATAGAGATAAAAATATTAGGTTTATACATCTTATCAATCATTGAAAAAGTTGAGCTTTTTGTGAAATTGACAAATGTTGGTATGAGAGACTGATTAGGATGCCTCCTCAGCACCTTTGGAGGTTATCAGAGCACATCCATCAGGGAGGAGTTGGTAGACTCAGAACTCGTTGGAGAGATTATATATTTCATCTGGCACGAGAACAGCTCGGGATCCCGAGAAGGAGCTTAAAAGTGTTTGTCGAGAGAGGGGCGTCTGGAATGGCCTGCTTAGCCTGCTGCCACCACGACACAACCCAGACAAGCAAAGGCGATGGTCGGACGAAACGTAAAAACTTTTCGTCAAACTATCTGCTTTAACAATTTGTTAGCTGAGGTCTCCAACAACACAAGCCTCAGCTTTCCATTTACTAAAATGAAACATATTAAAAACTTTCTCACTCCCTTTGATTTTACAACCAAAGTCAGTTAAACAATCACTTATTCAGCATAACTGCACATCACTATCACATAAATTACACACATGGCTGGTGCAGTTGAAAAAACAAACAAACAAAAAATTTTAAAAACTGCATTATGTCTCACACACCTTGAGGGCGAGGCAGAAGGTGAACTGGCTCCAGTGGTCTCTCTCCTCTGTCATCTGGAGCAGCTGAGCCTGGAGGCGACCTCTCTGCAGCTCATACAACTGGTGGTAACTCTGGACCACACTGAGAAGAGAGAGTGATTTTCAGAGGGAGCACCTGCGGCTGCTCACATTTTACTTCACTTTTGCTAAACTTAGGCTCCATCTCAGAGGAAAAAGTTTAGGATATCACATTTTTGCTCTCTTGACACACTTATTATTACTAAAATGATCTTTTTTTTGTTGAGTATTACCGGTAGTTAAGGATAAATGTAGCCTGAAATAAATCACCCCTATTGATCAGATTGTACTAAATGAACAGTATTTCAGTCCAAGGAGGGACTGACTTTGAGTTCCTCTGAGTCTGCTCGAGCGCTTCAGCTAGCTGCTGGTGAGCGTGCTCTGCCTGCTGGGAAACAAAGGCATCATGGTCTCTGATACTGGACAGCTCCCTGCAAGAGGATGCACACCCATAAACACACAGACAGGAACACAAAAATTAGTTCAATTATTTCCTTTTAAAATAAAATCACCCTCCAGTAATTTTATTTATCATGACTCAAAAGTAGGCTGTAGACCGACACTTGACCTACGTACGTGCTAAGTGCCTGTATGGATGACTTGATGAGGAGTATCTCCTCAGTGAGACGGCGGTCCAGAGCCCGCTGGGCCAATGCCTCTGTGTGCAGAGCCTTCAGATGGCAGGGGATTTGCTCAAACAGGGACTGGTACCGCTGTCTGGACACAAAAATGTAACGGGTGCGCTTTCTGAAGATGTCAAATTTCAAATTTCTCCCAGACTGAAAATTAACTTGGGGTAACAAAAAGATAACAGTTGCAGAACGGTGATTTAAGTGATATGAGTTCTTATTTACATTTGTGTTCGCATAATGTGGTCTTAAAGCGACATGATGTAACTTTGATGGCGCCCCATGGCTTCGAAAAAACAAAACTTAACAATGCATGTTAATATGTCATACAAAACAGCAATTTTAGTCAAATCTGGTCATATTTCATGGAGAAAATGTCATCTGGTTTTCCCTCTGATGTCCTAGAACTGCTCTGCCTCAACTCTGTGATTCATGGAGGTTCCTGAAAGCAACATGTTGGCTGCCTGCAGACTGAAGCTGCAGCTGCAGCAGCGGGTAGTTATTGGGGACAACTCCGCTAAATAAAAAGCTACAGACAGACAGAGGAGTCGTAGGACATCGGAGGGAATACCAGAGGACATTCTCTCCATAAAATATGACCCAGCTTTACTAAAATTAATGTCTTGTGCAACATGTTAATGTGCATTGTTTAGTTTAGTTTTTCAAAGTCACAGGTTGCGGTCAAAGTTACATAGTGTTATTTTAACTGTTTTAGATTCATTGAACTGCTTCAATAAGTGCTGATGTTTCATCATTAAGATTCTAATGTGTTGGCTGCTAACCTGAGTTTGGCGAGCAGCTGTCCTCTCTCAGCACAGCTCACACTGACCTGCCTGATCAGTTCATGGAAAACAATGTTATAGATGTTCTGCTCCACCTGCACCAGCTTCAACAGGGCCTCCATCTGTAAGATATTTTATTGTACTCCTTCTTATACATACAATGTACAGATGGCTATACTAATGTAAGAATCTCTGAGCACAGCTTTTCTTTAAATTTTAATTTTATATCTTCAAATTTGTCAGTTGTAATGGCAAAATGATGCGCTGAGCGTAACATGCTGTTTTCAGTGATCCTTCGTCATTATGGAAATCATGAGCATGGGCAGTATTTCATTCACAAGTTGTACCAGTACGTGTTACTCTCCGTACATGAATGCAGACCAGCAGAACAGCAACAGTGTCAGCTACTGTATCAAGGCACGAAGCAGCCAAATCTTTCTGCTTGTCTTTCTATCTTACCTGAGAGAGCTCAGTCAGCTCCTCCTTTTGCTGATCCACTCCAGCCTTCGCCAGCATGTCGTCCATCATCTTCATCAGCTGCACTGCTTCCATTCTGCCGCTTGGCCTCCTGGACACACAGAGCATAAACACAAATCTGTATGGCTACACACTTGAGGGCTTTTCTTAACAACACTCATCCCTCATCTTACCATCTTGCCTATCTAATGGATCACACCAAAATTACCATTAATATCACTACAAAATAAGCTGTACCATGTATTTCAGACTACACAATCTCTCAGTGAAGACTACTAGACAAAGATTCATCTGTAAGTTTGTTTTATTAATCTTTTGAACTCACAGCGATGGGAAGACCCGCAGCTTCTGCTCATCATCCTGAAGCTGCACTGTGAACGCACTGAGGAACAGAAGCAACATGAGAGATGACAGGAAAACTAAATCCCAATTTGACAATGATAATACATGGAAGCACAGTTAACATGAATTATGTCGATAAAAACAATACAGTCGACTCACTCCTCATAGAACTCGAGGCTCTGCAGCCCTTTGTTTTTCACGATGTGATACTCTTCGGGGATCAGATTTTCTGAGACACTTAAATTCTGAGAAACAGAGACGTCCAGATTATCATCTCACGCTGTAAACTTGTGTTCATGTAGTTACATGACAATAAACTTGAACTTTAAGATAAAGTCAGTGCTGCTATAGTAAATCACAGTATATTAAGACAACTGTAAAATCTTCAACAACCAAATATAAACCAAGTTATTTTTGTCGATTGATTTTGTAGTGTTAAATTTTTCGCTTTGCATTCAGTGTTATATTTAGACTGCTAAGAAAAATCTCTATAAATAAAGTTACAATAATTTAGAAAACAAAAAAAGAAGGCACAGTCTCAGTACCTACTTAATTTTGTCAAGAAGTTTTAATGGAGAAAAAATCACAACATGTCAGCTGATGTCCTCTAAGGCTGTATTTACACTGCATGGCTAAAGTGGCCCAATTCTGATTTTTCCTCCTATGTGGCACAGATCGGATTTGTACTATACACGTGTAAGCAGTAAGAAAGCACATGGAAATTTGATATTCTCAGATCCGATTCAGGCCTTATCTATATGTGGATATACATCTAATATGAAAGTGCTGCGTGTCATTTTGACTGTGATCTAAGTGGTCAGATTGGATAGTTCCTGTCATTGCAAGTCCCACATCATTGAAAATGTGACAGTTCTGCATTTTAATGAAGAAAACACAAGCAAAAAACTCTCTGTGCTCTCTGCTGAAAACATAACCAAGATGGTGAAAGTGCAATGGAGGATGGGGGCTTAAAAGACATCTAACAATCGTTAACAAAGGTAACGTTAAAGTTCTGTCTTTTAAGTCTTGAGGGCAAAAAAACAGCACATCTAAAATACAGAGTTACAGTTACAGCTGAATCTGGATACAGATTGTATCCGGATGCAGATCGCATCTGGATTCTACTCAGATTTTTCCAGATTCTATTTGGAGTCTATTCTGATTCTACTCAGATTTTATATGGATCTACTCGGTTTTTATCCGGATTCTACCTGGATTTTATCCGGTCCCTACTCGAATTCCATTGGGGAAATACTCTGATTTTAATCAATTTTCAATCATTAAACGAGTTTTCAGAGCAAAACACTGGTCATTTTCAGCATTTGTTAAGGTGGATAAATTCTAAATCTGTCTGGGAGTAGTTTTATACTGTCTGTGAAAGTAATGGAACAAAAAGAAGCTGATAAAAAGCTGCTCAAATGTTTACCAAATGTAAATGCAGACATCAGATTTAAGTCACTTTTAAAAGTAGATATTGGTAACAAATTGGAATTGGGCGTCAAAACAAAGGAAGCATAAATGCAGCCTAAGATACCCCAGGATACCTGTGTGTCCCCAATGCCACTTCTGTCAGTCAGTGGTGGGAGGAGTGTTGTCTTCCTCTGGGTTATCATTGCATCGCACAGGAATGAAATATCTCTGTACAGACACCATTCAAACAGAAACAAAAACAATTACACACGTCAAGCCTCTCCAGGTCATATGCATATTTCAGAAAGGTATTTTGAGATTTTAAGTTCTGCCCTAATTCTAGCAATCTTTGTGAGTGTTAAGGTTATGAATGCAAAGCAAAGCCAAGCCGGTTTTGTCTTTACCATGTTCTACAGGTGTCAGTATTAAACATGCATAAACGTGTTACTACTAATCTTTTAGAGAAACTTCATAACTGCAACAACATTGTCAATACTGCTGACCTGCCAGCTCCAGTCACGGATGTTGGCTGCTCCAAAAAGTATTTGTATTTTGTGCGTCCAAGCGGGTGATGCCAAACTGCATCTGGGCGTCTGATTCCACAGCTCTGTACACAGAGACATGTCAGGAATCAACGATACGAACTGATTTCAGCCACACAGAATAACTCTGGGCTTGAACGTGCCTTGCAGTGCTGATGGTGTGCAGTGTGCCCCAGTGTGCTTCTGTTGCACACAGTGGAGGTGAGGCTGACCAGCAGTTCATCTGGAATGGTCTGATCTTTGACAGGAGGAAGCTGCGTCTGTCTGCTTTCTGCTGGGACTTGAAAAAGTAGTCCCGTCACTGAGAAAAATAAAATAAAAGTCAAAGTCACCACAGGGTGTATAGCTGTTTATTGTATTGTACTGTAATGTATGGGACTGTTTCCCAGGTACAGCTGATGAAAAATGGCTTTCTAGTTAACTCTGGCACATTAACATTGCACTATGTGCTGCAATGTTGATTCATGTGCACTGTCCCTAATAAATAAAACAAAACAAAACCAACCAACTTAAACCATCACCTTGGTGTGGGAGGGTAGTATGTACATGTTTGTATGTGTCTAACAGTTTGATATTTTGGGGCATTGGGGAAAATGTCTGTGAAAAGACAAGTGTGGGGTGCTTGAAACAAAGTGCGACTTTATGTTTATTACCTCCAAAATCTTAAATTCACATTTTTATCCATCTAACTTACTCCACGTGTACACATACCCTGTGGGGAACGTTCTGCAAAACTTTTGCAAGTATTTTGTTTGTTTATCAGCATCACCTTAGCCATCTTCGCCTTAAGCTAGCCTGCACAACGGACAACACAGTACCGTCACCTCCGGTGTCCGGTTCTCGCTCCGGCCTCGATGCACCCGGCGCCGAACTGGCTCTCACGGACACAGACATCCTGGACTCGCGGTGGGAATGTTACAGGAAGGTTTTGTTGATAAAATTCAGAAACTTGGGCTAAGTCATGGCGGAGAAGCTACTTTTATTTGACAAAGAGAGAGAGACAGAACCGTTTCTTCCACAGTCCCCTGAGCTTCAACTTCCTGGTCGCGTTGCCATGGAAACGTCTGTGCTCCAGGCAGCGCATGAACGAAGCACGACGTAACATTTGACAAAATACATATAGGCCTACTGACTGACAAAAATGATAAAAAGAAATTATATTACATTATATCATATTATACCTTGTTTCTTTTGGCTGAATTTAGTGGAATCGCGGCAGCTTTAAGCAAAAACTTAAAAGTCAGAATGCTCACTTTAAACTCGGTCTCAAATCCATTTTTAACATAAACTCAAGGCTCAAATTCTGTAACAATTCTGACTTAAAACTCTGTACTCAAATAGGCCTACATGTTTTGTTTTGTTTGTTTAAACTCTTTCATAAATTAGCTTAATCTTTTCACGTGGTCCAAATCCTCTCTTTAGCCTATCATATCAAGATTCTAAAATAAATCTGAACATAAATTTTTAGGCCCACACTCTGTCTCTCTTAAAGAAAACAAAAATAAAAATAAAAACTTGATTGTTACTCCCAATTCTACTTATTATTCAGTCTCTCAGGAATACATCAGGAGACTAATTCATGCCACGATAATCACGTTGGGATGTTCGTATTTCATGGAAGTTCTTTGCAGTGAGATTGATGTAGGTTTGCCCGCCCCCCCCAATGTGATCTGGGCTGTCGCTGCTCGGCTTTGTGCAGGAGAGTGCGCGGAGCCTCTTGAGCACCACACTCTAGTCTTTTTTTAATTGCAAGTGTGATGGAGGCTCCTGATGGCGCTCCAGCAAGAGGAGAAGTGAGCATCAAGTGGATCTGGAGCTGACAACAGATGAGTCACAGCAGGCAAGAAGCAGAAGCAGAGAGATAGGATAAGACTCCAACACAGCGAGCAGGATGATTTGCGGTCCCGATTATGGCTTTACTTCGTTGTTATGTTTTTGAACTACTTGCATGCACCCTTTTCATCTCATCATTGGTTTTCATACATGGTAAGTGACCGCTTTTCTCTTTGGCTTTAAGTTGAGAATTAGTTTTTAGTTATTGTTAAACATGAGTGCATGTCTGATGTCATGCTGTCGCTATAGCATCAACATACAGAAGTTAACTAATAATCACTGCTACATCTTTTGTAGGAGTAGACTCATTAGGCTTTTTGCATTTGATCACCTGCCAAAATGGGAGTTTGTCTTGCATCCCGATTCAAACATGTCTGATTTACCAGCATCTTGTCGCAGAAATTTCTCCAAACTTTTAATGTGATAACAGTGTAAAACTTGTATTTCCGTGTACTTCGAATTTGAGTCCAGTAATTGGCTTGCATTTTAACCAATCCATGCTTAGAATATAAATTAGGACTGTGGGGTGACATCACAGTGTAATCTCTCTGGGCTGAAAGATGACAAAAAAACAAAAAGAGCTCTAACAATGGGGGGCAGCTTTGTGACCAATGAAGGGGTGTGAGGATTGCAGGGGGTTGGTGGATAAGTGATGGGACAAAAAAGGGGGAGGCACTATAGTTCCCGTGGCTCTACAAAATACCAAATAATAACATATAGGCTTATCACCACTGCAACAAACACACAGACAGACACAGGTGCCACACATGCACCATTTGAGGACCTACAGATAGGACCGAACAAAGACCCTCCGAGGATATTTGCATGTGAAAACCTTACATGCTGTGGATGGGGATGTGTGGTTGGCTGGAACTGTGTCTAAAACGGGCAACAGGCCTGAACTCAGACTGAAAGACAATGCACTCACTCAGAGCAAACACAACAGACACCATGAGTGGTCGCAGGCACTTTGGAAGCTTTTAATACTTGTGGGAGTCCATTTGTGTTTTTGTAGACATATATATATACTAAACACTGCTGAGCATGTGCTTTGAATCTCTGAATTTGCTGGCTGATCCTCATTGTAATGAGAGCTAATATAAAGGCATATGGTCAGAGCATCTCCACAGAAACCAGTGATCTCCATCACATCCACGGGACGCTCTGTCCATACCTCCAAGTCCAAGTCTAGACATGTATTTAAGCTGCTCCTTGGGAATCCTGCCAGCTGCCTGTGAAACTGACTGACCTCCACCAATGACAGAAGATTGTTCCCTGAGTCGATGAAGATGGCGCACCAAGTGTAATTATAATCTGCACTCTGCCTGATTGCACTCTTGAAGCGTGAATGCTGCACACCATTATCGTCTGTGAGGAATATTATCGAGCATTCTCTGTCCTCCTCCAGTGTGGCTACACTTGTGGCCCCCAGCTCCATAATGATGTGGGTCCTTCTTGCACCCATCACGCAAAACACACTCACACACTTTCAAGAATTGCCACATCCATCCAATATCCATAAATTGCTTTCAAGGCTTTTAAAAATGTGCATGATGCAGTCCTATTGTCTTTTCATGGGAGCAGCACTTGTTCTGCTGATTCTGAAGCCTCCTTTTTGTGGCATCATGCCTTTGTGTCCCCTCATACACATTCCATGGATTATGAGGATCGTTGTCTCTGAGCTGGTCCCATTTGTTCCCACTTAAGTTTGCCAGTTGTGAGCTGCCTCACTCATCCCTTTTTGTCTTTGATGTTTTCTTGCATGTGCAAGAGCTGAAGGGGGCAAGTCTCATGATGAGATTTAAGGAGAGTGAAGAAATAAGCAATTTATCATCTTATCTTTAAGGTTTTCAAGAAGTGTGTTTTTTTCAGGTCTAAGCGAAACTGTTTAACCTTCTCAATCTCAACAACTTGTAGATACATTTGAATAAAATCATGCATTGCATGTTCAGACCCACAGAACTTTGTTTTGGTCTCTAAGACAGCAAATGTAGCAAATTTGGATATTGAAAAAATGGGACCAGAATGATTCATTTGTTTGAAAAAAATTATAATTCCGTAATGATGCAACATCATGAATTTGAGCATTTTACTCGGTGTAAGTATGACATAGTGTCAGTGAATAAACAAATGTGATGTTGTCATCCTCTCTGGGTGTTCTTAAGAAACTTGAACTGGACTTGCTCTGGTTATTTAATGCACTAGAGTGCATTTCAGTTTGCAAATAGGACATTTACAATCTGGTGCATTAATGCTGTTAATGATGAGTGAGAGTCCTTGAAGTCCTGTTTTTTTTTTCATTTAAATTTGATTTATTAATGTTAATTAAAGACAAACCACTAAATCTACAACAAAAATGACTAAAATGTCATTTAACTTGAGTCAGGTAACACAGGCAATTCTCAACATGATATTTATATATATACATCTTTTTCCTCTGTCTATATATAAAAAAACATATAATTAAGTCATAAATAGGTTCAGAACAACTGCATTTCATTGATGTTACTGTGGAGGTTGAAGTGCTGATCCTCTCATTAGTGTGTACAGCATGTGTGGACTGAAATGAGACATGCAGCCAGAGCACAGGCAGCATGGCAATAATGTCCTGCTAATTAAAACACTACCATAAAATGTAAAGGACTAAGTGCCTCAGATGTTCATTGGATGCAGTCACCATGGAAATAGACTTCGTGCTAAACCCAAACAGTGATTGGTTACCATAGCAGCCAGCCATGACATCTTGAGTGGCCCTCAAGTTTCAAGTCCTTGAACTGACAACTGTGAGATAAAGTGTTTTTTATTAAAGCTAAATAGAAATAAAGGAACGCCATTTGAGACAGGATCACACAAGCAATCGCTGGGGCACATGTACTCACATCAATTCAAACAATTCTTTGTAGTGTCACAGCAAATGGACTCTTTAGCCTGTTTGGGCTGAATTCTTTTGGAGCATGTAGGTGGCTTCTTAAAGTTAAATGTTCTAAAAGAGAGTGATTTTTCTTACAACCAGATGTTATAAAGTTATTTTATCAATAGTCACAAAATCCATTTTTAGTTGTAAAAAATGTTATTCTGCTCCTAAATTAAAATACAAGTGGTGCATTGCAAACACTTTTTACATCAGAAGAAATTAAATCGTTGGTTTTGTTTATCTGTGCAGTGTATGTACCAAGAACCATAAAGTTCAGTAAATTACTGAAAATGTAATTTGTCCATAGGTGCATCCAGTGACAGGCTGCCTTTAACTGTGGACCAGTGCTCTCCAAACCCATGCCAAAACAGGGCCATATGCAGAATCCGCGGCGATGGCTACTCGTGCTTCTGCGTGCCGGGGTTCCAGGGTGCTCACTGTCAGATTGATGTGAATGAATGTGTTTCACAGCCCTGCAGAAACGGAGCCACCTGCGAAGACAAAGTGGGCAGGTTCTCCTGTTTGTGTTCTCCTGGGTTCACGGGTGAGTGGACAGAACAGTGTTGACTCTCCCAAGAGCATCTCAGGAGTGAGACCTTATCATTCACTCCTGAAGCAACAGATGGGTCCTATCAGAGAAAACTACAGAGTTCTTACGATACCAATGCCAGTATCAGAAAATGCTGCCAATAATGACGAAAGTGCTGGTGTTGGTCCTAGCGATTACACCAGTCTGTGCACCAATCAGATACCATGTCAGTCATTAGTGGTAAGAAATGATACCCAGCTACTGTTCCGTTAGCTCAGTTAGCTCGGACTGATGTTACATACCTGAAATCATCTTTTCTTTGGCACTCTAAAACAGTACTCAGGAAGTAGCGCTGTGCCACCATAGACATGCAGTATGTGTGCTGCCACTCGTGAATACTATTTTTAGGAGTGATGAGAAGAGCAGAGAGAGCCAACAGAGCTAGCAAAAATGTCTGCATTCAGCAATGTTTTACACTAGAAAGTCAAAGGAGATGTGTAAGGAAATTGTTTTTTTTAATGCACTGGTATCGCATCAGTACTTGGTATTGGCCAATCTGCAAATTGGTCATCAGAATCGGTATTGGGAAGGAAAAAAGGATATAGGAACATCTCAAAACTACAGTGTTAACATCTAAATGTCTAATTACTGTTTTTTATTTATTGTAAAAGTGTGTAAAAAGTAGAATGGATTTAAACTTAGGCCATCTGTGTCTAACCTTTCTAGCCATGATGGTAGATAATATGGTTTGTCATTCAACTGGTCCATCACTTTGGTTCAGACTGCAGTATCTCTTCAATTGCAACTGACATGGAATTTTTTACACATATTTGTGTTCCATTAAGGATGAAATATTTCTGATTATAGTTAATGTCTGACTTGTCCTCTGGTGCCATCATTAAATTAACATTTAACAGAAATATCTCCACAGCTGTTGGATAGATTATCATTTAAAGTGTTTGCTAAGTTCATGACATCCTCAGGATGAAAATCTGATGCTGTAATGATGGTGACCTCAGTTTCAGATGAACTGTGCTCATTGCTGATTAAATTGCAACATGCTAACTTGCTAATCCATGATTATGAATATGGCAAACACTACACCTACTTGACAACAGCAGTTTTAGCATTGCTGTTCCGGTTATGAGCATGTTAGCATGCTAACTTTCATTGCTGTGCCTGAGAGTTCAACATAACCCATGATTATTTTTACGTAATCTGGAGCAACAAAGGGTAACTTTAAAAACAAGTACCTCAACCTACAGCAAGTAATGATGGTGACGCATTTAATCCCTTACTGGGATAGATTTTCTGTAATATCTGACCATTATTTTGAGTTTATTTCATATATCTCATGTTCTTTTGTGTTTCAAATTTATGTGTTGTAATGAAAAAGAGGGACTTGTTAAATCACAATGAACAAATCTGCTGAAAGGATTAAGATAGCTTTATGGCATAGGCAAACCTCTTATTGCTCATATGTTTTTTTGCAGGCTCTTGTAGGATACATATTAATTTTAAACTGTTATTCTTCATCATCTTTCTCTGAGAGTAATCATACTATTGTGCAGGGATGTACGGCTCCGGTATGTCGTATACTTTCACTGTTGCAGCTGCTGAAGCCTTGTTGTGAGATGCAAGAGTCCAAACATGATCACAGCCAGTACACATAAAAGCTTTGCTCATTTCTGCCCCCTGCCCTCAACTCACTCTCCCTCCGACATCTGCTCTGCTTTGATGTTCACAGGGGCTGTTTGTGAGGTCCAGATTGATGAGTGTCAATCAAAGCCATGTCTCAATGGTGGAAGTTGCCATGACTACGTTGGTGGCTTTACTTGCACCTGCCCATCCGGTTTCCAAGGACACCAATGCGAAATCAACATTGATGAGTGCCAAGAGCAGCCGTGCCAGAATGGGGCTGTGTGCATAGACGGGGTGAATGAGTAAGTAGCTCAGCTTCACTCGCTGAAAAGAAGGAGTTGTTGCTCTTGCCAGATTTAAAAAAATTAAATTGTTTTGTTCAGTACAGATTGTGCGTGGATTTCATTTTTACCACTGTAAACACAGGAGGAAGTACTATAAATAATCTCATTTATATGATTTTTGAATACTTCTCAGCTACAGCTGTGACTGCTCTCACACAGCCTTCACTGGCAGACACTGTGAGACTCCACTGCCACCATGCCTTTTGCAACCCTGCTTCAACAGCGCCATCTGTGAGGACAACCAGGGTAACTACACCTGTAAATGTTGGCCAGGTACAAGAAGCACTTTCGTGTTCATATCACAGGGAAAATAATGTTCCTCTAAATTACAGGTTTTGGAGTTTCTAAAGGAAGTGTTACAAGGTCAAAAGAGACAGGAGAGAGAAACTGATGGAGGTAAATGTGAGAGATGAGAAATAAATTACGGAACAAAGGATGAGAGTGAAATACAAGAGTGGCAGGGAAATATACGTAAAACAGTCATGGACTCCATGGGTTATCGTACAGTTAATGCTGTGTGTGTGTGTGTGTGTGTGTGTGTGTTAATGTGTCTATGTGCATGCAAATACACCCATAACTCTAATGACATCAGATATTTAGAAAAACAAGAATACATGATGGGAGCAACAAAACCAGAATTCTGACTCTATTATTTAATCTACAGAAGATACCCTATGTGCTGCTAATTTTATTCATTATTCCGAGAAGAAACACTCTCTTTCCTCTCATTCTAGGGTTTGAGGGGCATCAGTGTGAGATTGACATCAACGAGTGTGGCAGCAACCCCTGCATGCATGGAGGCCGCTGCATTGAGAAGTCGTGGCAGGCTCTGTATGGCAGCGAGCCCCTGCTGCCTAAACACTATGACCAGCAGCATGCTGCAGGCTACATCTGCAGCTGTCCTCCAGGAACGACAGGTAGTTTATTATGTCTCACACTGTTCCCATTAATGGTTACTGTAGCAGGTATTTTCTGTATATTCTGCAGTATGTAGAGAATTGTGTTGTTTCCACGGCTTACATGTCTACAAAAAATACTAAGTTAAATTGCATCATAACATGAGTGTAACAATGTCTTTAATCAGATGTCTGAATGAGCAGTTTATGACCAGCGTGACAGCAAGGTGAAATGGTAAAAGAAATTGTTTTGCTTTCATTCAAAATATATCAAGCAAATAATTTTAAGTTAATAGTTTAATGTGGCTTAACCGGACCCAAATGCAAAGACCCCACCAGAGGTTTAATTACTTAAAAAAAAGAGGAAATGTTTAACTTGTCTGACTAACAGAGTCGAGGTGGCTTTGTGTTTGCATTTCTAACAGTGAAGATATCGTTCAAAAAGGTATTTACGGTAGAATGAACACATGAGGCTGATAATGATCAGTCAAAGCAGACTAGTGACCGTCAGTCCCAAGATGCTAGACTTAAATGTTGAGAATCGCCAGTATGGCATCAGAATCAGCACAGTTACATTTTTGGTGAACGGACCCTTAGAGGCACTCACGGCTAAAAATGCTGATTTTAGCACCCCCCGGTGGTGGTATAAAATATTTTAAAGAGGATAAAAAAACCTTAATCACACAGCTACATGTAGCTTAACTGGAGTCACACTGTAATGCTATTTTTATTTTTCCACTGTCATGGATGCTGACACACAATAAATCAATTACATATAAGCTAAAGGGGTAAACTTGCAAATTTGGTGCATTGATTTCCAAAGACATGCTGCGTTGTTTCAGAAATGTTATGCCAAACTAAATTTTCAGTTGCAAAAGCAGAAGGTTCTAGTTTGCTTACACAAGACTTGATCTAGCAATGTAGGTAAGACTGTGAGCTGTAGCCTGCTGAGGGTTGTGTTCTAAAAACTGACTCTCTGCCAGTTGCAGTGGCACTGACTCAGTAAGGTGGCCAAATAGCATTAGTTTAATCCCTAGGATCTGGCTTTGCTGGTCTCCTGACTGGAGCCACTCAGCCCTTACGTGGTTGTAGAGAAGTAGACAAGAAGCAGATCTCCACCAGGACGGCTTGTACACAAACAAAATAATATGGTGAAGTTAAACAACTTTGGGGCTAGCCGGAGGGAAGGAGTGACGGCATGATGTGGATGTGGACACCATGGATTTGGGGGATTTTGCTGCTTGGAACAGGTAACATCAAAAGATGTTCTTTCTATTAATAGATACTTAGTAAAGTGTTGCATAATTTATGTTAAATCCCTGTCATTTCTTCTTCCTAAAACTATAAATTAAAAAACAACCAAAGTGCATTGACGCTACTGTTACAGGACATTTCTACAGTGTGCTGTGTTCTATGACAGAACACAAAGCTGTTGCTCCACATGACATAATGCCTACTTATGCAACCA
Organism: Naso thynnoides; assembly: GCA_029783665.1. Taxonomy (NCBI): domain Eukaryota; kingdom Metazoa; phylum Chordata; class Actinopteri; order Acanthuriformes; family Acanthuridae; genus Naso; species Naso thynnoides. The sequence continues at coordinate 11,059,839 of JAQLOL010000020.1, read as the reverse complement.
TTTGTATACAGTTCAACATTCAAATACTGATTAAATCTATTGCACAACAACACAAACAAAGATTTCTGGATACAAAAAATGACCATAAAAACACAGTTAAGAGAATAAAACACAGACATGTTGTAGCTGGCTATGCTAGTATCTGAATGGTTTAGAGAGTAAAACTAACCACCATCATACCTGACAGTTTGACTTCAGGTTGTGTTAACCTGCCTTGATGTGTAAAAGAGGAGGAACATAGCAGTCAACAGTATTTCCAAGGCACCATAGAAAATTGGTGAAACAGAAACTGTGATACAGATACAACAGGCGCTGGCAAAAAAAGGAGGAAACTGGAAGAAAAAACTGGGCACATGTCCACTGTTTTCCTCACTTGCAATCATTATGTTACTTGCACACATTGTACAAGTGTATGAATGTGACACGTTTGTAGTAAACAAACAGCCGCAGGACATCTATTGCTTACAAGACAACTGAACAAAAATAAATATTGATAAAACTCCCTCTGCAGTGAGCAGAATAACTAAAACCAGGCCAAAGCTTTAATGAGTGTAGTAACAGAGTTTAAGAGAGTTGAGGTCATGTGACTTCATTGAATCCTCTGCTTACAGGTTCCCTCTGCCAGGATGTGATAAACCAGTGTGACCCTAGTCCCTGTCACTATGGGGGCAGGTGTGAGAGCCGTGTTGGAGGCTACGTTTGCCACTGCCTCAAACAGAGTCGTGACGGCTTCCTCTATGGGGGTGTAAACTGTGAAGAGAGGCTAGTGGGCTGTGAGGGACATCAATGCCAGAACCAAGGCTCCTGCACTCCTTTCCTGTTGGACGGCACTCACGGATACACCTGCTCGTGCTCGCCTGGCTACACTGGACCCCTCTGTAAGACCCCCACCACCTTCTCCTTTGAAAGTAGAGGCTACCTGCTGCTGCAGAGCCCCCTGGTGGACACCGAGGTGTCCTGCAACATCACCCTCAGCTTCAAGACTGTTCTGCCCAGAGCGGTGTTGTTCCGGCGGTACAGCACGGGGCTGCTGCTGAGCCTGGAGCTGGACGATGGGCAGCTTCTACTCACACTGAGGAAGGAGGCCTCTGCTGAATCTGAAGCAGAAAGCCCGAGCCAGGTCCTAGAGCTTCCACACAATGTCACAGATGGAGAGTGGCATTCTGTAGAGGCTGTGCTCGTGAACTGGGTGCTTAGTCTGAAACTCTTGGATGACTCTGGGAGCTGTGGGAGCCAGTCGTGCCACATGGTGGCCCCAGTCCAAAGAACCCTGGCTGGGCTGGCGTCCCCTCCACAGAACACTTTCATTGGAGGAGGAGTGCTTCAGGACTCAAATGGCCCCAATGAGGACGCTCCACTTCCAGCATTCATTGGCTGCATGCGGGATGTGTTTGTCGATTGGCAGCTCATCGTCCCTGAGGAATGGCGAAGCGACTCTGCTGTCAATGTGTCCCCTGGCTGCAGTCACAGGGACCGCTGCCTGGACGTGCCTTGTCAAAACAGAGGACAGTGTGTCAACCTGTGGCAGAGCTACCAGTGCCGATGTCCAAGGCCTTATGAGGGACAGGATTGCGAGGAGGGTATGTTTAAGGCTGTGTATCTGCACAATAAAGTAGCAGCAGCACAGTGTAAAAACTGGAAGATTTTCTAAATCTTCTAGTCCCATCAAACTTAGAAATGAAGCGTTGATGATAGCTAAATCCCAGAAAGCCGACTCACCAGTGTCTTTTAGCTTTAGGCTAACCTGATTAATTAAGATCAGAGGAAACTGAACCAGGTCATTCTCACCAAATTTGTCAAGTGGGTAATTAGGTAACATCCTCTGTAGTTGATGTGAAACTGAAAATGAGGGAGTCGAGATAAAGTCAATCAAAAGTCACCGTAAAGGACAGAGGCGGAGATCCTCTTATCTGAGGCACTGGATTAAGGATATAAAGGATTCTATTTTGAAAATACACTAAACATGCAAGGAATTGCCACATCATTCAGTATACTGTGATTGAACAAAATGATAATTAGAATCAAAAAGGCAAAATTTGAATTTTTTAGTAAGTTTTCCCCTAAAAATAACGAGTAGTTGTGATTTTCCACCAAGAATATCTAAATCCACAGGCACAGCACCTTACAAACACATACACATCCCAAGGTTTTTATATGACCAGTCACACATTCCATGACCTCTTTGCTGTAGCCTTGTGTGTTGTCATTGTCCTGCCGTCCTTAAAGGTGACAAACCCACAGCGGAAAGTGCTGACAGTGGACTGAGAACATGAGGGCTGGTGGCTGCTTAAATTTCCTCTTCCTGTGCCTGTTCTTTGAGGGACCTTAGTAAAAACTGCTTCAGTGCATGCTCTTCTAGTCTTAATAATAATATTTTTTTTTACAGTAAATATTAGGTATCAGTGTTTAGAACATTTGAGAAAAATTAGGAGTTAAACTTTTTTTTGCCCACGCCGACAGTTCTGTTTTTGTCTTTGGTTGAGTACAAGTTGCTTCAATCTACCTGTGTTTTCACTAAAAACACAGGACTGCAAATACATTACAGTCTCAAACTCACAGAACCCTTTCAAACCCCAAAGATTTATCCCATAATGCTCTTGAGCCATCAGAATTTTGGTCAAAATTTTTTTTTTTTTTTGGAAAGTATAAATTTTTTCAGTCAGCTGAATTTTCTGTTTGTTTCATTCTGTCAAAAATAAAAAAAATTGTGTCCTCTTTTTTGCAGAACATGTGACAGCACGCTTTGGAAACGAGGACTTTCGTAGTTATGCAGTGTTCACTGTCACAGAGGATCTGGGTCATGACCTCTCCATCTCTCTCTTCCTGCGGACACGGAGGCGCGCTGGACTCCTCCTGGCACTCGCCAACAACAGCAGCCAGTACCTTCACATGTGGCTGCAGGATGGCAAGGTCACAGTCCAGCTTAACGGCTTTGAGAGCCTGACGGCGAGAAGTGTGATTGATGACGGGGAAGTGCACTTTGTGAGTGTTGAGATAGGGAGGGATCGTATGGCGCTGTCTGTGGCAGCTCAGAGACAGGCTGAGGTGGAAGTCAGGATGGTCGGTGTCCAAGCAGGAGACACTGTGTATGTGGGAGGTCTGTTGGGGAGCAGGATGACATCAGTGTTCGGTGGCTACTTTAAAGGCTGTATCCAGGACCTGAGGATCAATGACAGGAGGCTGCAGTTCTTTGGTTTGGATGCGTCAGTGAGATCTTTCCCTCTGGAGCTCATGGAAAATGTGACTGCCGGATGCTCTGGGGACAACACATGCAGTGTAAGCACAGTTTACTCTTATTAATATTTACTAACCTTTTAGCTTCAGCTGTTATCTCCCCATCTCTTGAGTAGTTTAAGGCAGCTGAACTGAATTAAAACTTAAAATTCAGCTTAAAACAAGGCCTGACTTATGCTTTTAAAAGTGTCTACATACTGTACACCTGTATGTTATGTTGGTTAAAAAAAGCCTCCTGTATTATGTCTCATCCTTCAGAGGAATCCTTGTCTTAACGGTGGAATGTGCTACTCCATGTGGGACGACTTCAACTGCATCTGCCCTCCCAGGACAGCAGGGCGGCGCTGTGAAGAGGTCAGGTGGTGCGAGCTCTCACCTTGCCCCTCAGACTCAGAGTGCAGGATGCTGAACCAGGGATATGAATGTAAGATTTCAGTGGTTAAGTATTTTGAAATAATTTGAGACTCATCAAGGCTGTTTCTCACCTGAATCTAAACTACTGAAGGCCAAGCAGCATGACATAAATGACATGCAAGACCAACAATAGCACCGAAAAACACTCATCAGTAGTTTCGTTAGTTAGACATGTAATAAGATGTCGTAGATGGGCTGAATATGTTTAAGTTGTTCAGCATTTGTAGAACCCCTAATATAAAGATGTAGTAACATTACTCAATCATATCACAGTAACAATACTGTAAAAATGTAATGTGCGATAAAGATTGTAATCTGAAAGTTACAAGTTACAACACTTTTATAGCAAGGTTACTGCCATATCACTAAAGTTTGTAACTTTCTTTTCTTTTTGACATAATGTCTTAGTTACATAAAAGCCCATTAACTCAGACATAGAGTTATTTGCAGTGTGCGTTACCAAACCCTTGGCCTTGTGTTGGGACTTGGTCATGATGGACATCGAGCGGCCATGTAAGCGAGTGATACAACATGCTTGGTTATGTAGCGGCCTCAGTTCTCCCACACAGTGTGTGCTGGGTAAAGCAGGACTGGCCTGAGGCCAGCTTATCCTGTTTTTTTCTGGGATCAGTGATGATTCTCCGTGTTGCCAGTCTGTTCTGTAAGCCAGCCCACGTTCAGTGATTAACTCATGAAGAATACCTGCTCCTTACTGGTTAGTCTGATAACAGACCTCATGTGGTCACCTGGAAGCACTGAAGTGCTATCAAACATGCCATGCTCTAATAATGTTTCTGTAAGCTTTGAATTAGAAAGTAGGGCTCTTGCCTAACACCCTGTTGTGTCCATGTGATCAAAAACAAGAAGACATCTGACAAAGGAGTTTTAAAAAAGTGTGAGTGTGTATGTGTGAATGTGTGAACAAATGTACTCATCAGATAATTCCTTTGACATCCCAGGTTACTCCAATGTAACGTTCCTGAATGACAGCACAGTTTTGACCTACCGAGGAAACGGCCGAATATCACGTAATCTAACAATCATCTCCTTAAACCTGCGCACACGAAAGCGTAATGCAGCTCTGCTCCATGCCGAGAATGGTTCAGCCTTCATCACACTCTCTGTCCAGGATGGATTCCTCTTCATGGAGCTTCAGAGCACCACTGAAGATGGCAGAGAGGAAGAAGAGGAGGGTGTATCTACTGTCAGCCTCAGCAGCAGGATAAGTGTTAGTGATGGTGAGTGGCACAGCGTCCAACTGTTCATGGTAGTGCCGTGGGCGCAAACCTCCCAGTGGACTATGGTGCTGGACGGAGAAATAGAGGAAGCCAGCACTTCCAGGAGCCGAGGAGGGAACCTGGACTTCCTCAGGCAGGGAGTGGACATTTTCCTAGGGGGCTTGGGCCCTGATGTTGGGTGGTCCCTGGCTGGGTGCCTGGGCACAGTAGAGCTCGGTGGCATTGCCCTACCTTACCTCAGCTCCTCTGATGTGAACCTCCCGCGCCTACAGGAGGAGCAGTTTATCCAGACGTCCTCACATCTTCTGCTTCTCGGCTGCAGCGGGGCCCCCGTGTGTGAGCCCAACCCCTGCATGAACGGAGGAGAGTGCCAGGACTTCTTCAACACCTACAACTGCAGCTGCACCGACGGCTGGGCCGGAAGACGCTGCGACTTCTTCACCAACACCTGCGCCTCCAGCCCGTGCATTCATGGCAACTGCAGTGTGCATGGGCTGACCTACGGGTGCGCCTGTGAGTTTGGCTACGCGGGCACGGACTGTGATGAGGAGGTGGATATGTGTGAAAACCACCTGTGTGCCCATGGAGGTACCTGTTTGCACGGACCAGACAGGTACGCCTGCCTATGCCCTGAGAACTACACCGGACCTCTCTGCAAGTAAGTGGAGATGTATGCTGGATAAAAAAAAATGTGGGACACTAGAATAGAATAAAATAGAGTAGAACTGTCTCTTTTTAGTGAATGCAGGAGGCTTGTGGAAAATAAAGACCAGCAGCAGCATAGAAGGCAATCCCAGTATAAATATTTCATGCTCTGAAGATGACTTTGCTCTCCTGTGAACAGTTTGGAGAGCTTAGTTAGTTAGTAAACACAAGGCAAACAAATAAATGCTCTAAATTGCAGAAACAAGGGACCCCACAAACAACACAAACAACATCCTTCACTGTAAGTGTCTCCACATCTCTGCCTCTGTTCAGCATTTCAACCACGCCTGCAGCGAGCGTCTCAGATGCTGCATTTCTATTCTAGTGTCAGCCAGAAAAGGCCTTAGTCTGCTGCGGTGTCTCACTACACACGGCTCTCTGGTTCAGCGCCAGTTTCTTTCCCCTGTCATCTACCGTTTGCCTCGGAGAACCAGCAGGGGAACGCCTCCAACCATTTATCCTGTAAACACACAGCCTCTTGCATTTTGCCTCTTTTTGTGCAAGGAAAAACCTTTGCAAGTGTCTCGCTAAGCAAGACACCAGACAAGCTGCACGTCTCCCTTCACGGGGAACATCTATGCTGCAAAGTTTTCATCAAAATGTCTTCTTTTTGTTTGTGTCTCCTGTTTGTGCCTTTTTCTACCCCCGTTCCCCGTCTCTCTTTCTGTTCCTCTCCAGTGAGCGCATTGAAGAAATTCCGTGGTACATTGTTGTCAGAAATGTGTAAGTTGCTGGGTTTTTTTCTATTTCTCGGGTGTAAGCTATTTGTTTCCTCTTAGATATTTGTCTCTCAAATGTCATGTACGATGCCTCTTGTTTTTGTGTTCAACTGAGTGCAACAAAATGCCAAGCAAAGCTAATATTAACGCTCCCTCTGACATTGTTTGTCTTAAAGTGAGGTACCCGCTGTTTCAAATGAGTGACAGCTGTAGTTCAAAATGCATCCTGGCATCTAAATTAAAACTTCACCCATCAAAATTTTGCACTCTCCAAAACAAAAAGCCTGTGTTTTGTATTTGAGGGATGAATTTCAAGTTCCCCACAGATACGTGACATTTTGGAACAGCTGCTGTGCTTCAGGCAAAAACAAGGTTACAGAGTCCAAAGAGAAATGGTTGGCTTTTTCATTCCTGTACATGTGATTTGACATCCTGATGGTGAAAGGCTGCCACAGGTCTTTAATCTTATTATCCCATTCCCCTCCTAAGCCTCTTTGTCTCCCCTGTGGGGAGCTGTGGGAAGCCAAACAATGCAGCGCCTGCATGGCTGATTCTTCTGCTTCCGGCAGACGTCAAACTCTGCTGCACATGCCCTGTTGAACCCTCAATGCCTCTGCTACTTCATCTTTAAGTATAGCACAAACAGCACATGTTTTCTCTCTCTCTCTTAAATATCCGACTGTGTTCTTTCAGACGGCCTAAGCTGCCTGTTTCTGTGTGCGGCGATGACACGAAAAATTATACCTGCTTCAATGGAGGAAACTGCACCGACAGAGAGCTGACCTGTGACTGTCCGCCTGGCTTCATTGGACACCGGTAGGAGAGGAAGACACAAGTACTGTTAAAGCTGGGGTTGGCAGATTATATTTGGTATTATTGGAAAAAAATTCCCTAATAATCTTTCAGCATTATTGTAATTCAGGTGGTCTGAAAGAACCCTAGACGTCTGCACCTCTGCATGGCTCTGTATTCAGAGCGTGACAGGCACTTTGTGGCAAAGCATTGATCATCTCAGAAAGCATTTGTTCCGATTGGCTGCTGTAAGATACATGTCTTAGCAACAGGTGATGTCGCTATGAGGTGATTGGCTGTTGAAACAAGTGACATGCCTTACATTAAAACTGGTCTCCGGCGACTTTACAAAGTAAGTTGCAGGTGACAACATCAGTCGGCTTGAGTCGAACTGACACGGGACAGTTTACATCGCTGCAACTTTCACTGCAACTGTTTTGTCTCGTCGTGCGAATTGGACTTAAAAGAGAGATAGACGCCAAGGAAAATAAAACACAAGCTGGAGCAAGAAGGAGCAAGGGAGGGGTGCAGCAGAGTTGCTTCTTCAGGAGTCTCATGCTACACCATGCTTTATATCCAGATGTTGCCAGCCTCAGCTTTAAATGAGCCTGTAAATGGGAAACATGGATCCACAACATTCACTAACTCATTCACCAGCTGACTAGTAACACCCAATCAAATTAATGCAGGTGAACAGTGTGGCCATTATATCCTGACACTTGTCATAGTCCCTCATACCAGTTTGTCTTGCTGCAGCAGCTTCCTCCACCATCCACCCTCCTCCTTACAAGCTATATTAGACATAATGTCAATGTAGGCTTATTAAGAAAAGACACTACACATGAAAATTTGGAGGTTATTTTGCTTTAAAACATGTCTTTTTAAAACTTTTGTTAAGAAAATGTCCTT
>JAQLOL010000020.1:11041166-11051728 GCA_029783665.1 Naso thynnoides | reverse complement strand
AACTTTTGTTAAGAAAATGTCCTTTTCTTGTTTTTTTGTTTGTTTGTTTGTTTGTTTGCTGCTCTGGAGATTTATGCAAATTAATGCATATTTAAATTGAAAATGAATAATTGCTATATAAAATCACAGAAAATTACTGTCTCAGAATAAATGACCAACTCTGGTAGTTGCATGATGATGAGTGAAATTTTTGATACACTATTCAAAGGGCAGAAGTGGAGCCTTTCTAGTCAAAACTCACTATTTAGCTGTTTGTTTTTAAGTGGTCGCCTGCTTGACAAAAGCGTCTCTGACCTTGTGGTGATTCTGTGTCCGCAGGTGTGAGCAGGAGCTGGATGAGTGCAAGTCCAACCCCTGTCTGAACGGAGGCTATTGTCGTAACCTCATCAACAAATTCGTCTGCGTGTGTGACATGAGCTTCGCAGGGGACGTGTGCCAGACGGACGTAAGCGACATTTACTTTTACGTGGCTGTGCTGCTGTGGCAGAACCTGTTCCAGCTGCTCTCCTACCTCATCCTCAGGCTGGACGATGAGCCAGAAATAGACTGGGGAGGCAACGACTGAATGTGTGTGTGTGCATGTTTGATTGAGAAAGTGGCTGCAGACTGAAGTTTGTCAGTGCAGGTGTGAGTGATTCGCTTATAAAAAATGAGAAGGACCAGCGTTTTCCTATACATAGCACAGGGGATCGGCACACTGCTCACTTTCAAGTTTTCAGTAGTCTGATGTCAGGTTAATGGTACCACAGATGTTTCTGTGCCTTAAATGAGACTCTGATAATCAGAAGCACCTTATGTTAAATATTCATTTTAGTCTATTTAATTTGCTAATTTAAGTAGCTACAGATCACAGATCACAGCGATTTCTCTTAACACCACAGATAAAATACAGTTTAGTGTTGCAACTAAAAATCATTTTTATTTTTTGAATAATCTGCTCATTGCTGTCTTGATTATTTAATTAACTGCTTAATCCAAAAAATAGGAGAACTTTGCAGAATTCTTCTAAAGGCCAAAGTAATACATTCAAACTGCTTGTTTTGAGTGAGCAACAGTCCAAAACTTAAAGAATTTTTATTTAAACCATATGAATTCAGGGAATGTTTGCCTCTATTGTTAAATTTAATTTCAGTCTGTCAACCAAGTGATTAATCAAATAATCATTTCAGCGGGAAACTATGTAGAATAGTTACTGTAGTCTAAAGGAAAAGATTCAGTAAAGCACTTTTGGATGCAGTGAAGAACATCATAAAATTTGTGGTATTTATAATGTTTCTCATTGAAAATATCCTGTCTGTCTGTCTGAACTGGATTTTGGAAGCTCCATGTAGATGAATGTGTGAACTATCAAAAACAGTGTTGTAGCTACAAAGGCGCCTAGAGGGACGAGAAGACGACAAAATGTCTCACTTTGTTCTTGATGTGCGTTCAGAGCCTCGTGCTGACTGACTGACTGACTGCTGCATGTTGTTTTGTACCAAGTTTCTGTCTCTAAACCTTCCTGAGCGAGGCAAAGATATTTTAAGCCGACATTCTCTGCAGCTCTGCTTTAACTGTACCTCTCAACATTCACCATGTGTTGTGGTCAACGTTTCAAAATTCTCTTAATCATTGCACTTGTCTGTTTCTCATCGACTTGATTGTGTTTTTGTCTGTATTTTAGTTTTCCATCATTTCCATCAATGATGTCTCTGTGTCATATTCTGTCCTCACATCCTGTCCAGTTTAATTCCGCTCTCTCTGTGTCTTTGTTGTCTTTGTTGTCAAATAAAAAAAAAATCTCATCAGCTTTGTCCGTCCTCTGTCTTCTTTTCATTGATTTAAACACATTTTCTCTTCCATGACCAAATGCTTTGCTTTCCTTTTTGCTTTCTTTCTCCATTTTCTCCTCAGGATAAACGTCAGCAGAAGGTTAACTGCAGTTCAAATCCATTCTTTCCTACGTGTGTATGGCTGTGTGTTTGTGAGTGAAGGAGCAGACATGCTGAGGTCAGGTGGCTACCGTGACAACAAACATAGTCACTTAATCTCTCTTAACAGGATGTAGTGTGAGTAGATCCCAGAATACTTCACAGACACACACAGTGAAGGCACAATGTGCCAGTATTTGGACACCTCTGCACGTATATTTGTGTGTGCTGTTGATCGGAGGCTATTTTTTATTGTTTATGAACACACAAGGTTGAAGGATAGGTTCACAGTATTCAAGTCTGTCAATAAAAACAATACTCAGGCACCTGTATGAACACTGAAACAGGTTCTGCTTGCTGTGATTCCTCCTGTTCACATGTGCAATTAAAAGATCTCTTCTTAAAATCTTCTTAATCACTGTAAGCGTTGAGAGGTTTTGACCTTACACCCAGCAGCAGCGTCTAACACAGTTAGTCCAAGTGGCCACTTTGGCGGTTGGCACAATAAACAGTATGCAGGTATATGTTGCATTATGTGTTTTGCACTTGTGTTTTTCAGAGCAATGCAGGAGCAGCATGAGCAGTAAACATTACAATCCAATTGTCAAAATGACCACAAACCACAAAACTAAGTGTGATGGAAACAGAGGGCAGCATGGCGGCAGTCTGTTGGCTGCTCCGACGCCCTGCTGTGGTGATGACTGTCACTGAAGTCTAAACCAGTCGGATAAACCACTTTGAAACAGATGTCCACTGCACTGTGACTGACTCTTGCTGGCAGCAGCCTGGTGAAATGCCATGATATGGACCCCAACAGAGACTCTCTGTGGTTCGTTTATTAGTAAACTGTGAGCAGGATGCACACTTAAACTTTCTCTATGTGAAAATCTGCTGTTATCAATGCCACAGATGATGATGACAGTCTTACAGGTTAAACACAAGATTCATATAGGCTAGGCTGACATTGATTGGCAGGTGGTCTATATTGTGGGTGGCTAAACTGTGCCTTGCTGGTCAACTGTAGCCCGCTGCCTCAAAAATCCTCCAGCGAATTTAAATTAATACACCAGAATATGGCTTGAGTGTATTTCTAATAAATTGGACTGTGTGGAAATCACACATTTAATTTGAACTTTAAACACCTTATAGCCAAACTAAATGTTGGCATAATGCAAATCTGCAAGAAACAGAAAAGAACAGAAGAACATGGGCCAACACTTCATTTTGTTGACTGGGCTGCAATTTTATATTGTGATATTTTTGTTGTTAGAGTCCGAGTAGGTTTGGTTAAGGTCTGGAAAACATCAGGTTTGGTTTGAAAATACCTGGTTTTGTCCTCATAAATACGGCAGGAAAATACATTCAAGGGTAACTTATATACACTGACAATGAAGTTGGTGAGTGGCTAGTAATTTTGGGAAACCGCCAACCACATTTCCTGGTAAGAAAAAAAAAGTCAATCACTATCTGGGATTCAAAATCAAATCGTGCTTTTTGCATAAATGCATCTACACTTTTGTGAAATTTTAAAGGAAAGCTTGACCTCTTTGTGTTTCCCTGTTAAGCTGCAGTGGAGGAATATTATCAAAAAGAGCCAATTTTGTACAAAATGACTAACTCTGGCAGATGTCCCCTTGATTGATTTGTATTATTTAGGAAGTCTCATGTTAACCCGACATAAGCATTTGAATACATCTGTGCACAGAATGAGGGCTGCAGAGTTTGTCTCAGTAACTTACAATCTAATTTGGATGGGATCTTTTCATGGCCAACAGAGAAGGATGAATGATTACAGCAAGCAAAGCCAGTTTCAGTGTTGATATGTGCACTTGAATAGTGTTTTAAGACATACTTTACAGTTGAAAACCTGCCCTTTCATAAAGAAAAGATTTTTTAAGGTTGATGTGAAGGAAACTGACTGACCAGCACTTCATTGCCATCCCCTGATGTCACTGCATGACCTCACAAACGCTCTTGTGGGAGAAAGTCCACCCAGCTGAATGTGCCTGTTTCAACAGCAAAGTGGTTAAGACTGAGATATTCAGCAGTCACACATGGGTATAAAATTCATGTGTCAACATATGTTTGACCATGTACTTGGTGTGCAGTTGCACTGTTCTATCACACACTTGCCTTTTCGCTTCCATCCAGTATTTTTCGAGTCTGTGTGTACATGGGTGTACATGGGAGTGTGTGTGTGTCCTCTGCAGGCACAGGTAGCTCTAACGGTGGGGGAGGAGGGGGAGGAAATGGGAAGCAGTTTTTCAGTGTCGGCACTGATGTGGCCATCCTTTGAGAGCGAGAGGAGCAGAGAGGCAGAAATGTGCTTCGCCAGCATAAAGCAGCATCTGGCGCTGAAGTGCAGTTTCAGCAGAGAGCTGGTGGCATTCATAGAAGTTTGGTCTGCTTCACAGAAACGTATGAGGGCAGCTTATCTGGCAGGCACACACACACACGCGCATACACACATACAGCAGGTTGATAGTGCTGACAGCAGGGAAGCATTGCTGCTGTCTCTGTGTGTGTAGCTCCTCTGCAGAGGCTTCAGGGTGGCCTCGCCGTGTACCGTAGAGACTGGTTAGTTAGACATCTCCGTGTCTGTGTGTGGCAGTCGGTGACTGATGGCGGGTCCTGGCTGCAGGCTGCTCTGGCTCGCTTGTGTCACACTCGCTATGACAGCCAGGTATGCTGCAGTGACAGGTAAGCACTTTCCAGGAGTCAACAAAGAACCTGTGGGGAGGGAAAGAAAGTGTGAAGTGTACAGCATTGAGCACAAGTTATTTTTTGCCTCAGGATACAGATGGTTGTATTTTTATTAGAATTACGTTTCCGTGTTGATTGCTCAGTGCAAAGTTTGCTGACTTCTGAGATTTTCTTCATACTCTTCTGTCACCTGACAAGCTCAGTGAGAGGCTTTAGTGAAGAAAATGGTGTCAGCCAAAATGTAAAGTGTAACAGAGTGATACTTACAGCTGTTGTGCTGTTGTAGCAGCCGCTCAGAGCGTCACGACTATCATGCCAACCAGAACTACTGATGTAAGTGCATCTGCTGCTCCGTCTCCTGCTGCTGGTTAATGAATGTTAACAATCATGCAACTGCTGCACTGGAAGCTTTGATTCTCCTTGATTTGCTGGGTTTCACTTGTGAGGTCAAAAATCTCTGTGTCTGCATGCAAGTTGATTGTGTTTCTGTTTGGTAGTGAAGCTTGTGTGTGTTTGGCATGTTATCATCAAAGAGGTACGAAAAAATGAATCTTAGCAGGTTTCACTAGTCATTAAAACACCTTAGAAGCTTTATGTAAAGCAGCTTTTCTTCCTGTGAAAAAGAATTGTGTGTGTGGTGTGAGAGAGAGCTATTTTTGGTGTGTTTCTGGTTGTGTTGGTGTGCTGTGTATGTGCTAATGGGATCATCAGGCAGCATCTTGCCCATGTGTGTGTGTGTGTGTGTGTGTGTGTGTGTGTGTGTGTGTGTGTGTGTGTGATCCTCCACAGACGGATCATGCTCCGTACAGCTCGCGGGTGGCTGCCGTGCTGGCACCGTGCCTGGTTGGCTTGGCGATAGTGGCGATGCTGGGGCTGGCACTGGCCGGAGCCAAACTGCGAGAGAGGCGGCAGACGGAGGGAGGTTTTAGTCCGCAGCAACTCGAGGCTCCTGGTGGTCGCAACCCACCTGCTGAGCTGGGAAGCACATCCATCAGCACTTTGGCAGCGCGCGTGGAGCGCCTGGTGTAGTGTAAAGCAGTGAGGAGAGGAGAAGTGTGTGTGAGGGTGTGAGAAAGAGACAGAAATAATCTCATCCTGTGCACGAGCATTTTTAAACAATGTTTGAATTTCTAGTGAGCACCTTTTATCTGATTTTCTCTCTCCTCCAGTTGACCTCTGAGGGTTTGACCTCTGACCTCTTGCTGTCCATCAGTCTGGTGTCCATCGGCCTGCTGCTGGTTCTCATCCTCACCTCCGTTGCCCTGGTGGTGGCGCTAAATCGCAGAGCCACCCACGGCACCTACAGCCCCAGCCGGCAGGAGAAGGAAGGATCACGGGTGGAGATGTGGAGCATCACTCAGCCGCCACCAGTGGAGAGACTCATATGAGATGCAGGCAGGGGCAGAGTTTACATGCAGGATGATGTGGCTTTGGTTACATGCGTGTAGTTTGGACTCAAACATTGTAATTGTTAAGCTTGCTGGTCTCTGCTAAAGATTATCAGCCCGCATGTAAACACGGTCCCTCCTCACAGTACCTCCCTTTAAATTAAATCGGTCTTTCTTCATTTGCATATGCACATGCAGGAGGACAGTATCAGATCTTGTGTTAGTGTTTATCCCAGAGCTTCATCCATCTTACTGCGACATTTTGCACCTGGTTTCACCCTCCAGCAGAACATCCATCTAAATGAAATGATATGACATCGCCAGTCATTTAGATTGATAAAATTCCATCCATGTGTATTCATAACAAGAAAATTTGCTGTGCGTCGTCTGTGTGGAATGTTGCAGCCAGTATTGATTTATTTCTTATTTTCAGTAAACATTCCCACTGGACCCGTCATACTGTAGCTCCTCACTGACAGATTGTCAGGAGAAGAATAGTTTCTTGGTTTCCATTAAGCTGATTATATATTGTTAGACACAAGAACCGTCTGTAGACTGCAGAGTAATTTGCAGTGTATATATCACAAAGATGATTTTGTTTATTATTTTCTCAAACTGTGAATTTTGTTTCTGACTTTACTGTTGGTAAATGTACATGTGCTGGTTAATTAAAGTAAAATTAATTGTGTTAATTTATATTATGCTGATAAAACAGTTTGGTGCTACTGTGAAAAGGGATCTGTGTTTAAGACAAGAGTAATAAGACAAAGCACTGGCAATCTTTTTCTCACACATGCACACACACAAACATACTTAGGTCACCTTTGAATTAATTTACATAGACTAGCATTTATTTCCTGGAGACTTATTCTAACCCTTAACCGCTGACCCAAAAATCAGCCATTTCCAGTTGACGATATTTGTCCATAATTTGACTAGCCATCCCCATTAATCTGGTCTGAGTCTGAAATGTGTCCCTGACAGTAGCATGAATTATATAGACACACACACAGAGCTATTTTATGTGCTTTGTAAAATCTGAAAACATAATATACCACACCGACTATTTCATTACTAAAATGCACTGCTTCTTTTTACATACATGTTTCCATCTGTTACGGGTCCAGTGTGTAGGATTAAAAGGATAGTTCACACAAAAATGAAAATTTAGTCATTATCTACTCACTCTCATGCCGACGGAAGGTCAGGTAGAGTTTGTAAGTCCACAAAACACTGCTGAGTTTCACAGGAAAAAACACTGCAGTGATCTCCCAAACAGTTAAAGCAAATGGTGACCAAGTTTTAGATGTAGAAATAAATAAATACTACTAGTACTACTACTAATAATAATAATAAAAGCATAAAATACCTCCATACTGAGCTTCAACATTCCAAATAGCTTTGAAAAACATCACTGACGCTGTGTTTTTAGCCTGTAGCTACTGAGATGGGAGCCATGTTGGTCACCATTTACTTCAATTATTTGGGAGATTATTGCACGCCTTTTTCCTATGAAACTCCAGCAGTGTTTCGTGGATATAAACACACAACACCTGGCCTTCCATCACCTTGAGGATGAGAACATGTGACTGAATTTTCATTTTTTGGGTGAACTACTCCTTTAAGAGGATCTATTTGTAGAATATGACAGAAATTCTAACACCATGTTTGATTAGCCATTTATATCTAAAAAGTGAGACGGTCCTCTTCCACCCAGTCCGTCATGTTGCACCACCATCTTTCTACAGTAGCCCAGAATGGAAAAAACAAACACTGGCTCAAGAGAGGGCCTTTTGCTTTTTTAAAAAATTATTTTAAATGAGTTTCACAGCCACAGCACAGTGGCTTGGCAGGGTAGGGAGAGCAGAGAGATATTCAGTCAGGTGCAATTTGCAACTTCACCACTAGATGCCAATAAATTCTAATTACTGGACCCTTTAACACAGAACTAAGTAATTACTTGTTTAAAAAAAAAAAAACTCAAAAGCGATGAGAGATGCATAAGCATGAAACAGTATAATTTATTTTCAGTTCACAGTGCATACATTATGTGCAGTTGTACCAAGTTACTCATGAGTAACACATTAGATTGACCTCAGTTGTTTAAAACAGTTGTTTTCTCTGCAATGACAACATGCAAGTGTGCACAGAATCAGTAAATCTGTAAATGGCATACCGAAATATTAATTATTACAATACCCTTCAAAAAAAAAGACCGAAAAAAGTTAAAAACTGTAACTTGTCCAAGGTTGTCACTACACTGAACACACAGCTTTGCGATGTGTGGTTAAGGGGAAGTGATGTAAATAAGTTCTCGCTCCACAGTACCTCAGTTAAAACTGCTACATGATCTGTCACCTCCCATTCACTCCAAATTTGCAATTTCCGGATTACTATACTCAACATATACACGAATCTTCATAACTTTACTTTACACTCTATTGTTAGCAGAGAATAAAGGAGCCAAAATTATCACAAGCTGGCAGACACTGAAATACAAATGCCCTGACAATCACGTCTTCATTGTTGTACAACATTAGTGTAAACGGGACCAGAGACGCTGAAGCTTTTAAATCACCCTTAACAGCAGCCGACTGCTCAAGTATTTCTCCCCGCAAACCTTTATGGTTAGACTTACAGTAGCCAGCAACCAAAGTAGAAATATTTGCTTCTGCATTATATGCAAGGCAGATGACATTTAACTCTTCAATCCCTAATGCAGAAGGCAAAATGAGTGGACTGTGCGAGACCCAATGTTATATCCATCTTTGTCGATTTGATGGAACAGCTAAATACTGAAATAATAATTAATACCAACAGAATAGAGAACATCTGTAAAAGTCAACAAAACAAAATCATAGTATACAACACGTACAGGTGCATACATGCAGATACAACAATAAGCACTGTACCATGTACAAGCAAGCGTCAGTCTTCTTATTTTGATTAGAGGAAGTCAAATGCTTCTGCACATGAAAGACTACATGGGACGTTTGTTAATATTCTGTCTAGTTTTTTTTTCCTTTCAAAAATAAAATCTAAAACATTCAAATATTAGGCAACATTTTTTTCTACAACATACAACACCGATCATATATTATCCGTGTAAAATAAACTCAAGCCAGCAAAAATACACGTCTCTTCAGTTGAAAATAAGCTTTCATCAGTATGAAATCAACATGAGGAACTCCTTCTGAGAAGCTTCTTTCAATACAGTCAGCTCAGAATGAGTGTTCGAGTTTTTGTTTGTTTGTTTGTTTTTTTAAAAGGAGAAAATCAAAGGGAAGAAAACATCCAAGAACTCAGCTATTAGTGAAACCAAAGAAAGTACCTAATTTACGAAAAGTCAAATAAGCCAGAGGAATTTCAAGATCTTCTCTTAAACATAGGCAGGAAGATTCCCACCGTCCACCGCAGCAAAAAAAAACACTGAGTAACTGCAGCTGGACTGAAGCCGAGAGTCAAAAACAAAGCGGCTGTTAAAACAACACGAGTACCACAAGTTCATTTCAGGTCAGTTTCTGAGGACCAGAACAAAAAACCGTACCTGACTGTGATTAAAGGTGGTCGGAAAATGCATACATCTCCTTTCTATAATACTGTACCTTGTTCTATTTATGCTGGGTGGTACTCCTGTTGTATAAGGCACACCATACACACCGTTCTGTCATTAACACCCATATACACACTTCAGCTCACACACACTTAAATAGACTATTATTCATGGATATTTTAAGCTCTCTTTACAAACTAGTTTGATTGTGTTTATTTTTCAAGTAGAAATCATGCATCATTATATAACTATGTTAAAGGAAACTGACCTTCTGTATAATTTTAAATACTTGCATAGTAAATAAGTTTTTTAAAGTGTTTACAATGAATAAGGCCAGTTCTGGAATCTTGTTTTTTCTCCTTTTTGGAATTACTAAGACTGGTTCCTGGGCTTTTAGAAGCACGCCAAAGACTTTATGAGCAAATCGTTAACGCAGAGCAGCACTCAAAATGCGGAGAAATAGCTGCTATTAAACTGCCACACTGACTGGCGTCTGGCATAAATCATGAGAACAACGAACCATAAACGTAATAATCCCAACACAAGCACATGAAAAGGCTTTCTTCTTTTCTCTGGGTTTGTGGCGGCGCAGGGAACGATGGGAACCCACAGTCTGTAGACGCGGGCGCGTCTCTCCACGGGAGAGTCTGTTATAGAAATACTTTTGACTCTGTACACATTACATCCATGTAGCTACTCTCTGAGGAGAACCGTATTGCTTCATTACAGTACAATCATCTACCACTGCACTACATTACAGTGTGGGACTCTAACCAAGAATGACAGAGATTGCATTTCCTCCTGTGAGCAAAGAAACAGTCACAGAGAGGAAGACAGACTGAGTTACTGTGGCAAGTCTGGTGAAACTGTACATTTTCTTAACATGCACAAATAATACGAATTAATAATAACATGTATCCTACTAACAGGTAACCTGCATCTGAGAATAGTGCCCAACAAATGAACTATTTACCCCTGCTGAAGTATCATATGCAAAATACTCCAGCC
>JAQLOL010000020.1:11011978-11023369 GCA_029783665.1 Naso thynnoides | reverse complement strand
GGGGCTTTTATTAACTAGTAATCAAATTTTGTTTACCCGAGGACAACACAGTGAATTAGTACTTGAAGGGCTTTCGGTGGTCACAGAGATGTTCAAGAGAAATTTTACAACAGCCTTTAAAGATGACTTTAACATTAAGAAGTAATGGTTTTTCATAAAGTACAAAACAGGTATAGGTGTTGATCATCCTGAAACTCTTGACATAATTTAGACAATTTACCACCTTTAATCAATTCATCACTTCTTTTTCATCTTACTAAAGCACAAGACCAACTGCCCACTGGACTAGACTATTGTAATGGTGTCTTCACAGGACTTAGTAGAAAATCAATCAGACAGCTGCAGCTTGTCCAGTTTTCCAGAGTCTTCACTAACACCAACCAAGTGTCCTTAAATCACTGCACTGGCTTTCTACGTGTCACAGGATAGATTTTAAAATCCTTTTACTTGTCTGTAAAGCACTAAATGGTTTGGGGTGTAAATACATTTCTGATTTATTTGTGTGTTATGAAGCATAGAGACCCCTCAGGTCATCTGGGACACGTTTACTCAGTCTTCATAGGATCAAAACCAAGCAAGGTGAAGCAGCTTTTAGTCTCTATGCTCTCCACCAGTGGAACAAGCTTCTTGAATGCCTGAGGTCTGCTACAACTTTCAGCTTCTTCAAAAAAGGGCTTAAAATGCAATTTTTATTTTTATTTTTACAGCAGCTTTGGATACATAATTTTTCTTATTCCATAGCTAGTTAGTCTCTTAACTTGCTTGTTTTTAGTGTATTTTACATGCTATATTCTTTTACTCTATTTATTTGTTGTTTTTTTTATTTTTAATAATAAAGTTAATGTATTTCTAAGCTGCAAAGCACTTTGAATTGCCTTGTGTATGAAGAGAGCCACAAACATAAACATGCCCTGCCTGCTGCATGAAATATTGCAAATAAATATAATGTGGCTAATTGATGGACAGGTCTAGAACTACTCACTTCCACAGAAGCCCCCCTCTGTGATCTCTTCTTCAAACACATCGGAGAAGCCGCGGCCTGCGTTCAATTTGGCCAGCCGTCCGTCGATGAACTACAACCATAAATTACAATGTGCTTATTAAAAAAAGGAGGAGGAAGGGGGTGTGTGTGGACACACTTAAACAGATACACATACACGGATTCAAACACTCAGGCCACAGTGGGGTGTTATTAATCCTACCTGACAGAAACTACATCCCAAGATTAGGTGGGTTGCAGGTAATAGGGATTTGGTAATGTGGAGCAGGTGAGGGATTAGGGCAGCAGACGACATGCTGCACACTGTCTGAGACATGAGGAAGTTTCATTTCCTCCCTTTGTAACATGGAGCGCATAAAACTCCATCTCATAAACATGGAGCTAATAGCCAAGACAGCTACACACATTTCATGAGCAGTCACACGCATACACATTGACACACCGACACACTCACAAGGATACATACAGCAACATTTGCGATCAAGACAATTAAAAAAAAAAAAAAAAACAACAGCATTCTTCAGGCATTAACCATAAGAATGAGAGTTTTTACAGGCAATGACCTGATAAAATCAGGGATTAGAGGGGAAAGAGCGGAAAAACACAGTTATGTTAACAACACTTTTCAACACATTTCTCATGATTTGTGCCCCTTTAAGAGGAATACAGGGTGTGTTATATGGCGGACAACTGTATCTTCATATATACAGTATCTTTTAAAAAAGATAACTATATCTACCTCTCAATCCACCGACAGATACATATTGGTATATCCGTATTAAACAATGGGAAAATCTCATGTGAATGTAGATCACTCAGTCACACGCACATGGTGCACTGTTTTCTATTAGTTAAATCAAACCACACTGACCCCAAAGTTGCTGTTAGTTTCCTGTCTAATCACTTGTGATATCAGGAAAGCTCTGTGAGGAAATAATAATCTCCGGTTAAGTCTTCGGGCTAATTTTGCCAAGTTTCTAGTGGGAAAAAAACACAAAACAAAACAAAAAACAAGCAGCTGCGTGATAGTACTTTTCTTTCTTTTCAAGATGTTGGGACAAAGTCTGCTGAAGTCCTAAAAAACTGACTTTCTACAAGTTGTGTGTGCCCTTTCAACTTTCCTTTTGTTCAACCTTTAAAACACATCTTTTCAACCTCCTCAGTTTATTATGTGAAATTAGAAGAAAAATGCAGCTAACAATCAGCAACAATGTCATTCAAAGTAATTAGTATAAATAAAGCGTTTGGATTTAAAGCTAAAATTTATTTTGACTAATCATTGCATTAATTAAAAATCAACACCTCCTACCTTTCGAGCACTCTTTTATTTATTTTTAAGAACAACAAATGGTACGTTTTTCCTTTTCAATACAAAAACTTGACAACAAGCCAACTCCCACCTCTGCAAGTGTGTCTAAAGTGTGACAACAGTGTAGGTTGTTTTAGGGTGTGTGTCCTCAGGGAGAGCCTGCTAACTAGCGACCGACACGGCCACCCGCTCCTCTGGTCAGAAGAGCTGGAAACTCATCATTAGATCATTTTAATGAGAGGTGAGACTGCAGGTTTCAACCGCTGCTCTGTTACTTAGCTGTCCCAATTAGTGCACATAATCAACCCAAATCATCACCTAGCCAAAGCCTCCACTTATCCCCCCTCACTTCCCCCGTCTCCCTCCACACTCTCCGGCCAGATTACCTGCCTCGCTGTGGGCCTTAATTAGACATTACTTAACAATGGCAGACTGTGATCACCACAGCAAGCAAATGTGCACGTACACAAACCCACGTACACAACACACTGACTCATTTTCTTTGTTTGGAGAGAGAGAGAGAGAGAGAGAAAGAGAAGAAAACTCTCAAAGAAACAAAAAAGATAACGTCAAGCTTGGATCCCATCATAACCAGCTTCATTCAGACTAAAAGTAGTAATTTAATTAAACGTATATGACACGCAAATTTACTCAATACAGTAAAATTCAAATATTTTAGCTTAGGTTGATTTTTACTTTCCAGGCAAGCTAAACCAAATTATGTTCGTAGCCCAATATACCTAAATATGCTTTGTGTAAAGAAAGATAAGATAAAACATGCAGAACAAATTCAGGCACGATGAGTTCCACACTTGGATGCGAATCCTGCACCATCTCTTCATGTCTACATGTCATCTTGTTTCCTGTTGATGTTTTAGTTGCAGACCTGAGAGAGTTTTTCCATCTGGCTACCAGCAGCACATTGACTCACTCACGGGTCGGTCACAGTGGTCTAGATTTATTTAAACTCTGGAATTGTGGAGCCAAAAAGTTGGGATTAGTACTCTACAGGGGTTCATTTACAGAGATGCACATGGATGGCCAAAAGGAAATGTAATTCTTTTTGGCAAGCTGGGTCTCATTTGTGGAATTTTAGCCCATAAAATGTAGATACTGAGGGATACAGCGGAAATCACGTCACTCATAGGCTTCAGAGGGAGAGTTTTAGAAAATCAGATTTTACAGATTGTTACCATCTTTGCTAGTTACTACAGCGCAGGCACCCAAATTTAGCCAAAAAATGGAGGCCTGGAGCTCAGGTAGCAACCACAACTGCCTCTTGATGCTTGTCAATCAAACACAGGCAGAGCAAAACATCCTTCTAAATATCTAATAACCAGTTAGAAATTCAGAATCTTGCCAGAGACACACATCAGAAGACTTCAAATAAGCTATTAAGAGCTTAAAATATTAAAGGAAAACTGGTTTTGTATTTTAAGACTGAAGGTGGAACAACTGGAAATTAACTCTGTACAAGTAGTGTTTGATTCCAGCACCTATCGTACTAAGAGTGCATCTTAAAGCACTCCACATTTACTTGCACTTTGGTGGTGACAGCCACTTTTATCCATTGTTCCTATTTGACATTTTATAAAGCAGTTTTCCAGATTACTGTGACTGCTGTGATACGGAGAGCTGTGGAACCAATAAGTGGATGTAGCAACCATATGATCAGATTTTAAAATCAAATAATTTGGTTTAGCAAGGACACACCTTTCCCCCTTTTTATAAATGGCGCAGCAAGAATAACAGATGGATATTGACTGATGAGACGCACACTGGCTACAAAGGCTCATGGCAGTAAATCATCACAGTACAAGTCTGCTACAGACTCAATAAAACTGTGTATGGCTTAGTATTGTCAATATGAGGAAGAGAGTTCATTGAATTAGTCTTTGCTAGCACAACACACACACACACACACACACAGTGTGTGTAGGAGCTGAGGATGGTTGATATGAAGCAGGTTAATGTCGACAGGCTTTCCCCCGCATTCTTTTCGAGGACTTCTCCCACTTGTTCTGTTCAGAACACAGGATGGACTGCTGGACTGAGCAGAGAGGACAACGTCCAGGAACACAACAGAAGAGTGTTTGAAGATTAAACTGAGATTTTTTTCAGAGATGTGTGCATGTGCAATCATTTTAGGATAGGCTTAGTGTATCAGTGCGTTTCATAGAGGCACTTGATAATGCAACTCAGACCTAACAAGCATCTTAGATCTGCGTAAATTAGACCGGAACATTTCACAGGTTCATTGGTCACAGGTGATTTTATTGTGATCAGGATTTTTTGGGGGGGCCTGGTCTACAAATTCTACTCTCCAGAAGTGAGAGATATTTCTTGCTAATCACAGAGCTCAGCATAACTAACAATCATGCCATGTTGATATTTTTTTTAATGAATTATTATTTCCAAAATTGCCATTTTCACAAAAATCACGATTATATCACACTCACAGTATCTGTCAAAATAATTATTACAATATGATTTTATTTTGTGTGCATTGTTTAGCCAACTATAAAAACAATTTGCATTTTGGTGATTTAGAGGGTGTGTTTATTCTGAAAAACATATATGAAGAACATGGCTACAACAATGTTACTTCAAGGAAGTAATCTGTGTGTGTGTGTGTGTGTGATTTAGTTTTCTTAACATTCCTTCATTTGATGTGCAGTGTCGAGCATTAAGTATATTGGATGACCTTTATTAAAATGATTTCAGTTTGATGAAGCATTCCTGTTCCAACCGGTGCACCTTTCTATCCATTACAGCACTGCCTCACATGATACTACTCAACCAATCAAATCTGTGCATCGGTGAGTGAGTGTAAAGCACCACTAGGAACAAAGCACAAAGCATCTTTTTAGCAAACATATCACTCAAATCTAAACCATGAGGACCCCAGAAAACAAATGATCCAAGAGACAATACGATTGATTCCGCCGGAATCGAAAACACAGACTGACAATAAAATCCTGGCAGGACAGGCTCAAGGGGAAGTAGGATATAAGAGGAAGAGAAAGGCTGTTCAATTGACGTGTTGAGCTCATTTACTGTAACACATTGGTTGAGAGTGTAATGGAGTTAAGAAAAAAATTACAAAAGGAAACTTGAGCAACTCTTCTGTCATTTTTCTAAAATGAAGCACTTCATTAGAAAATGTAATTTTTCAAAACTCTCTGTTATGCTTATTTTCAAATACAGTCCCTTGAAATGATAAAAGAACATTTATTTTTCAGATTATTTTTAATCCATTCAGATCAATAAAAAACTGACGCTTAAAACTGAAGCATTATTGGATTATATTCTCTTTTTCTATTGTTTTTACTAACCCGCAAAGCTTCCGACTTCCCTTAGAAGTCACATTCATTGGTCCATTCGCGCTTTGATGTGGTTGCTCATTTTTAAAAGGTGAAAATGAATAAGTTTTTCAGTCTCTTCTGTCTCCAAGAGTATCTTGCAGGTTGGCGACTGCATCTTCGCTTTCTGTTGCTTCGCCTAAAAACCAGGAAGTCCAGGCGAAGCTTACAGCCAACTAAAAACGTCAGAGCCCCAACAACCTCTAGTGGAACATCAGTATGACCCTGCTTCTCTTAGTCCGACTAATCACACCTACTTCTACAAGACAACGTCATACAATGGTTATTAATAAAGATTATTACTATTATTATTGTAATAATGGTTAAGATTATTGGGAACATTTTAATAAACTGTACGCATTGTAAAATTTCTAGTTAGGTTTAAAAAAAAAAAAAAAAAAAGTTCAGGCTGTGTACGTCTCTCTGGCTCTGCAGATTGACGACACTGAAAAAGCTGCAAGCAGCAATATCCGAAGCTGATCAAATTTAGAACAGGCAGATACAGAACTGGCACTGCACTATTACATTTAAATGGGGGGTTAAAAGTTATTGATGACACTAAATGTTGTGTGAAAGCACACAATTGCCTCTCTGTCCAAAGAGGCCATTCGGCTCACTAAGTATTAATAATGTTTCTCCTAAATTCGCAGCAACAGCTCGATGCTCTTTCCCCTATAAAAATAAAATTACTTGTGGTGGATTATGAAGCAAAAGAGCTGCTTTATGAGTAATGTCAACAAAATCACCTGTAGCAAAGCAATTTCCTGCCAAGATGGCGACACCTCGAGCTCAGGTAACACCTCAGCATTATGCATGTGTGCTCACCATGTGTGTAATGTGTAATGTGGTATACCAATTCTCGAAATATGGTTTGAATTTGGCTCAAGCTTGATATAGCACTGTTAACATATTAGGTGACAGAAGCAAATGCGACACACACTGGTGTGCAAGTGAATAAATTATATACATCATTGATTATATTGTATCAGGCATGTTTTAGTCTAGTTGAGCACTAATGATCGGTTTGTTGATAACTGAGTAATCCCACCTGTTCATTCAGAAGCTTCAAAACAGCAACAATCCCATCGGGAAATAAAGTACAAACTGTTTACTTAAGCTTGTGAAAGGAAAACAACAACAAAAAAAGCAATTTAAGTTTTTAAAGTATGGGTTTTTTTTAAACAGTTTTTTTAAATTTCATTTGTGAATTTTCATGTGCTTAAAGAAAACAACAACACAGCAGCCAAAGTTTATGACTCACTGTATCTGGCCGAATGTTGTGTATGTTTTTTAATGAGGGAAGATACGAACAAGAGAAGTCCCACTGACAGGCCAATAAATAATGTGCAGTATACTGACAATGAAGACAATATATGGGATTATAGGTGCATAACACTAGAAGAGGCTTAAAAAAATATATTTGGTGTAAACACAATCAATAACAAAACAAGCAGCAGAAGCACTGGAACAAATCCAAACATCTCCACTCCCAGAGTGTGTACTTTACGTACAAATATTAATGCGTGCATGTGTGTGGCCATGCAAGTTGAGTATTGTTTGTGAGCAGATACGGGTCATGGCCAGAGCAGAGCTCGGGCGGACCGCTGGCCTCTCTCACTTTAGTCGAAAGAGGAGTGGAAGAGATAAGCTCACCCCATCCCCCGTGCAGGAGAGGAGGAGGAGGAGGAGATAAGGGCCTGTTTCCCAATGCTACCGCCGAGGCAGGAGCCAGCCAGGAGGATGCTTTGAACTGCTGCTTGCTATCTGCTCTGCCTGGGAAAATTATAGACGGGGCAGAGTGTCCAGAGAAACAAAAGGCTGATTGAGGGCCGCTGTGCTGTAACTCTCGGGGGTAAATCACACTACTATCATGGGTCAGAGAGCGCAAAGAAAAATGCAAGGGGCAAGAAGAAATTTTCTTCGCAGCCAGAGGTATCTCTCCGCTCGGCTCTGCGTGGCTAAGTTTAGTATTGCTAAAGGGATTTTGGGGGGAAAACAAATTAAGTATACATGAGTGAATTTAAGGGAAACTCGTGTAACCACACATGAATAAAGGATACCTGCACACACACACAGCACATAAATATACACATGACCACAGTGGAGTTGACAATACTGTATCTACTAAGGGTGGATGGTCAGTATCAGATTTTTTGCTTTACAGGCTTGTGGATACATGTTGGAGAAAAAAAGATTCTTGATAAATTTAGTTTTGTGCAGTAAAAATACATTTAACAGGTCTGATTTATCATGGCTTTGTCTGTGCATAAAGCAAAATTGAGCAGACAGAGAGACATTAAGATTTGTGTTGATAGATTACGACAGTAAGCAGTTTCTTGGGTCAATAACCGTCCATAATCCCAAGCCTCTCTCCTTTCCATTTCTCCTCGCTCTGAGCAATTTATCTGTCAAGATACTGAACGCTAACTTTACCCAGTCGACACTTTCCTGAGCATACTGAGAGGAAACTTTCATGTGTGAAAAAAAAACAAAAACCTCTCAACCTTCCATGAAAAAAAGAAAAAAAAATCATCTTAAAAAATAAACAGCTCAAAAATAACCTAACATTGATGGGAGAGGACAGAGTACCTGCCAAATAAACACTAAGTCATCTTTTTCTATCGGTGCCTGTCTTTGATTTATACAATGGAGCTGTGCGTCTGCCAGTGTATCGATGTAGTGACAGCAGATTTTTCAAACATAATTATGAACTCATGGAGAGTAACAATTCTTTATGCACAGAGTTCAAATCATGTCCAGAAATTAAACATTTTCTGGGATCAGATCAGCTAACAAGTTACAGGCAAAATACATACAGACACACACACAGACTGACACACACAGACAGACACACGCAGGCATGCACACGCACACAGACACACACACACACACAGCTGTTTGTACCTGTTTGAAGAGCTGCAGGTTGACGGCCTTGGACAGGAAGTTCCTCATGGTGCTGGAGCGATGATTCACAAAGCTCTCCTCACAGAAAGTGATTGGCTCCCCCTGAGGAGTCCACAGAGACATTACTGGCAAAAACTAAAATAAACAATTAATAACAATTTATTTTGGCTCATTTTTCTCTGCACCAATCTGTTTTTCACCATGTTTATACAGTTCAGAAATGAGTCACAAAAATGGAGGCAGATGCGTTTGGTGCCTTGAAAGGCAGGGGGTCTAAAGTAAACAGTGTTGTTTCTAATAGATGCAGCACTGAGACGCTCACATCATGTCTCCGGCAATTATGTGCTGTAATAAAAACTTCTCTAACTGAGGAGTATTTCAACTGACTTTTTTACTTAGTGGGCCATAACACTTAAAGATGCGCTCTAAAAGGAAGGAAGGAAAAGGACAGGAGGGAAAAAGGAGGGATACGTAAGAAGGAGGAGGAGGAGTATTGAAAAAATATAAAACAAAACAGAACAGAAAAAAAGACAGAAAAGAAAGAGAAAAGAGGTCCCCTGGCAGAACCCCTACAATCTCCCCCAGACCAAAAGACAGTGTCCCAGTAAACTCCCCAGTACTCCAAAACATGATCACATTATTACCATTTCTTACATCATGTCTGTTGGCCTGTGAGCTATAGACAGAGAGGATGACAACAGAAGCACTGCAGGCCAATCACAAACAGCCCCACAGTCATTTTAAATTCATGTTTTCTCATAATTAACATAATTCTCACATATTTCAACGATGCTCTAAATTCTTCTAGTGTAAAACAATGTGCTTTGTCTGTTGGAGGCTGTGAGCACAATGTGGCACATAAAAACAACTTAACAACACCGGAGACAAACCACATTCTTGAGGATGGGCGGACGATACCAGTGGCCCAAATTACATCACAGGAATATTGCTCCACTTACATCACTAAAAGTTTCTAAGGCGTATTCTCTTGTAAAAGCAGAGTTGAGAGTAGCTTGTTGTAATTTAATCAGCTTTGCAGTCTCCATCTGGCTGCTGCAGCCTCGGACCATACTGCAGCAAACAAAACAGAATAGCATGCTGAGACTAACAACTAACTGCTACTGAAAAAACATCAACTTTATCCCTCGCTCTGTGTACACTTCAGTATTCAACAAAATCCTTTTGGTGTGCACATGCATGCACAGAATGCCAACTGCTACTGCTGCTGGAGTCTAACACGAAGTTAAAATAATCTATTAACTATCTTCAAATGCTAAAGAAACATTAATTTGATTTATTATAGAGGGTCAACGAAGATGTCCAGCACAAGATACGACCTCCAATGAGTTTAGTGCCATTCTCAAAGCCCCACTCAGGAACTTTCATTTTGTGTTGACTGCAGCGGCGCATGTGGTCAAAAGCGGTACTGCTTACTGTCGTAAGGATCTTGTCTAGAATTTGTTTTGGAAGAGAGTGAAATAAACAAGCCACTTATTTGCACAATACCAGTTTGGCCATTAACATGAAATATTGAAATATAATATCTAAAAAGGTATCCAACCACAGATGGTTAAAAAAGAGATAATTGGATCGATTATGTTCATTAACAATAAATTGTCTCATCCGGTCTATGTGCCGTAAAGAGTTTTGTGGAGTTTCCGCTGAATAAGCGGACCGGGTCAAGGCTTTGTAAGACAGGAAAGTAATCTCCTGTCTCCTCGTCAACAGTCTTATTTGCCACTGGAGGAAAGAAGTGAGGCATCAGTATTAAATTTAGACTGCTTCATAACCAGTTAAATGTTTCTTGTAGGGATTTTAACTTCCCTCTATTTTAATGATGAGTAAGTGGTACACACTATCCTTTACAGCTGCCATAACTTGAGAAACTCATCGTTTAAGTCATCCAGCCAGTCTGTGTTTAAGATGTGACCTTTGTTGAACCTTCATGATGATAACTGGTTTTGATTTTACTTTTCTGTTATTTAATACGAATATTTGTTAATATCTTTTCTTTAATTTTTCCACAGTTTCATTTTAACTCTGCTAAACTATCAACCAATCAGAGCTCAAACTACCAATCAAAAGCATCCAGTTCACAAGGTCACTTCCTCTTTCTCCTTCCACACACACACGCAGACGCGGACCTGCTACCGCATGCTGCGTCCACATTAATGATCTGAAACTATTCAGCCCTCAGCAGTCAGTTTTTTGTGTGTATGCTTCCTTCTCCGAGGGTCTGGGCAAACAAGATGGCAACCTAACCAAAGAATTGATCAAGTAACACAACTCCACAACTTTGTAGTAGGACACAAGAAATGAACTGAACTGGTTGATTAATTCAATGGACTAAAAACACTAAATGAAGACATGAACTCCTTTTGTTGAAATTTTGGATAGAGGCCTATTGATTCATTTATTTATTTGTGTACGTATGTAAAAATTTTTTGTGTATACTTGTGTTAATAATTTGAAGACTGTAATACATTTTATTTAAACTTACCTTTATATTTGGTCTCTTTGGTACACACACACTGGGCTCCTACAGACAAACCTAATTACCTTTTGTTAATTCACATTAGTCTTGTTTAATTTAAATCACACATTACTAACATGTTCAATGAACCTCTTTTCTACACTCATGGAAAGAACTGCTAAAAATATATTTGGATATAAAAAAGACAATGTATTGAGGTAACTACACAAAAAAGCGTTTATATAAAAGAATATTAAAGCCCAGTAAGAACTTGTAGCTGAGCTGTGGAGAGGAGCTCTGGTAGTGAAAACCGGACAGACAACTAGTGTGTTTCTGACGATTC
>JAQLOL010000020.1:10999675-11011878 GCA_029783665.1 Naso thynnoides | reverse complement strand
TGATTGTGTTTTCACATATTTTTGATATATATATATATATATATATATATATATATATATATATAAAGTGCATATTCAAAAGTTCCCAAAAAAAAAAGCCCCTTGAGATACACCTGCATATTTTTGTGCAGAAAACCTACTGTATGTGAAAATATTACATCAATCTGTCACACATGAGAAAATGCGATATGTAAGATTTTGCATCTAAACTAATTTCTTCACTACTTCTGAACATGAGATGGCACTTCGACCTCCCCTGCCAAGAGTTTTCACATCCAGGTGGTTGACATGAACTGGTTACATGCCTACTTGAGAAGAACTTCAGCTAATTCTGCCCCTTAATGGCGCGGAGCTGACAGCCATGGAATACACACACCCACCTACCCGGCGTGGCTTCATCAACGGTGGTGAAAACTAATTCGAGGAGCTATATCAGGTTCTCTTTGCCCATCACACTTGCGCTGCTTTGAGCTGGTGAGAAGCACCTGGGGGGGGCATCCACATGAGCTGAAACTGATGACCTAAGAAATGCTGTTCTAATCAGCTGATTGCTTCTCAACTCATTATCATTTTCCAGTATTGTTTAATTTACAACTCAGCAAGACTCCCACCAAGCATCCACACCCCTCCTTCTGTTGAGACATATGGGCCTGTGAACCACAACGTCAGCTCAGCTTTGTCAAGGAAGATCTTTTCCTCAGCTCTGAACAATACAATAATGAGCAGAGGGATATTCCAAAAACATCAAAACACAGAAAGCATCTTCAGTATCTTCATAAAGCATGCTTATGTGAGCATGCATGTTACCTCCATGGCTTTAATACAGATCTGGTCTACAAGATAACATGGTCTGAGTGTGAGTGAGCTGAGAAATTACCACAAACAAACACATGCACTGAGTCTCAGTGCTTGTGTCAGAGGGGAGGCAGTTTGTTCATATACTGTCTGTATACAGAGAAAAGAGAGACAGCATCAATAATGTAGCATCTTGACTCCAGGAGTCCACAAAGTCCAATTAATCTCAAAGCCACAGGAACAAAGGCTTCGCTATTTGACAAACAGGACATGCTGTAGTTTGCAGTGCTCTGACTCAGACTTGATAAGCAGAAAAGATCGAGAGAAGAAATGTTAGGGGGGCTTAGTAAAGGAGAGTAAAACACCAAAGGTGGCTAAAAGCGATCTTCAAAGGGAACGTCCTGACTCTTTTCAGCTCCTTTGACATTTCACTGCCTCAGACAGGCCCACCGTAGCTCTGCTATTCAGCTGAAAACACACCTTTTACTTTCAGTCAAAACTGCCCTAGTCTAACCAGACTCCTGTGAAATTTGACTCACCTCAACCAAACTGAGATTGCTACTGCGTGCTGCACATTCTGAGCAAAGATACTTTATTTATGTGAATATTTATGCTTGTGAATAAAAATATTATCTGTCGCCAGTATACTCATATCTAGCGTTACTCCTACCATTGCCTAATGCCCCCTAACAGAAAACCCCCACCCCCTCCCACAGAGAGATGTTAAAAATATTTATTTTACATTATTTATCAAATTTTCTGGCACTTGTTAATTAAGTCTTTACTGCTTTTTGCTCTCATTTACACCTTGTTTTATTCCTCTCCTCTGCTCTCTGTGTTTCACTGACAGCAGGGCTCAGCCCTTACAGGTGCAGTGCTGCTGGAATGACGCTCTACCACTTTGCTCTCCAAATGAGGAAAAACAGTACTTGCATTTTGCATTACCTGGCAGAAATATTTAACATTTCTTAATCACTTGAGGAACCAATCATCACTGAAACCTCAGTCATGCAAGGCCAATAAAACCAATAGAATGATCAGTTGTCACAATGACATTTGACATTTGGGTGTGTTGACTGATTCATGCCATCAGCTCATGCATTACGTAACATGCAATAAAACATTCCTTCTTAAAGGTTAAAAGCTTATTTAAACTATTTGTATGTTCTGGTCCAGATGTTCAATAAGATTTGGACCTTAACAAATGTGACAAAAGGCATCCCAGCTAATAGCCATTCATCATCCCAAAGCATTCGAGCTAGTGGAAATGCTGATATCTAATGATGTTTACTTGTGTTTATAAGCAATAGCCAGGCAGAGAGTTATGGTTTTAGGTTTTGAGATATTTCAGTAAAATGGATGAAAACAGAATTAAAAATGAGGCCCTGAAAGTATTTGAATCCAAAGACTTCACTGCAAATACTTTTCATTAGAGTACTTTTGAAAAAAAAGTTTGTATGTACTATACAACTGTTTATAGAGTTCTTTGATGATCTACAGTAAGGGGGATTTTTTTTTGGCTGGACCCTAACATAAGGCCCATCCCTACACAGCAGTTGTCTGTGAGTAACCAACTAAGCGACTTAATGACTAATGCAAACTGACTGAAAGACAGACTAAGTCACGAAGTGACAAAATTGAGCCATTGATCATATAGCCAAATATTGGTATTTTCCCACTAGTCGTTACGCTTTCAAAAAAGTATCCATGCCAACTAACTGTCACGAAGATGTTGGGCTTTGTCTGTGTCACCACAGTCTAAAAAGTCAACATGATGACCGAGTGTTGACCAGTTGTTAAGTGTGTAGGGTCAAACTTGCGCTTGTCATTTTGCAAATTGGTGCATGTATAGCAGAAATGCCAAGGCACTAGTTTTATATGCTTGTTTTGAGACTAGTTATACACCACAAAGGAGATCCATTCCACACTTTTTATCAGTCTTTTGCCTCTCTTTTGTTGCAGCCACTGCAATGTCTCCTTCCTTCCTGATTTGGACACTGATTACCATGGCAGCAGTAGAAGCTTTGAAGCATCCAGGCTAGCATTTAGTTACCTTTCAAATCAGACGTTTGGTTACTTATTAGAACATTTCAGCATGGAGCAGAGCAGGGAGAGAAAACAGCTCTTTATGCACCAAGAGGCATGAGGGCCAGCGCACACTTCAAGACAATCAGTCCGGCAGAACATTCAATACAGAGTGACTCTTCAAGAAACGCCTGATCATATGAAACCCCGACTTCAACATCACTGTATCACTTTAATAGAAGGAACAGCGTCATTATCTTTGACTCTATTAAAAATCTGAAAACCATATTCTGTGTATGGATGATACCACTAGAGGAAAGAGAAACTTTCTTTTGTTTTCTTTTGTGATGGCTAACTATATCAAATCATTAAGTGAATGAAGAAAATATGTCCTAACATGATAATACCAAATGACAGTGAGTAATAACTGGGTCCTTACAGGTCTATATCTGAGGGCGTCACGATAGGATCCAAACAGAGCGGCCTGCGCTCTCATAAAGGCCCTCGCCACACCACTTCCTGTGGCTGTTGACTGCTTCTTCAGCTTGCTCTTCAGAGAGGACACCTGGTGGAAAACATAAAGAGAGAATGTGGGGGAGAGAAGGAGAGAAAGAGAGGTGGGTGGGGAGAAAGGGGGAGATGGAGGGGTAAAAGTTAAATTATCACCTCAGAAATTGGTGGAAGAAACAGCTAGCCCATTCTGGGTGTGAAGTATCACATTTGCAGGTCATCTCAAAAAAGGAAAGGAAAGAAAAGCTTCAGCTTTTCCTCCAAGCTTATCTGTTGTGCTGCTGAGAGCACCTGCTGCTTTGCTAATTGAGCAGAGGACGGGGGAGCGGCAGGAGGGAGGGGACAGCAGAGAGGAAATGGAAAACTCACATCCTTGCTCTTCCTCTCTCACCCTCTCTCTCTCTCTATGCTGCCACCCCCGCTCTCATCCCATCACCTCCTTGCTTTTTTGCTTCTCCTTCCATTTCTTACTCTCCTCCTCTTTCTTTCCAGTCCTCCTGTTCTTTCCTCCCCTGTTGGCTCTCCCGAACTCCCCCTAGAAAGGGACTCTTGACATAAAATGTCTTTAATTATTTCCCCCTCTCCTGGCTCTGTCTCCAGGACTCCAGGCGAGAGTGGAGGAGCAGCAGGCCCGAGCTTGTTTTAGGATGACAAAAGATTCACCCTGGCCACTGGGCCCTGGGGAGTCTGGGAAGGAAGTTGTCAAGAGGCTCTCCTCACCTGCTCAGCAGTAGTCTGACTGTGTTGTGGCAGAGCGAGGAGGAGGCAGAGATAGCGAGGGACTGCTGCTCTCTGTGTGGGTTGTGCCATCGTAGCACAAAAGCCCTTCATTTGATTGGGTTGCACATTACTGTAATGCAGTGCGGTGTGGGCTGTTAGCAGTAGTACTGGCTAGTATCTCAAATTAAAAGAAAAAAACTATAATTTTACCTTCAGCCTCAATTAGTGAAAAACAGATTAAATGTAATGCCTTACTGGATAACTCCGCATTGTTTTATCTCATATTCTATACTGTCTGCCCATATGCAATAGCCAAAACAGTTCAAATCAATGCTTAATCTCTCTGTGTAGAACTCAGAAGACTGTTGTCTACAAAACTGGTGAGGATTCAATGTTTTGCTCATGGGCACAAGCACAGTGCTGAATGAATCAGATAAGGATGTTCCACCTCACTTGACCACTTTTCTGTCTGAATATGGGGCGTGAAAACTGACTGAGCATGCAGAACTGAGTAATTAACAGCACAGCATAATTAACATTTTTGGTTAGCAGTCTGATTATTACATTAATACTGCACTGCATATTTCATCAGTCCATTCAATAACTTCTTAATACAGTGCTACATTTTGTGTGTGAATGCATGCCAGTGCTTTTGTGTTCAGTGTAGGTTTCAGATATTCATGTGTTAATTTTCTGGCTTGTCCACCTCTGTAAAGCAGCATGGAACATTTACAACAAATTCCATATATCACTATTATTAGTTTTAATTGGTAGCAGCAATATTTCGTGGGCACAAAGAGAAGGAAAAAAAGATGAAAGCAGAGGAAAATTTGAGGTTGTGTCAACCTTTAAATGATCCCAGTTCTTCCGTAATGTGATAAAATTTTGATCAGGTCTACTTAAATCAGAGATGGCCAAATATATCATGCTGTGTTAGAGGGATATCGCGGTCTGGTGTCTGCAATTAACCCATCTGGAAAACTTCAGGGAGGAAAAGCAAAGTGTTAGCATGGCTCATACAAAGGACAGACAGAAAGAAACAGAGAGGCTGGGAGAGAGCGAGACAGAGAGAGTGGCAGTCTTAAACTGGGACAAAGACAAAACGAACAGCGTCGATTCTTCTCCCCTGGGCTTTCCCACTCTCCACAACGTCCCCGTGCTGCCATTGCAAATGCTCCCAGGCATCAAACAGGAAGTTTATCACGGATAAATTAACAAGTGTCATCTCCATATTCACTCATTGTGCTAAATGCTTTTATGTTTATGTAAAGCCCTTTCTGGAATTAATATTTCATGTTTATGTGCGTTTGCACTGCCTTTTTTTTATCCTTGCAAATCATTAAACTGTCTTTTTTCGGGGGGAGAATCAAAGCGAACACAATGTCAGTCTAAGTGGGGGAGGCATACCCCAAAGACTGTCACAGAAGACGGGATAGCGGAGTTTACTCTGCACACAGAGTTCCATACAGCGGCTTTGAACGGGTGAGAGCACTGCAGTGGCAAACACTTTTTAATGAGGTGGGGACACCACTTCACTGGAGTTTTGTTTCCCAGTGTTGGAGAAAAATGGGTGATAAAGCGAGAAGTTCAAAGTTCCAGGTTTTTTCACGGGTGAGTTCAAGCATGATGAAAAATGCTCTTCTTTAGTCACAAGCAGTGGTTAATTAAATTGTCATATATAACAAATATACAGTAGTGGTAGTGCATGACAAATACCAGAATATCATTTTTGCTAATAGAAAAAGGGAGAACAGTCTACGGAGCACTCCTTAACATATTTCTGATACCACAAAATAAATGTGTGTTTAGTGGTTGGGTTTTGAAAATGGCGCCTACGCCGCAATCATCAGGTATGCCTCCACGGTAATGGCTCTGTCAAACTAATTAACTTCTACAGTTTGAGTGAAGCTAACGAGATGCGTACAGGCATCAGAGGAAGGCCAGGCTCTACAGGTGATAACCCAATTTGGCAGTGACATTTTTTAGTGTAAAGTCACAGTGGCGGTGATGAGATCAAAGGCAGAGAGTCCCCCATTGGGTCCAATTAGAACTATAGCATTGTACAGGGAAGGGGTGCGGGGGGAGGGAGGGTGGAGGGAGTGGGTGGATGGAGGAGAGGGAGGAAAAAAAAAACTGTTGAGTTATGATATTCATAATCTATGCAGAGGGGCCTTTCCAGTACAGGTCTTCTCCCCATAGCTGTGATCTTTTCAATTTACATCAAGGGAAGATGGTCGGGGATGAAAGCGGGGCATCCAAAGCGCGCAGCCTACAGAGGGCAGACATGGGGCCTCATTAAGGCCCAGCCCAGCCAGGCCCAAACAGGGTTTGAAGTGCGTCACATAAAGAGCATGGGGTCAAAGGTCAGACATAGAACAGATCTCCATTTAACTCTCCAGCTGGAGATGGTAATTAGCAGGTGCAATGATGATCCCTGCCTGACTGGAAGGGATGGTACCACTGTAGGTGACACCAGGCATCTGTGTGAATGGGTGTGTGTCCGTGCACATGTAGGCACAACGATGCCTCGATGCATTGCTATGAACACACTCCTCCATCAAGGAACCTGCATTACACTCAGATGCATGCGAATGCTGAACTTGCAGGTGATGTATGTATCGTAAATTTACACCTACAATAGCTTTTAGTGATTATAAAAATCCTCTGTATGAGATGGAACAACTGCTTCTGACCTATTCTAAAATTCAACCGAAGAAAACAATTACAGTTTATCATTTTATTTTGTGTGTGACAACCAACTCTGTATTTCATATGAAGTGCTCATATAATTGGATGGAGCACACATCATATAAAACCTGATCATTGCTGTTATCTAACAATTAGACATTAGAATCTCTACTTTTATTTATATACAAAAAACACAACATAAAACATGAGAAAGGGTGAGAGGAGAGCTGACAATATAATACTTATTATTGTGTAATGGAAGAGAGGAAAAAAGTTACACGCAAAACTCTAAATATATATTTAGAATTTCTCTCTATTTTTTTACAAGCGCATAAAAAAACCTACCCAAATAACGACCCTGACACTTGTCTGTTGGTTAAAAAAAAAAAAAAAAAAAAAATTAAATAAAGAAATAAATAAAAAAAAATAAAAAGTTGGGTTTTCTTCTCACAAAAAAGAGAATGTTTTGTTTAAGATTCTGTCCAGGGAAAGAAAGCCATGGGGACGCAATTAAAGAACTACAAAGAAAAAAAATAGTTATGAAAATCTCCCACTTTCTTTTGATGTGCTGCAGTCTGAACTGTACACACACGTACACACAAACACGCACACAAATGTGAACAAAGACACACCGAGAGCAGGCATATACTCTCAGACATGCACACACACGCTCTCACACACACAAACACACACACACACACACATACTCACACATTCTTGGAATCTATGAAATTCATTCACTTGTTCAATTTAAAACAAATAATAAATATTTTATGATTTCTTTTAAATTAACCTTTATTTTTAGTCTTACGGTAAAACGGCACAATAATGGGGATTTAACTACAGTGTCTTATAACGTATCGCATAAGATCATTAACTTCCAATTTTTTCGTATGATAGCAAAATTAACTTCAGTGAATATTAAATTTGCAAAGTGATGTGATTAAATAAATAAGTACAAATGGAGAAGGACTAGAATAGATAAACTATTAAGGCACGTAGTGAGACATATAATTTTCAGTCATTAAGTTTGTTATCTTCTCTTAAGTTAATGCAACACAATACATTAAAGAGACAAAATTTTAAAAAAGGGCGAGGAAGCAACGGGGAGGAAAAGTCTGTGTGTGGGTGTATGTGTTTGCGTGTGTGTTTTAATAGGGCTATCTCATTGCCATGAGACTCTCCCCGGTGTGGGGTTACTTTGTCAAGCTGACCTCTTATAGCAGCTGAGCAGCTGAGTTTTGCATACATAATTAACTACAGCTAAATGTCATCTCTCACTTCAATAACTAACGCAGTGGGTGATGCTGCTCTCCCTTTTTGACTTCTAATCCAGAGTGAACCGCCGGCAGAACGAGTATGTGAAAATGAAGTGCAGCTTTTAAACTCCGCATGAGTAAATGATAGGCTGCTAATGCTGCACGAAGAGTCTATGCACAGTTCAGTGCCATTTAAAACAATCGTAACCGGTAACAAGATGTTTCAAATAAGCGTATCTCTGTGTTTGCAGATGGTTAAGTACAGACACAGAAGTAAACGCAAAATCAAATTCTTTCAAGCTTGTTATTACATGTTGTAGACACAGGGACCGTTTCTGGTAAAGTACAGCGTGTAACTGAGGTGGAGCAACCATACTCCCAGCACTGAGTTACTATCGGTTAGTGCAGCATGTGAGGGGCTTTACTGTAGGTGGCTCTGCTACACTAAGAAAACACTAGTGAAATGAAACACACTTGGCCGAATTTACACTGAAAACTGGGGAATCTGGTGGACAGAACAAAAATCTGTGAGTAGCAGAAGTTTACTCCTGAACTAGATCTGAATGTCACTGCCGAACATTCCTGGCCGACAGTGTGCCACTGCTCGGTGTGTGTCTGTGCATCTGCATGTGTGGTGAGTGTTTGCCTGCTGTCGGCTGTACTCCATTGCAGACGATGATGTAGATGTTGTTTTCAGCGAGCATCGGAAACTGAACACCAAATTAAAGCCGCGATGTTTGATTAAGTGTGCCAGGTGATCTCAGGAGAGGAGCGCAGACACAACCGCAACCCCCTCATTCATTTGTAAACCTCCAAATGCAGGCTTGAAATACAGGAAGTAGGAGTGTACGCTGTAAATTTCACCCTTTATTGGGAATACAAATGATCAAATGTATGAAGGCTAGGAATGTATGGGTACACGGTGTCAGCAAAGTAGCGAGAGGCAGAGAGGAGGAGAATAGAAGGAATTAGGCTGTGATGTGAGAGAGAGCATCTGAAAATAAAGATGTAAGCTGCATTGTAGCACCTCACCTTGAATATGTGGCACAGAAAGAATAATACATGAAAAAACTCTTCCGTCAATGGTTTGAGATCAATTACTGGGATCAAATAAAAATCTGATTCAGTCACACACTGTTTGTTTTCAGAATTAACAGACTCCTAATTTGCTATTCTTGGATACTTTTTAATGACTAGCGCGGTAAACAGCCCCACCAACCAAAAGCCAATTATAACTTTATCAGCACAATCTCTGCGTGGAAGAGGAACTGTGGATCTCCCAGAAAGAAACAAAAATACCTTGATCTTCCAGGGAACAACTACAGTTTTTTTTTATTTTATTTAGTATTTATTATCGGTGTGCTTGTCAACATATTGATTTTACTGACATAAGCACAGTCTCGAGGCGATTAGTATGATTTATTAGGTGAAAAAACTACTGGAACTTTCAGTCCAACTTAGGCATTCTTTAAATATGCAAAACCCTGCTAAAAACACACAATGTCAAATTTAAAAAAACAAAAACAAAAAAAACCCCCTCTCTCTCTAATATTAATGTTGATGTAAAAAAGAACATAAAGGAAAAACTCAAACTAAAATAAAACAATCAGAAGTTCCTTGAGTCCTTGAGTCTATATTAAAAAAGGTGAATGTTAAGAATGACTTTTATTTAATATAAAAGCACGTTACAACCCAAAACATGATAAATGAAAATCAAAAAATATTTAAAGAGATTGATGTGTTTAATTTATTTCTACAGTCAAAGACAAATCCGGAATAAAAGTGAAATTAAAGTTGGATTTTTGATAAATGTGATGCTTCCAATTATAAAAATGTCAAAAGCTATTCTAAAAAGATTGTTGCATCCTTTTTTGACCCCGTTACCAATTACTCTCTTGTTCAGATCTTTCCTTTTTCTGCTAAACGGAACCGCTACTGGCATGGTAGCATTTGTAATAGTCAATAAATCTAAAATATTATGTGTGAAGTTGCGGGAAAAGACCATTAAGGGGCGGGCACTAGTGGAGCCAGTGTAGGGGTCCTGTCTGAAAGGGGGCGGCTAATTCAGGACAACTGTGAACTCTGAACCTGCTAAAAGCACGGCCACTGGTCAGCCGGGCCAGGTAATAGAATCCACATGTGCTCACAGCCTGCATCGCCATAATTAGACGGATCTCTAAAGGTTTGCTTAAATCAACATCAGAGTGCTTTGTTGTGCCTCTTAGTACGACTTAAAATGCACACAAAAATTGCCTGTGGCCTTTACCTTTTTTATCCATTTCATGCTTTACTTATTCATACAACGTGATGCTGGGCTTTTAAAGTAAGAATAATCATGACTTCATAGGGCTTTGGTTTCACACTGAATAAAGCCTGAGCGTTAAGTAGCCAGTGTTACAGTGAGAATTAGAGAGACATGAAGAGCAGTTTCAATAGCTCAGACGCAACGCACGTCGGCTCTGCACAGGCAGAGACTCGCTCAGTATTAATCAAGATTTCAGGCCTCTGCTTGACAAACTGCACAATGCCTCAAACATCTCCTTGTGTGTAAACACAAACATCAAATGCCATGTGGCATGTCCTCATCACTAACAAGCAAATGAACAAGAGACCTGGAATTCCACTCAATTAGTACCTGCTTGCTTCCTTATTAATCTACTAGCCCGGGTGAAAAGATGAGAGGAGGCAGGAAAAAAATTGAATTGGAATAAAAACAACAACAACAATTTGTTGCATTAAATATATTAATGCCAGTGAAGTTTCAGTTTCAGGTGGTGTAATTTGACATGATGTGTGGGCTATGTTCTGTCATTAGTCAGGAAAAATGGTGAGTAGGGGATCAAAGCGAAAAGGCTCTGAGCCTGCCACTTAATTTATCACACGGCAAAGACAAAGGCTTTTCTCTCTGCTACTGTCGCTTTTCAAAAACCCTGACTCCTTTTTATGACAAACTCAGTTTGCAATTTAATTTAGGACTCGAGTCCCTGAGTGCAAAAAAGCAAGCAGGCAGGAAGCGAAAGGAAGGCACTGTAGCCAGACAGACACACAGGCAAAGAAGCATGAGAAGCAGAGAGCGGGTGCAAGAGACGTCCAGGCGGGCGGTAAGTACTGAGAGAGAGAGAGAGAGAGAGAGAGAGAGAGAGAGAGAGAGAGAAAACGGCAGACAGGTGTCTGGAAACTCGAGCAGCCAGGCAGTAAGGCTGGCGATAAGGCAGACAGGCAAACAAGCTAAAAAGTAGGCAGGTAACTGTATGAATGTAGGAAAGATCGGATCATTTCAGGTAGTAAGAGGCCATTCATGCACACTGGCAGTCGTAGTAGGCTGAGCAGAGCTAAATCAGGAGAACCAGAGAAGTGTGGGAGTGTGAGAAGGTCTGGGGTCCGCCGGGCAGTGGATTGAATTATATACTGCTGCTATGGCAGGAGTCCGGTAGGCGGTGGAACCTGAGAATATACTGTTCGCAGCGTGGGTAATAGTGCATCTGCAGTCTCAGCGGGGCCTCAGTGCCTCACATAGGAGCTTTAATACACACACCCAGAAAAACAGCTAAACAAACAGATTCCTGCTTCGACAAAGACAGGAAGACAAGCACGTGTGTCCTTCTCTAGGTTTGTGTGTAAGTATATAAGAGTGTGTCTGTGTGTGCGTATGTGTGTCAATGTGACGCCGTGGCGATGCTTCCTGTAGCACTGACCGGCATCGGTGCTCCATTAATTAAAGAGACGATGCACTGGCAGGTGGCTTCACTGCCCACACTGGTAATTGGCCCCCTTCTTCCCACTCTCTCCCCCTAGAAAATCACCCATCTCTGCCTTTTCTTTTCTTTTCTCTGCCTTGTTCCCTCCTCCTATCTCTCGCTCTCAGAAACGTGCCAGTGGGCAGGCAGAAATGCAAGACTTTGTGAAATAATGATTAGAATGGATGGAGATGAAGGGAAGGGAGTTGCACTTTTCCCCAGAAGCCTCTGATGGTCGGGGAATGCTGTTTGCCTTCAAGCGTCATACGAAGCGACGGGAGTTTACTTTAGACAGCCACAATCTGAGGAGCCAGTACTGCAGTCATTAATGATGCGGGGAGGGGACAGAGCTATACTTTGACAAGTTTCTGCATGTATATGTATTGTTATGCCGGGGTGGGTGTGTGTGGGGGTGTTGGGTTGGGGGGGGGTGTGGGTGGGTGTGTGGGGGGGGGGGGGGGGGGGGGGG
>JAQLOL010000020.1:10986697-10997686 GCA_029783665.1 Naso thynnoides | reverse complement strand
CCCATCTGAAAAAGTAAAAAGCTTAATGGTGAGTATATTCTTAGATTAACAGCTACATAAAAAGGAATTGAATGACTATTTTGATATTTATTTCATTTGTAAGTATTGTAAGCAACAGACAGCAAAAATCATAGATTCTTCTATCTGAAGATTTCTTGTTTAGTCCACATAATTATCAAATGAGTGATGTTAGACTTTGGAGGCTGGTCAGACAAAATTAAGAAAACTGAAGATTCAAGCTCAGTGTGATGTAACTTGTGAAAATAACCACAAATAACATCACACCCTAAAAATTTAAGTATTAATTTTGAAAAAAGATACTCAATAGACCCTTTAAAATAAAACAAACAATAACCAACAAAATGAATAATTAAAATCAATTTGTTATCTGAAAAAAAAAAATAAAGAAAGAAAGAAAGTGAAAACTACTGTGTAACAACAGATGTACGTTGAGTGCACTGAAAGAAATTAGAAAGGTATATTTTAATTACTGCAAAATAACACAACACACTGGAAAACATGGGCATTAACATCCATATGTTGCTCTTTAACCGAATCATATTATATGTAGGGCACGGCCACTGAAAATCAGTCTATGTTTACCAAAAAATACAATGACTCTCAAAATGGGAAACATTGTTGAGACCAAAGACGATTTTACGGCCTCAGTTGGACAATAAAGTTTGATTCAATTCCATTCCATTAAATTCAATTCAGTTCAGTTCTATTTTATTCTACCTTATGTGTAGAGGGACAGACACATTAATCTGGTGCCACTGGATGGTTTGAAAAATATTTAAAAATTAGTAGGTAAAAAAAGAAGAAAGTTTCTCCTTAATTCTGCCACTGGTTAGATTTGACTTTTAGTCACTGACTTGTGGCTTTAAAATGTGACTTAAAGTTGTTTTGAGCATTTGTTTATTACTGCCGAACTCAGCCATAAGTAACCACTTATTTACCTAGAAAGACTTTTTATAAGAATACTGAGAAGAATAATGCTATAACTGCTATTAAGCCCAATATCTTGATCTATCTATTAAAGAATTTTAACATTAAATCATTTAGCAGGATATTTAATTGAGTTTTTCTTCCAACAAAATAGTAAATATAGTAAAACTTAGACCTCCTCCTTCACAGCCTGCTAAAAACCTAAAAGGTGAAAGCGTCAAAACTCTCCTTTTACGCTACAAAATAATCTTTGTATTGTTATTATCGTGTCATTTTTGTTTTATGTGATATTTTTCTTCATATTCAAAGTTAGCGGCAAGGAAAGGTTGAATCATAGAGTACATTTCCCAACCACCATGATGAATAAAATCAACAAAAACAGTCAAATAATAGAAACCATATTTATGATGAGGTTTACAGAGGCAGCAATAATCGGATAGCTTTGGGTCAGTGTGTTCCTGGCCAGAATGATTCAGAAGCCACAGGCTTGTAATCGACTTAAGCAACAGCAAAACAAATAGCAGGCCTGTTGCTCTGCACTTGAGCCGCCGTCTTCGTCGTTTCATGAATATACTGTACTGACTTTCATCGACATTTATACAGATACATGCACACAGAGCAGCTAACAGAATTTAATTATCTAATCAGCGCATGGAGGACACCCCCATGATTAAATAAGATAATGATGAGTCTTCACAGAGTGTTGAAAATCACATTTTACTGTCAGTGATGAATAGCTTTTTGACGTCAGTGTATCCCTTATGGTAAAGCACAAAACTGTATGAGCTATTGGCACTTATACCCCAAAAAAGCAGCTCATTTTACATAACCTGGCTTCCCTTCTTTGCATTATTTTTTCCAGGTGCGCATCTGAAGTTCACCTAAACGCACGCAGATTTGTAGAAGAGCTGTTACTTCTGCTCTACATTCAGTTTCAATCAAATCTATTCACATTTGTTGGATTTGCGTTGGGTGGTAATGAACCCCTGAGAGGGCTAATATGATGAGAGCATGGTGCTCGCACTGGCATGAAATATGGAGCAAGGTGATCCAGGCCATTCATTATGTTGAGGGGCCACACAGGAGAAGGCGCGCCATGGGAGGAATCATGAGAACAACTCGAAGAACGGCTGGGAAAGTGTGTGAACACGCGTGTCTGCACTTTTACACCGAGGTTTTAGCAGCAGAGCTCAGTGCATGACCAGCACACATGGCAGTGTGTGTGTGTGTGTTTACATATCTATATGACAGGTGTGTGTGAGTAAGACGGTGGCTGAAAAAATGAGAGAAAAAAGACAGAAAGTGGCAGGAGAGAAAAGGAGGG
Source organism: Naso thynnoides (assembly GCA_029783665.1). NCBI lineage: Eukaryota > Metazoa > Chordata > Actinopteri > Acanthuriformes > Acanthuridae > Naso > Naso thynnoides. The sequence goes on along the minus strand of JAQLOL010000020.1, from coordinate 10,995,414 downwards.
GGTGTAAACAGTTGTGACGACCCTACTCGTGATCGTGTATGTATGTGTGTGTTTGCGTGTGTTTCAGAGGTGGTCAGCCTTACCAGCAGTAGTCGAGAAGATGCGGGGGCAGTACAGGGATGAAGATGTGCTGCCAGTACATAGGAAAGAGCAGAGCAGCCGCACCGTGGACACATGCAGTTAACTACAGAGAAAGGAAGAGGGAGGACAATCTCAACCAACTTTTCAAGGCAATAGCATGCAAACAAAGACAAAAATATCCGTCTATGCTGTATGTTTACTGGCAGTTTTTTTCTTTTTTTTTTCAAAATGAGGATTCGTGTGATTTCAGTCTCGAGATTTTCCCCAAAGACAGAACCACAAGTCAGAAAATAGTAAAATGACTATGAGCTAAATATACTGCTCATCTTCTCTCTTTCTAATACAGTTCTGTAACTTCTGCAACTGTGATCAAGTTTCACTCGGCTGAAGTCGACTGAAGAAGTCTAGAGTAGCACACATCCACTCCCTTCCAAACAGTAGCCTGCTAATTTCCTGCTTTTAAAATCTAGAAGTCTGATCAAGGTGGTGATGCTTCGTGTTGATGTGTCAATGCACTGTATGTTTAATTTCATCAAGTGAGCCTTTAATCTTTCTCACTAACAAAAGCCCTCGGTAAAACCACGGTGCACTGACATGTCTGCTGCTGTTGTGATGAACACAACCTGCGAGGTGTTGTTGGAGGAAGAGAAAACAGACTGAGAGGCTGAAGATCAACTATTCATCTTAAACTCATGACAGAAACACAGCAGAGGAGACAAAGATTGATGAGGGGGTGAAAAAAGAATTAAAAAGACATGAAATGAGGCGAGGCGACGCTTGCTTTACTCAAAGAGAACATCAAACTGGAGTTTATTCCATATTGGTCTATTTGCGGTGGGTCATCACTGTAGCCATGGCATTAGGCAAAAAAAATATTTAAAGCCACGGTTCTAACTGGTTTTGAAATAAACTGCAAAATAGAAACCCAGTGCTCATAATAAACTGTTGTTCAATTCAATGTCAAAGTATGGATCGTGCACAAAAGCAACAAAAGGAGACCAAAACAGTGCTGACAGTAACCATAAAAATCAAAATTATCCCAGCTCACATGACCTACAAATTAGAGAAAATAACCTCTTTTCGAACAAATAATGAGAAGCGAACACATGAAGATGACAATTCCTTTCAAAGGAGCTTTCTGCATTGTCAAACCAACATCACACATAAAATTAAAGTCATTGTCTCCCATTGTCTTAAAGCCAGCATCCCCTTCTTGACATCCCATCTCATGAAAACCCAGCAATAGTAATGACCTGCAACACACACACACTCACAGACACACAGACACAGCAGGAGAAAGAGGCGTTAGCTCATCCCCCAGATTAAAATAACATGATTAAATATGGAAAGAGAACAGAGGTCTGAGGGGCTCCTGCGGGACTTCATTAGGGCAAATTGCCAAAGAATGAAACATGAGTTAGCCAAGAGAGACCGCGGGCTAGGCCAATACCGCCGGGACCCCGGAGCAGCAGCCGCTGTTATACTGCTGTGGCTTCACAGTCAATGTGTGAAACGGACACACACTATCACACACACGCGCGCAACCACCATGAGACCCCCTGCTCGCTGACACACACAGTGTCACAATTGACCAGCCAAAAGCGGGCGAGCTTGGCGGCTGAAAACCACTGCTGCCAGAGGAAAAAAAAAAAGCGAGGGCCCCACCCTCTGAATCCAGACAAACGTCAAACCTGGACATCTGAGAAGCTTAAAAACAAAAAGTGTGTGTGTGTGTGTCCGCCCATGTGCCTCCCTCTCTGCATGTTTGTTTTAACTGCATTCATTTTTCATATCTGCTGTAAAAAAAAAAAAAAAAGCAATGATCTTTTTTTATTGTCTCCATGCAGTCTCTCACACACACAGTCCCACAATAGTTAGGACTTAATCAACATTTAATTGGTGTCTTGCTCTGTGTATCTGCATATGCATATCTCCGCTGCCTGCCGTCTTCGAATAAAACACAACAATGCCACGCTCCTGTCAGGATTAATTCCCTGGCAAACAGTTTTGGTTTTTTTTTGTTAATTCTGAAAATAAATCAATGCTATGAATATTAATGTGTGAAAGTGAAGCACTTGGTGGAAGAGCTGCTATCAAAATCATCACACCCTTTTTCCAAAGCAATGATGATAAGGGGCCATTAAATTGTGATGAAGAGAGGTCAGCAATCGGGTGCTGATATACATACATGCATGCGTACGAGTGTCACACGCACGCACACACTAAGTAGAAAGCCAACAGGCGGGTGTATTCCTCCTCTGGGAGTGCGAGACAAGCCCCAGCCATTCGCTGGTACCAGGAGGTAATGGCACAGAACACCTCGCTAACCAACTCCAATTATCTCCACCAGACCTCAAGGTGAGCCCCCCAACTGGCATGATTTACTCTCAGGTTAAAAGAGAAAACAGGAGTCTCTCGCTCTGATTCTCTTCTTCCCAGGCTGGGTGGCTGGCTTAGGGGAGTTGGCTGAGAGGGGTAGGGGGTTAGTGAAACTAAGATAATGATTTATAAAGCAAATCTAGATTTCTGTTTTCCTTTATTTGCTATCTCCAAAGCGATGGAGGTGGCAGTGTGCCTGAGATAAGGAAACTTGGAGGGAACTCCAGAGTAATAGTTCACATATTTGCTTCTCTAATTCGACGGAATACAAATCCCTGTGTCCTTGTTCAGGTTTTAGAACGAATGAGGCAAAAAGTAAGTGGAAGATAAGTGGAAAAAAGAGAAATTGTACTATTCTTCTTTTTTTTCTTCATTTACGGGGGGGTATGGGGTCTTCACATGAGAGTGGGTCATGAGAGGCTAAGGCTGATAAAATATTTGCCAGGCTGATAAATAATAGATGAGTGGAGCCAAATGGCTTACACGCTCCACAAAAGACCTGGGTGCTTAATATTCCATTCAATGGAGAATCACAGATACAGTCCCCAAGAACAAATACAGGATTAGGTGCTGGGTCCAGTCCTCAGGGACCAGGGCTCTGCCCGGTAATGAGGGGCTGCCTGCCTCACACACTATGTGTGTGTGTGTGTGTGTTCGTGTGTGTGTTGCCCCTTCCTCTGAGAGAAGCTAACCGATTATACAGCGACAGCCTGCTTCAAAAAGCAGTCAAGGTCTTTGGTTCTGCCTTGAGAGCTTTCCTGGTTCGCCGTCGCAGAGACAGAAAGTGTCCAAGCTAACACTGGTTTTCCCAGATCCATTCAACGGGACTAAAGGATGCAGTGACAGAATGAAAGAGAGAGAGAGACGGAAAGACATAAAGAGATGAAGAGGGGGAAGAGGAGTGAAGAAATAATGTGAGAGAATTTGCATTGCATCTTTAAAGCAGGTAGCAATAAAGCTAAGTTAAGAGGTCAAACACCAGTTTTGTCTATAATGCAAGATGAGTGAGTCAATAACGTCCCAGTTACATACTTTAAACTAAGAGCATATAGTAAGTAATTCAATTCAATGTCCCTGAATACTGCTGTAGGAACAAGTAGACAAAAAAACACTCCTTTTATACTAACAGGAAATTACACAATGTTTGAACAATTGCTGTCAATCAAGCTGCAACTGGAATGTCACTACCAATTAAACTTCACAAATAGACATCAAAATGTTCTTCAAAGATTTAAGAGTTATTTTTTGTTTTCTGCTGTGTCTGCAGTGCTGTTTCACCACCATCTATGATTTGTTTTAATACTTTCCAGCTGTGAGCAGCCACTCCATTTCATTTGTACATTGCATTGTGGTATAATTATGTCCATCAACAGCACACTCAAAAAACAAGTTACTGTTTTTGTATACAGTTGTTTTATACACACTTGTGTCATGTATGTGCTGTCAACACACCACATACTTAAAACACGCTTAGGATTTGTATGTCATAACGGAGTTACAGCTCATGTTTTTTTCTGCAGGAAATGAACCAAAGACTGAATTATGACAATACAAATTCACACAGTTAACAAAACAATATGTTGTATACATGTGGGCAGCTATTTTAGACTTTCACAAGCCATCAAACAGCTCTTCATATTCATACATCATCACATACAGACAAGCTCGTGCGTCTACATGACTGAACAGCAACACATCCCCTCGACAGTGATGTTTCCTTAAAAAGCTGGACCCACCAGAGACCTCAGATCCACTCAGCAATGCAACTCTGAGCTCTGCAGACTCTGTCAGTAAGCAGTGTGTTTCCACCCACACCATTCCTCTATACCTGAGCAACTGGACATGTTGAAGAGAAACAGACAGAAAATGGAGACGCTGTAGGCCACGTGCACCTCTTTCAGTTTCTTTCAGTGTAATGAGGATTTAGCCATTTTACTGTACTTGTAATGTTCCAACGCTCTTTCCCTCTGCTTAGTGAGGGAACCTACCGCATGTTAAATTATAGTGAGAGCCGCCTGTGAGACAAATAGCTGCTACAAGAAATGTGATTCAATTTGACAGGAGGAATGGTATCAACAGAGAGTTGCTCTTGACCTCTTCACATCAGCCTCAAACACTCATTTTCCCTGCTATAGCATTTCCTTTCTAACTCCATCCCTACACACTCCAAATTCAATCCTCTCTTTTTCGTTCCCAGCCTCATCTTCATCTCATTTATTCATTTCTTATTCAGTTTCTCTCTTGCTGCCTGTCTGTCCACCTCTTCTCCTGTTGGTTTATCGCTGCAACCCTTTCCCTCTCCACTTTGTCTCACAGAGTAAGTCAACAATTACCTGCTCTGCTTCTTCCTCTGTTGACAAACCCCGGTGTCAGCGCAGGTGTGCCATAAACAAGTAGGTGGCACGGAAGGGTGTGTGTGTGTGTGTGTGTATGTGACTGGACGACACAGATACCGCCAGGCCTCCCACACACACGCACATATACACACACAGTAACTGATTCTCTTGCAAAAAGACATAAGACATAAGGTACAAACACCTGTGCGTGCAGCAGACACACAGACAGATGCATGCAACTGAGACACAAACACCCACAACATGCACATATGCACCTACACGGTCACAGCGGCACAACACACACATTAAGTCAGACACATGGTACGGGGCTGAGATAAGTCTATTGAGGGGAAAGAGGGTGGAGGAGGGGGAGGATGTCCCGATGTTCTGCAGATGCCCGACAACAGAGAGACGCATTACGATACCCAGGAACAGGGAGGCAAAGTCAGCGAGGAAAAGAAGTATAGCCAGAGTGAGTGAAAGATGGACAGACGGATGGAGAATAATGTCAGCGCTGAGGAATAACTAAGATAGTGAGAAAAGTAGAGAGAGAGACAGTCGGGCAAAGAGAGGAGAAGAAGAAAAACGGTGGAGAAGGCAGGAAACAGAGAGACAGCTGGCACTCTAGGGCATGGTGGATGGATAGCTCCTTGTTAGCATAGGCCTGACAGGCTGATGAGAGGGCTGCTGTCAGCCGGAGCCACGGCCGGGCTGTGTGAGTTTGGGCAAGAGGCAGGGCAGAGGCTGGGCTCGAGAGCTGGGGGGCCTCGGCAGATGAAAGACACAGAGGGTGGTGGGGCGATGGTGGTGGTGGTGGGGTTCCTCCCCACTGACTAGTTAGAGGAAGGGCCGATGCAGTCCTATTATACGGCCCTATGACAAGGCTGCACGCTCGGCTGGATCCCGCCCCTGCGCCACCGCCGAACAGCCTTTTAAAACAGTGGTACCATTCACCTCCGGTCACGAAACAGCAATAAGTCAACTGACGCTTTGTTGTAAGATCATGATTTATTCCTTTGCTGTTGGCTGCTTGCGAGACGCGCCGGCCATGTACTGGCAGACTGACACACTGGGTTCACCGGGGGCTTTAACACAGGCAGCACCTAGAGCAGGCAGAATAAATGTAGTATATCTGTGTATGTGTGTGTGTGTGTGTGTGTGTGTGTGTGTGTGTGTGTCTTTCTCTCTCTCTTTCCACTTTCTATTCCCTTTTTCTCTTTGCTTGGCTGAGAGGCTGGACAGGCGGAGGTGGTGAAAAGCAGCTGGATGGTGCTAACGATGTTACTAACAATACCTTCTCTCATCCATTCTCTATCTGTGGCAAGCAGTCTATAGAAATATTACCTTTCCATGCAGTCGCTGCTAACACTCACTTCAAGAAACATTTTGACAAACTCTGACATTAATTATATATTTCCCAGCCTTTAAGATATTTGATCACGACACAGTGGTGTGGATAATGAGCTCGGCTCTTTGCAGTGGCTGTAAGTATACAGTATATACAGTATACTCTGAGGTAGCCGGCTTAAAGAATTACGGCAGCCATTCCCACTTGAACTGAGGTCAATCTACGCAAGAGCAAAAAATAACGCATCACAGGAGCAGTAATAACATCAGGCCTGCGAGTAATCCCAGTGGAGAAGTAAAAAATACCTTTGTAGTACAGCTCCTGACATACATCGCTACCAAACCAAAACACCTCTCCCTGAGGAAGATGGATGGAGAGACAGATGAGTGGATGAAGGATTGCAAAGGATAAAAGGCTTACAGAGGTAAGGGTCTGATGCGGAAGCTCTTAAAAAATCCTGTCGGCATAAATTTGTTTAAAATGGAAAAAAAAAAAAGAAAAAAAAGAAAAAACAAGTCAAGATTAGTCTCCGCGCTGCAGAAAACTGTAAATCACAGACAAAAATCACCCTTACCCCCTCTTCCTGCTAAAAAGAAAAACACTTTCACCCTTGGGTCTGATAATTTACATCATGTAACTCTTATGACACAGCGCCGTGTGCAGCCTACACCCCGAGTGGAGGTGCTGCTGGTCTGAGGAGCCGAGGGGAGACAGGTGAAACTCTCTGAAGGCTCAGTAATTTTTACAACTCTTCTTGATTATAGCTCCTGTGGGAGACCTTGGGTACCATTCCCTCCAGCACCCATCATCACCACAGGCCCCTCCGGCTGTTCAGTGTTCTGCAGCCTTGTAGATACCGAGGCAGGGCCGGCTACACTACAGATACAGATAGGACTTGGGATGACATCACTTCCCTCTCCAATCTCATCTGTCATAAACATTTGGCTCTGCCTCATCAGCCACAAAGATAACAGGGGAAGGGAGGGGGGTGGCGTGAGGAACAGAGGGGAGGAAGAGGGGGAGAAAGACAGAGATGTTTCCTCCCTCATACAGACAGACAGAAGGGACTTCAAATTATGAGTGAGAGTTACGACATGTAATAACAGATAATTTAAGGCTTTTTGGCCATTAATATGTTACAGTTATGAGACAAACAGTCAAATATAATCCAGCCTCAGTGTGGATTTCATTTCTTGTCAGAACATGGTGATAGTGCTGCTGTCTGACTGCAGGACGCCCGGGCTAAGACGGGCGGGGGACGCCGAGAGATCAGTCCAACTCTCTCTGTACAAGTAGCGTAGCCATGTCAGCTAAATATTCTCATCGTATTACTTTGGGCTTGATATCCTGCTGGAATATTGATGAGGAGAATCATGTTCAATCTAAGAAACGGTCCTGATATTTGAGCTATATACTTTTTAAAGTAGGCAAATGGGTATGTGAATTTGATATGAAGCCAAAAATAGCAACCGTGGTTCTTTATAACTGTAAATTAGTAACATTTTTTATATCAAGATGTAATTTTTTTGACAGAAGTAAGATAGCCCACAAGAATCCCACATAACATACTGAAAACAAATTTAAAAATGAAAAAGCTTCACCTGGTCCTTCAAACTGTTGCAGTATCTGAACTGTTTTCTATCCTATATTTAACCTTGTGCCTGGCTGAGCAGCACTGAAAAATGGCTAGAGCAGAGACTTGACTTGGAGGGAGTAGACTCACAGTGCTAAGCTTGCTTGAGGTAATGATGATGCGCCGTTCATGCAGCATGCTGGCGTAGAGCTGGAGCATGTTGTTGACGTCCACAGCCACAAAGTATTCTGTCAGGTTCCTCTGGAAATAGACAGGAACAGAAGGATATGCAGGTACATTACAAACTGTCCTTGCACAACTTTCCTACAGTCAAGTGTCAATGCTACAGACAGTGAAGTGCCAGAGTGTGCCATAAGACAAGACACACAGCGCCAGCTGAAGAGATCCTTGACTTCAATTTCTAGATATAGTTCTGCAGTAAAAATAATTGGTTAGAAATATGGATTTAAACCATAGGATACAGTCATGTTTGGGAAATAGATAACATATTAATTCATGTTGCTCAGATGTGTCACACTGATTATTTTTCTCATCTGGTGTAGCTCACAATAAAGACTTGGGACACTAAACTTGAGCTACATTTTGAATACAAAATCAACAAAGAACGTGTTCACTTTGAATCCTCTAATACCCGTGGCAATCACTGAACTTCGACATTAAAAGTACAAGCACCACAGGAGATAAAACTGAAACAAGAGGATGATGCAATAATTTCAAAAGGTGACAAGTGTATCTGATTAAAAACGATTAGAGGCAGACATGTTTCCAAAAGCGAGGGATCTTGCTTTATCTCCTTCTGTCTCTTTTCTTTTCTTTTTCCATGAATACTTACGCTCTCAGGGATAGTTGGCAGTCCATTGATATCTGGGGCGATGAAGTAGGAGTGCTGCACAAAACAAAAACATGCAGGAGAAAGAAGAGAGAAGGTCACAAGTGAAGCACACCACTCACACAGAAGAGAATGAGGGGAAGAGGGGGG
>JAQLOL010000020.1:10956236-10972534 GCA_029783665.1 Naso thynnoides | reverse complement strand
CCTGGGGGGGGCACCTTTCCACCAGCAGCATATGGATTTAGACAGGGAGCAGGAACAGAGCAGAGCACCATATGGGTGAGCCACTCCAGACCAGCCACACAGCAACAAAGTAGCGGGTCCATGCTCTGTCTGTCGCTCTGTGTCCTCGTCTCTCTGGCTGCTAACCTGGCCCAGAGTCGGCGCCAGGCTCCAGGTCCTTTTGCCGTCTCTCTTTCAGCTACCTCTCTCTCAGTTCTGGTCAGGCTCTGCCAACCTCACAGACTAATCCAGGAGACTGGGTGGCTTTCTGCTCTGCCCTGGCCTCTCTCGCTCTTTCTCTTCGTGTGCGTGCCAAGCTCGGCCACAGAGCCCAAGGTCTGTCTATTCGTTCTGATTGGAGATGTCCAAGCTGACGGCGATGCTGCCGCTTCACTATCTATCTATCAGTCTACCCATTCTCTCTCCGCCTCCCCCAGAAAATGATCCGGACGACAGGTTGGGTGTCTTCTGTTGCTGCTGCCTACTGTCTCTAAGACCTCGCCGCAGGGAGCAGCCACTGATCCCCCCTCACCCACCGCCCCTCCTTATCAAACTTCATCCAATAAAGCTGCCACCCCAGCACAACACAACCATCACCACAGACAAGCAAGCAACAGCAACAATGAGCTCTGACAGAAGGGTGGATGAGGATATGTATGTGTGTGTGTGTGTGTGTGTGTGTGTGTGTGTGTGTGTGTCATATGTATTTGTGCATTTGAGTGTGTGATGTATGTGAGCGCCTGCCTGCTTCAAGGACTTTGTGCATTCAATGTGAGAGGGTGGTTTTAGCATGTACATTTTGTATGCGTTTGTGTGTGTTTGTGCGTGTGTAGGTGGGTGGCTGAGTTTGACTTGGCTATATGTTTGTATGTGTGCATGTGCCCACATATGGAGCATTGAGGAGGGGCGGGGAGGCGAAGCGGGGTGGGGGGATCGTAGATGGAGAGAGGTTGTTTTTACATATCAGAATCTGTGATAAAATTGAGAACTCAACAAAGATGGAGGGCTCTGTGGCAGAGGAGGTCTCTGTCTCTGCCGTGGGAGAGTGTGTGTGTGTGTGTGTGTGTGTGTCACTGTGTCTTGGCGTGTGCAGCTGTACAACTGTCACACACATCAGAGCTGCCATCGCTGTATGCGCTTGCTACTATTATTAACCACTATGTACGCACACCAATATGTTCCAGAGAGCCCTCCCTGCCGCACTACATATGGCACACGAACCCAAACAGACACACATGTGCGCACACACATATACGCAGGCGCTTGCTTTCCCTGCAAATAAAAACATTTGACTTGCCAGATTTGAGAGTTGTCACAGCCCCGCCCACATCAGTTGTCTGTGTTTGAGAGACAGTCTAAGGGCTGTGAAGACTCATCTCATGCAGGACCACTTATGTGTTTGTATGTGCAGTACAACACAGAAACAGCAGATATATTCCACACATATAAACATACTTGCTATTAAAAACTACTGTACATGAACTTTCTGTCTGATTAATAGACAAAATGGTTCACCTCCGATATATTTGCATCAAAATGCCAACAGCTCATTTTTCCTAAAGATGGAATGGAGCCTGGTTTTCTAATCACTACTTGTAATGTCGTTAAATGTTAAGAGGAAACTGCTGAAGAGGATAAAACACCCCAAGATATAATCTAATAATATCACCAGCGAAAACTTTTGTTCAAGGTTTTGACATAAGCACCCCGTAAGATTTCTGCCTCTAGCCCAACAACAGAGTCTAATGGTGTTTTATTCCAGTAGTTCCATGTGCAAAGAGATATGAAAAGCTCACACACTAAAACTAAACAGAAAAATTACATATATCTACAAACTAGAGCAAATAACACTCAAACTATCTGCAATGCTACATTCCAAAAGCATGAGATGAATAGACCCTTCATGGTGTACTCAACATTGTTCCTATTCCAGCACTTTACAGACTGCTTGTATGAGATACGCAACTCATAATCTGTCTCTTCCTCACCTGTCAGTCTGTTTTCTGTTTCCTACATCATACCTGTATCACTCATAACATTTCTCTTTACATCCTTAACTCTCTTTCCACGCTTCCCTCCCTCCATGACTGGGCCCTATACCATTGGGATATCTAAACAGAAATGGCACAAAGGAGGGTGTTCTTCCAGTTTCTTAACACAGTAAGCCCCCCACCACTACTACCACACACAAACACACACACACACACACACACATCCACACACATCCACACACATCCACACACTCCCCCTGCTTGCCATTTTCCCAAGACAAAAGAAAAATAGGCAGCTAATATATTTGCAGCTTTGCAAGAGGAGGGCGTGTGGAAGGTATGCTGCTAGGCTGGGCTTGGTAGACAGTGGTGTGTGTGTGTGCATGTGTGTGCTGTTTATCGTGAGTGGAGACAGGGGTATCACTCAGTGAGACAGAATACTCTGGGTTCCCCCAGTGGACATTCCTGCTATCACTGCACCACAACACTACAACAGCACACAGCGGCACTGTGCAGCTTTGCACCGCACCCCTGCAGAATAGCACAGTTCAGCAGGGAAGACCAACAAACTTTGCAGCACAGGGCGGCAATGATGCCTTTCTACTCTTAAAAAATAGGCCTAAACTTCACTTTTATTCCTGCTCTATCCGGATTCTTTTTGAAATAATTGTGGTGGGTTAAGTTATACATGGTTGAGGCATACAGCAGGTACTGGGGGAACTGACATGTGAGAGATCTCAGTGTGCTTGGCTTGACTGCCTCTTAACACAAATATGTATGCACTTTCCCTCTTGGCCGTTCACCATCACTTAAAATGGGAAAACCTGCTTTTGAGATCACAGCAAGCAGCAAAATGGTGTTAACCAGGATTTCTTTTTTAAATGTCTTTCTATAAATGGATAAAATTCTAAACTCAGCGTCAGCCATGGTGTTTCATTTTGGGTGTGAATTTCATAAGCAATATTCATTTTCCCATATGCTTGCAAATGAATGCGAGAAGGCAAGGAATGAGGACTGAGTAAAAGGGCAAAATGCTGAAAACTACGAAGGAAAAAAGCAAGAAAAGAGGAGGAGAGAGAGAGTGCAGTAAGGGAGAGACTGACAGGAGTAAATGTCACAAGGAAGGAGAGATGGAAAAGGTGTTCGATGGACGGACACAACAGCAGGAGAGAGGAAGAAAGGGCGGGAGGGAGAGAGAAGCAGCTCAGTTCATGCCCCTCTCTCCATGCATCCTCCCTGGGGGGACTCAGACTTTAAGCCCCTGCCCTGCTTTATATTCCCCTGGCTATTGCAGCCAGATCAATCTAGCTAGCTACCCGTTGTAATTCAACCCAGTTCAGTGCAGCCTGGCCCCCAGAGCCCTCTATACAGGGTGTAGTTTTAGGCCGAATGGAGGCTGGTGGCAGGCAAATTTGTAAATGTACCACTGGTATACCTGTATTAGAAGCAGACTTTTAAAGGGCTGTATCAGTGTTTTTGCATGTGTTAGCACATTACTACAATTCACATGCACTTTACATTACTGTCAGCTGTTTTCAAAGCACCCCGAACTATTTTACATCCATCACAGTACACATTGTGCCGGCTTTTATTTTTTGTCAAAGTTAATTTATTATTTCCTGGTAATGCAATTGTAAGTGCAGACTGATTTGAAAAGCCTGCACTACATTACCACACAAAAATAACATAACTCAAAATAATGCAGACAAGATGTTCACTGTGATGGATAACTTAAGTGTTGTGTGAAACTAAGTTTTTGCAAGATGAGTTTTTAATGCCACACGGAAATTGATAGTATTTAAATAAAGCTGAGAAAGTAGTACAAACATATTCAAACACCTAGAACAGTACAAAGTGCTTCATATCTGCACATCTCCATGAGGATTCAGCTGTGAGCTCTGCTTAGCTCGGGAGCAGTTTGTCACACATGGGCAGCCAATGTGTCCAAGTCATCAAAGGACTGAAAAATCAAAGCAGCTCTGAATTATTTTGTTCTTTCTACCAGGTAACAACCCTTCTCCAGTCAAATAGCTGTAACTCACCGTCTGTGTGCTGACATTACTAATGTCATCGCATAAAATGTTTTAAGCATAAGGTCGGAGCTTAAAATATTCACTCCTGATTCCAACTGGTGATCTTTAAACTCAATTCTGGTGAACCATCTCCAGTTCCTCGTTAAAATTTGGTTAAAAAAATCACAACAATTCAACTGCTTTTCTGATAAACTACAATAACGAAGCTTTTTGTTTGTGACTGCATAAACGGAGCTAAACCAATTTAAAATACATAACTTAATGCAAATATATATTTGGTCAGGGTCTGTGCATCTGTTGCAGATCACAACATCATTTTAATAAGGAAGACCACAGCATGCTTATGAAAGCCAGAGAGAAAGTTTGTGTTGACTTAAAATTTTTAGTTCAATTTTATTTTCCTTTACTTGCGTCAAGAAGCCAAATTTTAAATAGTGGCCAAACAGTGTAACTACACCTCACATGATGCACTGTGGCCCAAAAAGACTTTCCATTACATATTACGAAAGAAGAGGTGGTAACATTTTATTCAGCATCACAACTACAGCGAAATGACTTGACAATATTTGATATGTTTGGTCAAATAACATTTGAAAAGTCTAGAGGAGTAACAAGATTACATAATTTTCATAATTACTCAAGTTAGCATATGTTTAAACTAGAAGCTATCTGCTCCGCAATATTGATGCTATGGGGAAGATCCGAGTACTTCTATCACAGGGAAGTCATACTCTTTTTGGCTTTGTGCACCAGAGAACAACTTTCATAGGAATAAACAGGGCTCCCATCCCTCAGTGTATCAATTTCTCCTTTTTATATCAATGGATCCAATATAACCATTACTCCAGACTGCTGTCATTGTGCACTGGCGAGCTAATAACTGATATCTTTTTGCTCAAACGAATGGGATTCTCCAGCTAATGCCTGTTGTGTAGGAATCAGAAGTGTGCCTTCAGAGTTCGAGGAAAAAGTTGACACAAGTTGAGACAGGCCGTCCTGAATATGTTTGCAAGATAACTGGTTTGTTCAAAGCTTTCTGTTTCATATGTGTCAAATATGGAGTATAATGGAGTTTTAAGGCTTCAGTGGTTTGCAGCGGGCAGGGACCCTGGTTATCCAGCCAGCATTTCAACAGTATAATGACAGAGTCAGCAGGGCTACTAAAACATCAGCGCTGGAAACCACTGTGTCTCTACTCACCCTTCCTTCACCTCTTTCTCGCGCATGCTTTCTTGCCCTCTTCATCACCTCCTCTCTCCCTTTACCTCTCTCTCGTTCCCTCCATCCCCCACTCTCCATCCTCCTTCACCTCCCTCCTAAACCCCCTGTCGTCATCTTGGATTCCCCCCTTCCTGCATACCCCACCTTTTCCTCACCCTTACCAACACCCCTCGTCCCCCCTCTCGCCCCCCTTTTCCCAATTAGTCTGTCTGTGTGCAGCTACCCAGCCGATCTCTGCCCATTCTGCCGGTGCTGGTTCGCTCACCCAGCCCCTCTGGCGAACATGACAAAGAGAGATCCTCAGTATTCAAACAGACACACTGCTTTCAAATGCCGAATGGCAGGGTCGACCTGGGTGCAGCTTTAAGCAAAATATTCAAATTCTCAGCCTTTCTTTTTTTTAAGAATTTGCATGGATATGCATTCATTTGCAATGTGTAAAGGCACAAGGACAGCTGAGCCTTGGTTTTAGAGAGAGAGAGGGGGGGAAAAAATAAATAATGCAGAAATAAAAATTTATGATCGTATGAAACCTTGATTGAGTAGACTGATGGATTAAAACGAGGTTCCAAACAAGCAGAAACATGAAGTCACAAACAAGTGACTCATGCTCTTTTTTTGGCTGCACATAGCTGATGAACTGATTATTATCAGTTGTTTTACTTGGAAATGGGAGTGAGTTAAGCTGTGATTTAAAATAATATAAACAACAAACTTCCTGAACAAGTTCCTGTTTCTTCAGTGATCTCCAAACTGCAACAGATACCAAAATGTTACTGGATGTGATACTATAATGAGAAAGAAAGCAAGAGAGAGAAAAGGACCAAGAGAAACGGAGGCTAAGATACTAAGAAACAGGGAAAGAGACAAAAGCAAGAGGGTGAAAGAGAAAAGATTATCTGAGGAGATGAGAATGTTAAATGCCTTAAAAAAGCTTTTGAAACAATTTAAAAAACATTAACATTATAAATTCTCAAGAAAGAATAGCATTGGCTATGACATGATACGTTTTTGTTCCTCTAGGCAAACAAAACAAGAGGCCAAATCATATATCTCTTGGTGAAATCAATAGAATTTAACCAATAAATATGGAGAAGGCACAAGAGATTAATCTGCTGTCATGTAACAGACTACAGCATATTAATACAATGCTTTACAAGGATCGAACAATCTATATGAGCAACTTATTCCAATAAAGTTTAGCAGCCCGCTACATCTTCCCAAACAAACCATTATTTTCTAAGACCAAGGAAAAAAGCATGTTTGGTGATGATTACAGGAATACAGTTAGGAACAGCTTGACCACAGAAAGGCATGCATACCGATGTAAACCACACTACATAAATATGTTTTCAGACTGCATGTTAGAAATGACTAAGCAACATGTTAATTTGACAGTGATAACTACTTTAGCTAGAAATGCCAAGTGGAGTCATTGCAGTTCACAGAGCGGGGTGTTTATGTTTTGACATATTTGTGTTCTGAGCAGGACACTTTTGGACCAGACTTCACTGACCTTTGACCTTCCTGTCGAGGGGGCATAAACAGATTTAATTCTATGGTGGAACTGAATCTTGTAAATTAATTTCCTTTAATTAACATCATAGTGGTTCCTGCATTGATGATCATAAGATGGTCAACTGAGACCATATGTTGGAAAATAAAGTCTTTATGGTAAAACAGCAGCCATTGTAGTATATTGAACAACATGCAAAAGTAATCATAAAGGACACTTAAGAATTTTCTTACCTATATGAGCCCACAGCTATTTTCTTTTTTTTTTGATAGCTAATCAAATTTACAGGAGCGAACTCAAGCAGACCCAGGTAGAGTAAAATGTAAAAAACAGCGTAAGAAAGAGAGCAAGACAAAGGACAAGACAGAAAATGCCAGAGAGACAAAGACAGTGACAAGAGAGATGACAGAGGAGTCAGATTTAGAGATGGAGATAGAGACACTACTCTGTAGAAATAAAAAAAACATACAGAATAGTGAGGAGAAGAGCAGAAGAACAATGGGCAAAGGCACAGCCTCTTCTGGCCGCTGCAGACCGCAGACCCTGCAGAGATTTCTTTCATTAGGCTTTAATAGTATGCTGCTGGCTTGCCATTCTGACCTGCGCTCTGTGCCAGTAATAAGGATGGCCTTCAAAGCTGGACCAAAGCAACAGAGCTGCTTGAGAGGGGGAAGGTTTGGAGGGGGGGGTGATGGCGAGAGGTGGAGGGGCACATGAGCCGATGAGGTGCACTTTCAAATTGACACGGGGGCGTTACATTTTCACATTCTTGCTCACTCTGCCCAGGCTGATAGGAGAGGGAGATGGGAGAAGAGGCAGTTTTGTCTTCCTGTTTTTTTTGTTGTTTTTTTTTAAATCCCCTCCACAACTTTCAGTTCCCACTGACCCCTCTGCTGCAGAGTGTCTGTGTTAAGGGAGGTTATTTTGGTTAACAACGGTCCCATGTTACAGGAGCTCTTCTCCAGGAGGTGTTGAAGGTGGCAGATTGATCTTCTGGCCTCTTCAAGCATTTGCCGACACCTGACAGGTATATGCTTTCTTATATATGTGTGTGGGTCACCTCTATATAAAGAAGAAACCCTGTCTGCTGAAAATATTAGTCATTTTCCAATCTGCACTTCCAGCCCTTATGGACATCAAAGATGCCTAAACCGAAGAAAAAAATAAAGGCCTTGTTTTGGCTCTCCTGTGAACCACAACAGCATGTTTTTCTACTGGCATGAACACCTTGCACTGCCCTCTTAAATGGAAAATTAGCATCGCAGAAGTCATTGCATTTCCCCTCAGAGTTGTCCTTGCTCAAGTTTAATAAGGGTGGGTAAAATTATGCTTTAGATACCTTTTTTTCTTTAGGCTATAATGCATATATAAGATTAATTCAATCATTTGTGTTAACAAGAGGGATAACATCCCCTTAACCCCCAACTGTCCAGCCCCAAACCAATCCCACGTCCATCAGCTGTTAATGAGTCACCTCCATAACAACATTCCACTAGGGTAGTATACATGCCATCCATTGTATTGCACTCATTTATTTCCTGTTTTTTCCACAATGGATGTATTTATGTTATGGGGTGAGGGGGCACACTGCTTGGAGAATAAGTATGTGGCGTAAACAATAACAGTGTGCATTATTCCAGTGCTAATAACCTGTCCTGCTGATGTCCTTTCTACATATCACAGATGGGCTCAGACAGGGGAGAGAGGCAGTATTATGCCTCTGCAGAGATCCTCTACTGAATACATTACCATGTGATAGGGGGAGATGTCTCACTCCCTAGCGCGCACACACACATACATACACACCCACCCACACACACACACACACACACACACACACACTTGTGGTGTTGGTCCAAGAGAGCTGCATATGCCCTAAACATACAAGCATGGGCTTCATTAATGACGTGCCAGGAGAAGAGGGAGAACGATAGGGAAAGAGAGTGCGTGCGTGCATGTGCGTGTGTGTGTGTGTGTGTGTGTGAGTGAGTGAGTGAGTGAGTGAGTGAGTGAGTGAGTGAGTGAGTGCGTGTTTTCCGGGGTGGGGAATTTCCTTCTTAAAGCTTCAGCTCCCACTGGGCTTAGCTCGACTGCATGAACCCTGATGTGGGCCTGCCTCTAACACATGGCATCACACACTCACACACACATACAACCTCACAATCACATACACACAAAGAATGTATACATCGAAGCCCAGCAGGGGAGCGGCAGTGCACTGGCTCCTAAACATTTGGCTGTGGACATCTCACTGGCAGATGTACATGGAATCTAGCAGAGGAGGTCAGGTCATCGCTGCATCCCCTTTTTTCCTCCTTCTCTTTCTTCCCTCTCTCCGTCCTTTCCTCTCCTTTACACAACACTCTATTTGTTCTGCCGCTGCTTCTGTCTCTGTCTCTGGATGGTGGCTGCTGGTTCTGCCACGCATCGGGCACAGTGAAGAAAAAAATGCACACCAATTAAGCCATATCGTTATGTGTGTGATAGCTCCGTTGGTAAAAGCAGCATGTGGTTACAGTGAGTCTGCCATCTGATACCAACAAAATATGAGTTTCCTTGCTGATAGGGACAACCTGTTTGCAGGTGTTGATGCACTCTTTCCTGTGAGTGTAGCCAAAATAAGGAGGGAATTTGGCAGCACTTAATATATGGTACATGGTACATTTTGGAGAATATGTACTGGTTTATGCAAGTACAGTTTGCAAATGTTTAACCCAACAGGGAGCACTGACAAATGGATGTAGAGTTCAAGGTTTCACTATGAAACAAAACGAGTTGGAATGATATTTTACCACATGACGAACAAGTTCCCTGTTCCCTATTCTAAAATCTCTGTTCCCTTACTGCAGGCATGCATGCACAAACAGTTTCAAAGTGACCACAACAGCAGCTACATGTTTGTATTTCCTAAATCTTTAATAGAGAGGTTGTGCTTTAAATTAAGCAAGGTTAAGTTTTTCATGACTGTTTAACCTTTTTTCCTGCTGTGCCATCTTTTTCTATTGTCTATTATGGTGATCAAATTCCATTGCACTTTACTAACACCAACTGAAAGTTGAACACAACAAAGTATGCTGAATGGTCTCAAATCCTCCAAACCAGCTACATGAACAGGTAGAAAGAGAGTTCAGGATTGTAAAGCTACATTACATCTCTAATGAGTTGTTGGCCAGGTAGAACTACATTTGCACGCAGGTACCATCCATTTACTGTGCCATGCTTTTGAAATAACTCATTCTGAAAGTGGACTGGAAGTGCAGCTAAAGTGCAGCCAGCTCATGAGACCTGTAGGAGTTATACATCTGTAGCTGAATCCACTACTGTCCACCTGCAGCTTGGGAAACACAAGCATCCAACAGTTCTTTACTTTGCTGCCAAAACACACCACCGCTTTCTTTTCACCAGTCACTGGTGATGCTGAAGAGATGTGAGCAGCGGGGCGTAAAAACACTTCCCCTGCTCTCCTCTTTCCTCTCCACCACCCTGCTTCTCCCAGGAAGCCAGCCCAGAGGTCAGTGCAATCAGGACCCATGAGCAACAAAGGGCCCTAGTTAGGCGTCCAGCTCAGTGCCCAAGCCAAAGGCCAGCTTAGCGGGGCGAGACTGTCCATTAGGCAAGACCCTGGAACACCAGAGGGACCTGAGGTGAAGAGGGCTAGAAAGAAGAATAAAAACACCATCAACCCAGACACATACACACACATATTCTCAAAGACATAGACAGATCATATGAGGCCTTGTTTGACACTGCTGTCAGGGTGCAGTGAAGGGGAAAGACGAGACCCTGTGACATACTGAGACATCACACACATACATGTACACAAATTCATGCACGCACACACACAGACAGTCGCGCACACATTTGGGCCTACTCTTCTCCACACACACCAATACAGGAAAGGAATGAATTTCCATCTTTTTCATCTCTCAGTTTCCCACACATTGCACCTTGCTGTTACAGCTTCACAAAACTGGCTGTAGCTGCAGCACAAAGAGCTGACAAAATGTGCTCATTCTCAACAGCTCGCCACAAAACATCACTGCTTTTTCCATCTCCTATCTTTTTGGAGGATGGCTGGGGGACGCTGGCTTCGTCTTTGTGAAAAGACTCTGACAGAGGTGGTGAACTTTTCTTTCCAGCATCGTCTCCTTTACTGCTATCAAACATCCTTTGTCAACCACATTCAGCCTACAGAATCTCTACCATATGGTGCATTACTATGTTGTTGAGCCTTCATGTCCTTGTTCTTTTTTGTTATATATAATCCTGTGTAAGTACATTGACAGGAATGGAAAAATTGAGTCAAATTCCTTGAATGTGTGCACATACTTGGACAATAAAGCTGTTTTTGGCTTAAACGTTCAAGCTACCAAACTAACTCACTCTCTGCTTTTCACTGTCCTTGTCGGCTCAGGATTTCTTTCTCATTTAGTCATTCCACAAACCTCTCACTATGCCTCCATCTTTCTAACTCTCCATTCCTCCAGTCTTATGACTTCTTAACCTCCCACAGACTTACTCTGTTGCCCTTTTTTGCCATTAATCTTTTCTTAAAGTCATTTACTTCAATACTTCACCTTCTTTTTTTTTTAACGTCTACCTCTTCTCCTATATGGCTGTTACTTTTCTATACCACTTCCTCCTTTGGGTGCCATACAAGGTCTCAACTGAGGGCCACATATCATTGTCTTCAAGTTAGCATGTCAGGCCCCTTGCTACTGAACCTCTGCACACCCACCTTGACTCCTCCACCACTGTTCTCACCAGCCATCTCCTCCTCTCCTCGGGGTCAATGCTTGAGCTCCCCCAGGGCTGAAGCCACCAATCATGTCCACCAGCTCCTCTCCTTTACCTCCATCCCTCTCCCACCTGATCGACCTCAGTTCCAAAGAGCCCTCTTCCTGCCTCCCCCACCCCAAGGCTGGTCCAGAGCTGTGGCCACCAATCACAGCATGTCAGGCAGCTTGTCCTGATGGAGCACGGTGTCAGAGCAACACTCAGAGATGCCGAGGTTGAAGCCTCGAGAGACCCTCTGCCTCTCTCCTTCTCTCTCTCTTTGTCTGTCCCTCCTTCTCTCCCTGTCTGGCTGATGACACACTGAGCTTTTGAGCAGAGATGGATGAACAGGACTACGTGCACAGAAAATAAGTTTGGCCTCAAGTCATGGCATCTCAAAAAACTTGACAGTGGTTAAAACTACATAAGCACAAAGACAAGGGCATTTGAGAAACACATTTATGAAGACAGAGACCGTCCCGGGAGCGTATTAAAACTTTTAAAATGAGGGCAACAGGTGTAAATGTTGGTTACATTTTGGAAACTTGTTGTTATACTTTATTCCCATGCCTAATTGGCCAGAAGATGACATGACATTTAGTAACAACACTGGCCACTCTGCTCCATTTAAGAGAGCTACAAGAAATATTTTTACATTCTAAAACACCACCTATGAACATCAGGTGTTGGTGTCAGTCCAAATACACCAAAAGGCCAAATGCTCCTTGTTGGAACTGAACTACTACAGCAACACAAGAAAATCTCTATAATAGAAGAAGCAAAAAATACTACTTCTACCCCCTCTAAGCTAATTAGTCCAAAATGCTATGCATCATAATAACATGATATCTTTTAAATAAGGTATGTGACTCAGTTTCTCTCAACTAGGGGAAACTTTCTTTGCCACAGCAATTTCTCCCTTAACCACCTACATGTTCTAAATACAACAAGCTCATAAAAAGGCCTACAAGGAAATGTAGGATATTACAAGAAAATTACTCATGTAGAGGGGAAAGTACATTACAATATTTTTCAGAACATGAGTCTTGGAATGCAATAAATATCACAGATTGCTTACACTCAGCAATACACAGTATATATTCATATCAAAGCATAGATATTTCTTTTTAGGATCAAATCACACCTACTGTAGCCTTGGCATTAATGAAAAACAGCATGTAATATGGTCAACTCCATGAAGTATGCAGCAGGAAGATCAAAGGTGCCTTATTAAAATGTGTGGAATGGCCACAGAGAGTTAACATCAACTTTGGTTCACAGCTGAGAAAAGGCTTTGCTGTAAAATCTATTCATAATTCAATATTTCCTTTATTTCTCTCTGGATATTATGTTGCAACGTGGCTGGCTGAAAAAATGTGGTTTGTGTGTAATTTGCAATTTCCTGCAACATCGTCTTGTGAGGGGAAATAGAGGATGAGGTGTTTAGAAGCAAGAAGGTTGATAAAGCAGAGGGGAATAAGAGATGCAAGGGGACAAATGGATGGGGGGCTACTGCGACCAAAAATGAAAAAGGGGCACACAGGGAGATATGAAGATGGAGAGAGAAAGACAGAAGAATGAAAAATGGAGAAACTATTATCAGGAGCATTAAGAGGCTGAACCACAATGACAAATAATGCTGATATGCAGAGCAAGCAAACACAAAGTTATCTCTCTGTGTATGCATGTGACTGCATATGGTATGCAAGTAAAGTCAGAACTATAACAAAGAAATGTGCAAGAGAGTACAACAGAGACAGTGATGAAGAGAGGGGCTGATAAAAGATGAGGTGCAACAAGTAAACAGAAGATGCAAGCAGAACGTGAAGTGTCTATTCCCTGGGTGTAAAAAACTTACTTAATCCATTACATTGTCTATTATATGCTCAATGTAGCACTGATAGGCAATAGCGTCTGTTATAAGCCTAGAATTTTTAGATTTAGTCACAAGGTACTTCAGAATCACCGTCACACAAACTCTTAGGTATATTTCCTGAATTTATACCAAAGAGAAAGAAAAGAAAAGCAGAAAATGCAAAATGTGTGAACAACACTTAAGTATGTGGTCACAGTTGACCACTGCTGATCCACATTCCCCCCAGCATGAGTACTGAGTTCCAGTTTTGTTTTAGGAATTCTAAATAAACAAACAAAAAATTGGAATATTCCCAAAAATATCTCAGCAGGTCAGGGAATTGGCAGAAGTAGGCAGAGTTTCGCAGGCTTGTAGTCACACAACCTCAGGTATTTCGACCCTTACTGCTATTTGAAAAGACATGACAGCTAAAAGTTAATTAAAACAAATAAACTCAAAGCCAGATAAATATATATGAGACATATGATGAACAATTGATAAATAAAATAGTACTGATGAAGTTTGCCAAACTTTAAAAAAAATGTGTTTTTGCCTGCAGCATTGGGCAAAGAAGTTCTGCAATTTGCGGGAGGGTGAAACTGTGTGAGTAACTTAAAATGTTTAAATACTGTGGAATTGCTCACAGTCTCTTAGATTTCAAATGGCCGTCTGTTTGTGGAACTTGCTGAGTGTTTATCATATTATCCTCTGTTCTCTACAGAGTGGGCCTTCTATACACCACACTGGTTAGCTATAAAAAACTGGCAGAACCTTTTTCTGTGTGTGCATGGATGTGTGTGTCTGTCTCTCTCTGTGTGTGTGTGTGTGTGTGTGTGTGTGTGTGTGTGTTCAGTCTGCTGTGTTTTTTCCACAACTTTGGGATGAGATCTGAGAGGAAACGGACAGATTTCCATCTGTCTGCTTCATTTGCAAAAAAAAGCCCTTCTTGCGATTCAAATATATGCTTTAGCCACCTCTCTCTTGCCCTCCCTCTGTCTGTCTGTCTCTCTCTCTCTCTCTCTTCCATCTCTCCCTCTCTATCCAAGTGGCATCTGTGGATGACCAGGGCATCAAGAGTCTCAGGGGCTGAGGGAGGAATAGGGGGAGCAGGAGGGAAAAAGAAAGAGAGAGGAGAGAGAGAGGGAGAGAGAGAGAGAGAGAGAGAGAGGAGAGAAAGAGGGAGCAAGCGCCTCTCACTTCACATTTCCCCAGCACCACCCCGGCGTGCCAGCCAGCCTGCAGTCTGTTCTCCTTTGAGCTTTCTATTCTACCACAGCACAGAAAAAAAATCAATTCATATTTCCATAATCCACACTCCTGTCTGTCTACATGTCTTTGCCTCTCCCCCTCCTTCCATCCCTCTTCCTCTCTCTTTCTGTCTTCCTCTCTTTCTCCCCCCTCTCCCCTGGGGTAGACTAACCCCTCCACCTCGATCCTACGGCCTACAAATGTCATTACGCAGAGCAACAATAACGGCCTAAACAAAAGGAGGCCTTGCTCTGAGCTCTGAGCCCCTCTGTGGAGACTGTTGGCTGCTGCTGCCATATGCTGGCCAACTCGGGCCACAGAAAGAGACAGAGACTGTGGCTACAGAGGACTCCAGCCTTCAGCCCCACAAAGGAGGAAAGGAGCCCTAATCCTGGTAATGAGGCCCGTGAATACAGCCTTTATGTATACGGGGGAAAGGGCCAATCCTTCTGTACACAGCACGCTAACTAGCCATCTTAAGGGCCATCTTATCCACACAAACGATCTGGCAGACAACAGAATGAAAGAAAAGTAAGGTTGTGTGAGGGGTGGGGGGAGGACTAAAAAGTAAGACATGCTGGAGAGGAAAGATGAAATAGGCCCATGTCAACACATACACTATGTTTACACTAGGTTTGTTTTTATATTTTTTTTTCCCCTGTATCTCTCTCTTGGATTCAGCTGCTCTTTTTCCCCCTTTTCTCTCACTTCCATTTCCTGTGCCTACCTCGGTAAGGCAGTAATTTCTTGCTCACTCTCGCGTTCCCTCACTCCCTCTACCTCTTACTCTGATAGCACGCTCTGGTTCTTGTGGGGCAGGCAGACATCGCCTGAAGCATCTTTCTACAAGCCCGTTTATTCCTCAAAGTGGATCAGAGAGGCAGGAGAGCTGTTTAAACTCACCGGCTTGGCTGCTGTGTTGAGAGATAGTTAGCCTATGCACATACTGTATCCTTGGCTTTTGCTCTTCTTCTTGTTTATCTGTTTATCCCCTCAGTCCACTGATGGGTTGCTGCAGTCATCTGACCAATGATTTACTTTGGGATCGGTTTTGTGCTGTGGCCACTTTTGGAAAAGAAACAACATGTATTGTTTCTTTCTTGTTTAATCTCTGTCTTCTATCACTCTTAGACTAACTGACAGGACAAAAATCACACACTGCCACTGTAGCAGCACAGGGCAGCAGTGCTCAAGTCTCATGTTGATGCAACAAAAAGAGACTGATGCAAGCTAATCTACTTATAAAGTGATGAGTACAACACTGAGATTAAAGTAAAACTGCACTTTTTTTGGAATTCAGCCTATACATCCAAAATCACCTGTGGTGACTTGCACATTGACTAAGCTATGAAATCATACTTTCATCATTTTCTTAGCATAACCACACTGTGTCTAAGGCGCTGTGTTACCATGCCAAGACAACTAGTCCCTCAGTATTTTCACCGCTAATGACAGTGTCTCTATTGCATGGTGAATAATGCAGATCACAACATGTAGATGGAGTGTGTCAGAGATTTTTGGAAAATTTTAAAGGGCTTTAGAGAGCAGGAAAGTCGTCTCCCCATCACTTACAAAACTGCTCAGGTAGGGTGGGTATCTAGCGGCCTACTGAAAGGAAAAGGTATCTATGCTCTTGTCTT
>JAQLOL010000020.1:10926737-10943397 GCA_029783665.1 Naso thynnoides | reverse complement strand
ATCTGTCTGATGCGTTAATCCATTATCCAGCTGAAGTTCATCCGCCGGTTCGAGTGGATGTGTGTGTGTGTGTGTGTGTGTGTGTACGTAAGAAGCAGTTAGCTAAGATTACCCACTTTTTTGGATTGTTTGATCTCACATAATTCCACATAATAATTTGTAATTCCACATAAGACATAATCCCTTCTTTTTCATTTTTAGCAGTATCTTTCTCCTGCAGTTACACTGACACTTTGCAGATGATTGTCAGTGCATCAGGTATTGCAGAATTGCTGTGTTTTGAAAACTTCATTACTGGATGATTCGCATAAACCAGTCAAATCTTAGTCAGATGCAGGTCCTAAGGCTCAGTTGGAAACCGTCTGAAAGGTGTATTGGATGTTTATAAATCGCCTAGCCTCAACTTAACCACTTAAAATGGAGTGAGATAATCAATCATTCCACAATCAGATTAAAAAAATAGCACTCAGCTTGAAGGCAAGGAAGGTATAAGAAGCATTGTTAAGTGAGGAAAGCAAAAAATGTGCCTGTGTGTATGTGCGTTTGTGTCTATGTGTGGGTCTGTCTATATGAAAACAAAGACCTTGTGGATGAATTACATGATTTGCAATGATACAATGGTCTCAGACATTCCAGATTGACCTACATTTCTGTCTTGAAAAATAGGCCAGAAACCAAATTAAGGGCCAGTAGGGCTACTGAAGCCAGTAAACGGCATCATCTTCATAGTAATTGTGGGGTGTTAGGCAACACAGGAGCAGCCTTGAACGGAGAGACATAGCCTGAGGGGATAGCTGTTGACATGTAAATAGTGAGGAGAGAAGCTGAGATGACAGCACAGACAGTGGGCTTGTACCACTAGTTCTGCTTGACTTGGGTTTGGCCTTGACCACAAAATTAAGGTCTACGTAAAGGACAACAGTCTAGATGTCAGGATACCAGTACTCATATCATGTCAATAAGTGGGTTGATTTCCTTAATTGCCGAGGAAAATACATTTCTGTCATTTTGTCATTCATCTTTAAGATCGTTTTACATCGGCCTACATGTCAGCATCTGCGTGAGACCAGAACACAGAGACTGCATCATTTGTAACAATCTCTGACTTTATTTGCTGTTTTCTTAAGTCTAAATGTGAGGTGCAAATAACGCATACCTATGAAAGCCAGAGGACAGTTATTGTACACATGTATTAAACTCATTTTTCAATCAAAACTACTCACAGGTAAAGGTTCTTGCGTAAAAAAAAAAATCTCTAGAAAAGTGGTTTCGTGGTTTTAATGTCCGGAATCCTTCATATGAAAAATTTCATAGCTATCAATATATAATGTGAAGTAAGTGGATCCCAGGAAGACTAGCGTACTGCTACGGCAGGAGCTAATGGGGATCCTTAAATAAACAAATAAACAAATCATTCTGACCTTTGCTGCAAGTAAAAAGAGAAATGGGCTGGTTGATGTAGTCATAAATGAGAAAAGCCAAAATCCTGTTAAAATCCTGCCATCATAAAATCTGCTCAACATGACAGCCACAAAAGTCAACATATTTTTGAGCACAGCTTTTTTATGAAATCCAATTTGCCAGACTAGGACAGATTAACATCACCAAAGCTATATTAAAGCATGAGCTGCTCTAATCCCGTTCATTTGTGGGCTAAACTAGGCCACATTGGTATTACATGCATAAGAACCAGCCAATAATTGTTCTTTGACTCACAATAATTGGTTATGTGTGTTTGTGAGGGTGTGCACGTGTGTTTGGTTGCACAAGCTTGTGCCATCTGCTGTGCTCAAAATACATAATCCTGGCCATCTATTGTCATCCTTTGACATGATGTGAAGAGGAGCTCAGCATCAGGATAACACTAGCTGTTTTTGCAAACTAAACTCAGCTGGACATTATCTTCGCCTTTGCTGAATGGTTTGTATTTTTAAACAGAAAATTCCCACAGCTCTCTGGAGCATAACTGGAGAGTGGTCGCATGGGAATTAATTCATCTGCCGTCACACAGCGCGTGCACACAGGCGTACACAAACAAAACACAAGCGACTGACAACAATGCTAGGAGGCTGCAAGTGAGGAGTGAGGGTGATGTGACAAAATTCCTCTGCTTTCATCAAAATTATCTCAGTTTAAATCATTGATCAGGTCCCTACTTTTCCCCACTTTTTCGCTGTGGAAATGGGAAGTCTAAAAATAGCCTGTGAGCGTCAGTGCCTAGAAGCCTTTCCATGTTCTCCCAGTCTGGCAGCATTAGTGAATTCAGATGAGCCTCCTGCAGCTCTCACAGCTTCTGTGTCTCTTTCTCATACACAGTCACACACATCCGCGCAGGCGTTCAAGTTCACACATAGCTGTACGTGCACAACATACATGTACACTTAAATATGTACCTGCTACACACAAAAAAACAGTTTGCCCCTGGAGTTTTAGCACTGTGTCAGTGAGTGGGAAAGCTCAACCAGCAACCCCCACATAATCTCACCACTCTGTTTACAGACTACTGCTATCAGCATTTTCCGCCCCCTTTTATCCTCCCTCCCCCATTTTCTCCCCCTCCTCCCTGCCCCACCCGTCTCATTTTGCCCCAGTTCTTCATGCTCTGGCCAATAATACCCTGCTCTCTGAAGAAACAACAGAGAAGTCCACTCCCAGCTGTCCTCATGGTGGTGGGCATGTGTGTACTTGCCAGAGCATGAGTTAAGGGAGGTCACATGGCACCACCTGAAAAGTCCCGGCGACCTGTTCGCTCTCTTCATTGTCCTTGCGTAGCTCATGTGTCATTACATGAGAATCAAATGGAACGCAAGAAGAATTGTGCCTTATAGCACTCAATAATGTGACTATTTCCAGAATATATATTAATTCGTGATATGTGTAAAATTTGCACATAACCTGATCAAAAATGTAATAAATGCAACATGTAGTAATTTGGTCATTAATGTAATAAAACATCCTTACTTGTAAAATCTTTCTGCAGCTTTTGTCCTCTTTTATTTGGACGATCTTTACAAAACAATCAATCATCACAGGTAAGGGCCGGTTTATTTCCCATTGATGAGAATTTTAGCTTGATGCATTAGTGTCTCATAACAATGTACCAAATGCCATGTGTTGTACATTTTTAAGTTCACATAAAGCCTAGAGTTCACATACCCAAACATCTTTCAGCCTCATTATTGTCAGAGAAATATACTTTCACAATACAAAGATAGGGAAAAAACTTACTCAATTCTTCCAGCTTGGAATTTTATTGCCACCCTTACCTGCATAATAATCCACTCAGCATGTTTCTGCACTGGCCAAAAACCACCTCAAACAAAGCTAAAGGACTTATATTTTTTACCTTGAGCTTAACCATATGATCTTAAACAAAACAGGCCGGGGTGAAGTGTGAGGACAACACTTGGAAAAGAGCTGGAACCAAACCCAGTGAGCAGCAGGCCACCACACAGTTACTGAATGGATGAGTGCCTGTGAGGAGGGAGCTACAAATGACTCCAGACACCAACAAAAGAACAAGACTGCAGCATACTGAGAAAAGCATTAACACTAGCTGGTAAGGGTGTAAGGACACATCGATTTGTACTGAACTGTACGGTACACACATGACGGTTCATGTGAATGGTACAGAGAGTACATATACACAGTATAATGTTTTAAGACTGCTTACAGCACCGCGGAACAAAATTCATACACGCGAGTTACGACCGGCCACCTTAAGCAGCGGTAAGCCTTTAGTTTAGCTCATGCTGACTGAGCAAACGGAGCAGACCTGCCTGCTTCTTTTAAATCTTGTAATCGTGAGCGCAACAAGTCATTTCGTGGACGTTGTGGGAAGCTATATAGTAAGGTTCTATTTTACTGTCTCATACACAGGAAAAACTGATGAAGAACAAAACGTTTCAAGGAGACACAAACCACAAAAGCCTAACACATTTTCAAAATTTGTCGTCAATGACGTAGATCCAAATTTCGGCTCTTTCTTTTCTTTGTCATATCATCCGTATACAGATATTCAAGTTGCTCATTTCGGTTAAAATGAAATTAAATCATAAGTATTTTTATTCTGAGACATTCAGATACAACTTTTTTTTTTAATTTTCAGTGATGTACTGCCTACTGCATTTTATCAGCAAAGCCCTTCATCCACAGACACCCACCATGTCTAATGTTTCAGTACACGATGTCATCAGGAACATTCACAAAAGAAAAGGGTTTTGGCAAACAAATAAACAACAAACAAGAAAAAAAAAACACCATCCTTTACCCAGCGTGCAGACTTAGAAAGAGGATAGGCAGCTTAAAGTTGGACCGAGGGTCAGACATGTTCTTATAGACTCACAGACATAGAGTGGGAGGGGATTTCTCAAAGTTCACCCACACTGTGGCCATTACCGTATTATAGCAGGGAAGTTAGGAGACTTCCTCAATTCGATTCAGAGGAAACATATAAAAGACAACAAAGACTTGGCTGATATCTGAGTCTGTATAAAAGAGCCAATTTAGCAAAGTCATACGGGTGAGACAAAAGAGAAAGGCAGAAGGGCTGTAAGATAAACAAAGTGTGAGACCCAGGGGTCTTCTCAGGAGTGTAAGCGGAGGAGTGTGGCCTCTCTAATGACCAATCAACACCCTCCTTGCTGCCATGGCATCTGTTAGTACTCCAATGGCCTCCTCTCTGAGCGTGAGCCCGCCGTGAACTCAACACGCAGTCAGAATCCAATCAGACGGCAGAACTGGCAATGCTTGGGTCAAGGAGCAATTCTGACATTTTGCAGAATGTCAACGTTCAACCTTTTCTAAAAGTTCTACTACACAGGAGTTTTGCTCTACGAATGCGAGAGGTGGAAATGGGAAGGTGTGAAAGCGAATGAGGAAAAAAAAAGGAACATCAGTGAGCTGCTTGAGGGGGGGTACAGCAGAGAAGGAAGCAGACTGATAACTAACTAGAGAGAGTAGGCAACACTGTCAGACCTCCAGGTCTCTGTGAAAATGTTCTTCGGGTGCAGAACAAAAGTAACTTTTCATAGTTGAACAAAGTGAAGATACACGTTCATTTGACAATTCATTCATTCATTCATTATCCGCAACTGCTTATCCTTTGCAGGGCTGCGGGGGGGCAGAAGTCAATCCCAGCTGACATTGGGTGAGAGCGGGGCACACAATGGACAAGTCACCAGTTCATTACAGGGCTCACAAATAGCGGAAAACAACCAATCACCCTCATATTCACACTTAAGGGCAATTTAGAGTAACCAATTAATCTAACCTACCTGTGTTTGGACAGTGGACAGACAAACCGACACGGAAAGAACATGCAAACTCCACAGAAAAGTCCTACCCCAGCCAGGTCTAGAACCCGAGATCTTCTTGCTGTGAGGCAACAGTGCTAACCACTGTGCTGCCCCAATGACAATGTCTTCACTCAATCCCTGGGTTTCACAGCAGACATCTTAAGGACCAACACGGGTGTGGCCAACGAATGGCTTCTTTCCATTCAGTGTCACAGAAAACCAGGTCAATGAGTGAGCATGCAGAGTGCCAGAGCTCTGGAACAAACTCACCTAATAACCTGATGCATTTCATGACGGACATTTTGAATTGTCAGAGCAGGAAAAGCACAGGTGAAATTAATGACATTAATGATGGCTTCTGTAATTTAGGTGAGCTCGTTCCAGAGCTCAAGTACGGTGCATGCTCACTCATTGCCCTGGCTTTCTGTGACACTTAATGGAACAGAGCCATTCGTTGGTCACACCTGTGTTGGTCCTCAAGATGTCTGCTGTGAAACCCATGGATACTTTTGCTTTCTGGTTTTCCTTTACCTTTATATCTGAAGGAGTCCCATAACTTATGTAAGTGCACTTATGTTTTAACAGTTAAACTTCCCGCTGCATCTTCTGATTCCTGTAAGAAGCTATCTTGTGATACTGAAGCAGATATTGCAGCTGTCACTTATCTCTAGACATAAAAAAGACACATAAGCAAGCATTAGATCAAAGATAATAACCAATGTTTCCATCTATCTGCTAAAGCTGCAGGGTGGTTAATGTTGTGCGGACTGTAGAATGGTAAATCTATCATGAGGCACTGAAAAACATTTGCATTTATTCTTTAAGACAACTTAAAATCTCAATTCGTCTGACCTGCAGTCTGTATGCACTGTTGAGCTATGCAAAAAGAGCACGCAGAGCAAACTACACTGAGAAGAACCAGGCCTGGTTTCAAACCTAAAACCATAATCCGGATGCATCAGTGTAAACCAAGCTGCCCTCACTGAATTGTTTTTTTATTCAAACAGTAAATCTCTCCCCCTAAATGCTGCATGCATGTTGCCATAAAAACTGATCTGCCGATCTATTAAGTTTATTGCTTTGTTATTGGGAACAATCTGGCCGGAGGGAGCCGGCGAGGACAGGTAGCATCTGTCCCCACCTACTGCCTTGGCAGCGTTAGTGTCATCTGCTAGCTTTGGCAGCATCTTGGAAGCACATCAATATGGCTTTATGTAGCCAGGGCCGCTAGTAGCTAGCATGCCAGTCACGCTCTCAGGCAACACTCACTCACAGTCTGAGCATCGACAGAGCACTGAGCCAACAGAGCTACGCGGAACTGAGCTCGGGCTGAGCAGGGAGGCCAGGTCTCCGTGGACCTGCATGAGGAAAAGGGGCCAGTGTCTGTCATCTATCCACACATCCACGGTTAGACGTGTGGGGCCAAGTCCAGATATGAACACTGCCACCATTGTAACTGTGAGCATTATTTTCTTCTTTTTCTCACCAGCAACGAGTCTGCTGTAGAATGCTGATGCTCTCATCAAATTTCACTGTATTTAAATCAAATCTGTAAGGTGATGGCCTTTTCTCTTCTTATCTGTATCTCTGATTATTGATGTTACTACAGGTGTTTGCTAAAAGAGTGGAAAAATACAACTTGTGTCGTTCAGAGAAGATAAAAGGCCTTGATAGCTGTACATCTTACAACAATACTCAGGTGTTGTGTGGAGTATTCTCGTAAACAAAGAAATGTTTACATTGAGTGTTACTCCCAAAACACATATGCTTGAGGTCTGACTGCATTCCTCATAAAACAATGAGTATTTTATAAGCATTTTAAATGCAGTGTTGTTTGCATCCAAGTTTACTAGCTTGCAGTCTTCTTCTTCTCTTCCTTTGCTGGCACTATGCAGGATATCTTATCGTGTTATTAGGAGTGGAAATCTAAAAAACCCATGATATATTATCTCGATGCTTAACTCACGATATGATATTATCACGATACTGCCATATGTGGAGTATTGCAATGTCATCTATTGCGAACTTTTTTTAACTGTAGATCATTTTCTTAAAGTAAAACTTCGTCAACATCATCTGTTTCATCCAATAAGAGAAAGTTTTCAATCTATTGTCTTTTTTACTGCATTTTTTACTACCTCATTAGATGTTTAGCACCATCTAATAGACTGAAAAGTCAATGTATTTGTATTATTCTATTACCCAAAAGGATGAGTTTGTGTATGCAACATTTATTAAGAACATATCTAATAAAATATCAATACTTAGTGTCTATCAATCGATGCAGTAATGTCTTGCAAAATACTGTGATATTGCACTGTATCGATTTTTTTCCCCCACCTCTACGTGTTATTGCATCACGTTGACCAGGAAATTATTGCAACACTATTACAGCCTGTGTGCCCCTGCACACATGCAGACAAAAGCAAACTGGGATACACTCACACTAAAACAACTTAGAGGTCTAAAACTCCACAGGAAACCATTTATTAATGATCCACCACAATAATGATCAATCCTTCAACAGATCATTAATGGCTTTTAAGACACAAAATGCTATTCCACTGACATGATATTAGATTTTTTTGCAGCACAACTTGGCTAAACTTTTGAATAACTTCAATAGACTGTCACTCTCCCACTCTGGTGCTTGTTATTCAAACAATTAAACAAAAGTCTGTGCAGGGCACCTTCACAAAGCCTAAGCCATTCTTTCAAAAACCAAAAAAAACCTATGTATGCAAAATAAAACTTTTCCCCAATCAGCTGGTAACAGTACTATTAGTATATCAACATTCATGAATTTAACTTGCAAAAAATATTTTAAAAAGAGAACTAAAAAAGGAGGAAGCAGCCACATTGAACAGGTCAGATGAAAAACTGCGGGTGCTTACTTCAGTTAGGGTCAAGTATCAAGTGATCAAGATATTTAGCACCTTTTACCACGCCGTTCCTCTTGTCACACCACGGCTGCATCAGTGGTTATATGAAGGTTTCTAATGATGCACACACTGCTGTTATCCCAGCTGTATAAAAAGTCTGCAATGCTGCAGCCAGTATAACCACCCCACAGAAGAAACGGGTTTACTGTGCCGATTGTTTTCACTTTGTCAGTTGAGTCACATTCTTTACAGCAAGTACTTACTTCTTGATAAAATCATAAAAATATCATAAATGTCTTCATTCAACCCCAAGATGTAGGCTATGCCTTAAGTAAGCATGTCTCATAGAGAAATATTTAGTTGTGGACAATTTAATGCCAAAATGGTAACTATATGTGGGGCTGTGCCTGACTCATATTCTTGTCGATTCTAGCTCTTCAGAACAAAAAATTGACTTTTTGTTCCTTTTATTTCAGTTCTGCACCACACTGAACTCTTAATCAGCCTGCATGAGTCCCATTTTTATTTTCCCTGTAAGACTTGTTTCAACGCCTTCCTTCATCATCTGTGATGTGAAAACAGCTCATTTTCACACAGGAACGGAAAGCAAAAATGCGCCCTGATCCTAGTTCAGTTAGCCTATAAGATTCCAGCGCACCACAGGGCGTCTCTCCTGCCAGGCTGCTGCCAACGCTGTCAGCTGAAGAGTCAATAACAGTGGACAGCAGCAGAGGAGGTTGTACCACCGTCTGGTTCAAAAGAAGTTTAGCAGACATCACAGACAGTTTTTGGAGCAGCCAACAGACTCATGCTGTCCTCCATTTCAATAACTCTTCTCCACTTCCATTCTACTCACTTTATTTGTGTCGTGTTTGGTTCTTTCAATTACTTGACGAATGCTGAAGGTAATTTAATGACTTTTATTCAACATCCCTCAACAGCACTTAGCAGTATGCTAGGCTAACTTCACCAAGCTTTCCTTGTTTTAGCCAATGGGCACAACCCCTGTGTGGCCTC
This sequence comes from Naso thynnoides, assembly GCA_029783665.1. Classification (NCBI taxonomy): domain Eukaryota; kingdom Metazoa; phylum Chordata; class Actinopteri; order Acanthuriformes; family Acanthuridae; genus Naso; species Naso thynnoides. Next base: position 10,934,201 of record JAQLOL010000020.1, on the reverse strand, counting down.
TTAACAGCAATATGTGATGTAGGATGTTGAGCATAACTTACGCAAGATCACACTAAGCTTTATGGTGACTTTGAGGGTTGGTTTGTAAAGTTAACAGACAGCCATGCTGTTCTGCATTGTTTTATGTACAATTTGCAGCTAAAAAGCAGAAGTGCCATGATTTGACTGACAAAAGCAAATTACTTATTACAACTTCGAATTGTTGAGTATTTGGTTGCAGCGTGAACTTTACAAAGAGTGAGCAATTCATACTGAGACCACTGGTTAAAAGGTCAGAGTGTCACAATTTAATAAACACTAATCAAAGGCTTACTGCAGGCTTTTCGGCAAACATGTGGGCGTCTTCTGCACACATAGTGGTGGCTTCAGAAGGCGTGAAACTCAGCTCACACAGGAAGTTGAGGGACAGCTGTGATGGCCATCTATAAATGGCATCGGTGTTCTCAACTCAATACAGGTTTTTCTGAAGTTTGATCAAGACTTATATCAACAAAGGGAAATACCCCATACACTACAATGGTATCATGTCATGCTGTTGCACATGGATCTAGTTTCAGACCTGCAGGACCAGGATGTGGTGAGGCTGGCAAATAGCAATGCGGCATCAGCACAACCTTGCACACACTAAGCTTTTCAGTCACTCAAAAAGGACATAGTTTCGATCTCTTTAAAGCATGCTGGTGCAAAGTGGATTGCTGGTAGAGGAGAGGACAAAACATCTCAAATGCAGCCAAAATCAGTCTAAAATTAAACTTGTATTCCCTAAACAGTGAGGAGGAGAAATGAGAAATATGAGCAAGCTGAAACTGTCCACCACTTCTCCAAATGCTCGAATTTTCGACACCATGTTGCTATGACAATTTAATTATAGTCTATCATGGTTGAGTTATTGTTTGTTTGTCTCTGTGAGGTAGTGGGAAGATAATGTGTGAATGTGAAGTGGTGCTTTTTGGCCGAGTGCTTAATGTTGGGCCGTAGGAGAAGCAGCTCTTGTTTGTGCTGAGTGACTGTGGTGGTTTCATAGCTGACCAAAGCTGTTCTGCTTTGACTCTCAGTGTTAACCCTTTCAGCTCATCATAAAAGTCAGCACGACAGCACTAAGACAAATGCATATGTTACTGTAAGACAGGTCAAATTACGTGGGTAAACGCATGTATACCTATGTAATATTCACAAGCAATCAATCAATTCGGGCCTCATAAAATAAGTCCATTCAGCACAGTTCAACAAGCATTTCATTTCATACAGGCACCAGTTAGAGCCAAAGGAAAGGAAATTGATCAGATTAAGGGAGAAGTGAATCATTCTTCATATAATTATCTGAAACTTCTTTAATAAAAACAATTTGCCACAAGATTAAGCCCCTGCTGGCAGATACAATACATATACTTAATGACAATGTCCTCAGCACCGACATTGTAGTATCCAATCAGGACTCAGCACAGGTTAGAGAGAGCACTTCAGTCAAATGACTGAGCAGAATACAAATGTTCCACTTGACCTGAGGGGTGTGCAAACATTGCTCTGGAGCTGTGCTCCAGGGAGCAGGAGCCCGGATATGAGTCTGACCCTGGATCATACCTGGGGGAAGTCAGTTATTACAGCGCAGGCCGGTGGTTTATGAGTTGGGTTTAAAATCCAATATCAGAATTACATCCAAGGACAACTTTCAGTCTATTCTGGTCAGCTCAGCAGCTGCACAAGAGAACCGTCCACATAACACCTCTTTAACGTCAAAACTGAGGGGGCAAAATAAGACAGCCGGTGTAATGTGCAGTGAAAATGTTTTTACATGATATTTGACTTATGAGCGACACTGGATATTGATGTGAAATATAAATTACTGTATTTCCCATATTCATAAAGGAAGAATATAGTGTTGTTCTTCATTGGCCACAGTCATTTCCTGGGCTAGCCTGGACGCTTTTTGTCCCAGCCATCACTGCTGGAATGTTTGACCACTGCAAACAGCAGAACAGTTAATGCAGCTTGCTGACCCAAGCATGGTCTTTCGAAAACAATCTTTGTGGGGTCACAGTTACAAGAGAAAAGCCCACACTGGTTAACTTACAGTCAGGATTAATTACAGAAGAGTGCAGACTGGAAAATCTGTCAAACCAATGAAGAATGCACGACAGTAACAGATCTGAAGCTGCTAACACCTCTGACAATTTTACAGCTGAACTCAGTGTTGACCCACTCTGGAGCTCACATAATGGCACAACAGACATAATGATTGCTCTCATTGTGCAACACTAAGCTCAGTGTGTTCTGTTATTCTGTGACGCTCCTTGTCTGACTTCAAATACTGCGCAAGTGCATTTGGTAAACACTGCTGCCAAAATTACAATCTAGGCTGGGCAGCCTGACAATTACTGTGGTTACAAAACAACAAAAAATTTTTTTTACAAACATGACAAACGCACAGACACAACTAGCAAAGGCACACAAACATCTCTACAATCGTGGACATTGGGGTGATGAAAAACAATTAAATACACTGTCCAATACCATGTCCGACATGCACTGACAGAATTTAAAATATGTAGCAAGCATTCAAAGTGAGTATGCTCTATTTAAGGGTGCAACTAACAATTATTGTAACAGTTAATAAACCCATCAGTTCCTTTCTCCATAAATCAATTCATCTTTTGGTCTATAAAATGTGAGGAAATAGTGTAAATATCCCTATTATACTTTCCCTGAGCCCATGGTGACATCTCTAAATATTTTGCTCTGTCTGAAACAGAGTCATGAAGCTGAAGATATTTGATTTACATTGCCGGAATCAGTTCATTTAGGACACGTTTAGTTTAAAAAGTCACTGAAATGATTAGTTGATTATCAAAATTGTCAATAAATCTATCTGTCAAAAATCCTTTATCGAATGATCATTTCAACTACAGCTCTACGAACTGTCAACTAAAAAGTTCAGAAACTTTTTCTTGTTGCACTTGATTACACCAAGCAGACAGACATAATGCGCACATTATTACTGGAAATGAATAAATCACCTACCCTCATTTTCAGATGTTGGACATGCCACCTGTAGAACCAGATCAAATGTTCTTTCTGGATTCTCTCTGAAAAGACAACAAACTCCTTATAATCGGGGGAAATAAGGTGCAGCTGTTATTACTCAGGCAACAAGTGTGTATCGCCTGTTAGCAAACATTATAATGCTGAATTCCGTTATATGCACCTTAGTGTTATCGTGCAGTGAACCTGCCCTACTTTACAGTCACTCTGTAAATAACCAGTAGTGCTAATAACAGCAGGTTGGTCAACGCTTATGGTGAATCAGGGTGTAAGTTATGTAAGAATGGCAAGTTTTCATTTCTCTGACAACATTATCTCGTCAAACTTGGGTTACAGAACCCGGGCGCTCGGTGTCGTGCCTGCATGTAGCGTTAACCCGGTATTTAAAGGTGTCTGCGTGGTCAGCTAGTAGACCGAGCAACAGACTGACCCAAATGCTGTCGAGCCAGCTGGCCTGGCTGCTAAATCCACTGCAGGAGCAGGCTCAAATTACGCCAAACATTCCTTCGTGTTACACATTCAGCTCCGAGTTAACGTTACATGCGCGAGCCACGCACTAGCCGTTAGCTCGACAGTTGGATATCAATTAGGCGACCGAGGTGGTGGGGGAGGTAACATAAAAGTCAGTGGTCTTACTTTATTCTGCTGTCCATGGTTTAGCTACAACATCGCGACAACTCCGTGCTGTCGGCGGCTATGCTCTTCTCTGCTGCCTGTCCGAGAATATTTCCACTCGCTCCTTCCTCACGCGCAGCCGTCGCTTCTTCTGACTTATCTGATACCGCTCGAAAGCTGCCGCGACCGCATGCTTGGAGGTGGCGTAGCGGAGCACTTTGTGCCGTCCCGTGGCCGTTAATGTAGCCCGAATCCCCAGTTCAGCAGCACGGCGCTTATTTCCCACAACAAACGCCACTCCAGGAAGTGCTGTCAAAGAATCGGTGACGTCAGCGCGTCAGATGAGCACCTTGCTGCTGTTGCGGCTCCTGCCTGCGAGCATCCGCCTTCCACTTGATGAGTAACAGGCATGAAAGACAGTAGACCTGAGCCGTGTGAGTCAGGCTTCTGATGAAAAACGCGTTTCCCTGTGAGACTGCATCATTAGAGCAGTAATTGTGGCAGCAGTTGCCTTCAGCAGCGGCTCCCTAAGTGGGGCCCTGGAACCATCAGGGGTCCTTGTGAGGGTTTCGAAAAATGAGAAAGAGTTTGAACCAGTATTAATAGATTTTTTTTGGACGCTTGCGGGCTGAACACATCTTAACACGACATATCATCACCTTATAAAACTGTTATGGCAAACATGATAGTCAACAGCTGCCTACTCAAAGGCCTGCACCCAAAAGCTGACTAAGCTTGTCTGTCTGCTGTTTGTTGTCAGGCAGATAGCCTTTATAAGCTGCGTGCTGCATCTGAAAACAAACAGGCCCACTGATGACGGAGCTGAGAGTGAACCAAAACAGTAGTTTTAGGCCATGAAAACGATGAGCCGACAGTAAGCTGAATGAAGTTACTAAACAGCCTGTAGACTGCAGGGTAGAGTGGAAATTCCCACCTTTCACACAAAGCATTGTGTGGATTCACTGTTGGTATGAAAACATTGATTACAGCCTCCATTGATACTTTCTTACACAGGACTGCATACTTAAGTGAAAATATAAAGCGGTTATAACACTGTTATATGAAATGCAGCACAGTAATACACTATTTAAGCCACTACCTTGCAGTCTCAGACCTTTAGGGCCCCAAACAGAATTTGGAGGATATGATTATCTACAGCTGTAGATATGTTGGGGAATTTTCCCCACTGAGCAACTATACAGGTTAAGGTGGTTCCTGTGTCATCAACCTCTTGTACAGAGTCTTTGTATCAAAATCAACCTGTTCCATTGCTAAAGCATGCCACAGACCTGACACTCCACTGTGTCAGTGTGACCATTTGCCTCGTCATCCTAGTGGTTGGGTGGGTCCACTTCATGCTTTGGCATGACTGGGCTGGTCAAAACATTATTTTTAAGAATTCTTATTTCATAATTGTATTGTGTCACGTAATGCTGGCAGCATAGTCCTATATAAAGATGTATTTAATGAAATCGGCACAGGATGGCATACAGATAAGGTGGTAGTAGATCCCGGTGCTGTCAGATCCCTGCCCACCCTGAGATTTGGATTTGTACCGAGGTTTCTGCCCGGTAAAAGGAAATTTTTCCTCGCCAATGTCACTCAGCTTGCTCATGGGGGAATTGCTTTCCATTGTTGGGTCCAAAAAACATAATATATTTTAATTATAGAGTTTGGTCTACCCTGCTCTATATGTGAAGCGTCTTGAGACAACTTTGGTGTGATTTCAAGCTATATAAACAAAACTGATTTGATTTACCTTAGTAGTATTTCAGAACAAGAGCCCTAAAGGTTTGAGGAGTAGGCTTCTGACTAGAAGGTTGAGGATTTGATTTGTGTGGAGAAAGTGAAAGACCAGCGCTGCCCCTCACTTCTGCATAGAAGGCTCCGGCCTGTAGAAGAATGGCACGATTACTTTGACTTTATTCGACATAATTATAGCGTGTCATGTGTAAATGTTACTTACAGTAACCACGTTGGACAACAGTAGGCTCGTCTCTTCATGAAATAAATGCTAAAATCACAATCCATATGTCATGTATAAAATGATGATGAAAATGAGTCTGTGTTACACACACAAACCCAGCAGAATGAGCGTACTGTATGTGGCTGCTAGAATCTGCTTCAGGTCTCGACATTAACAACACTGTGCTTGTGAATCAGCTGAGTCATGGGCCTCTTAAAGAGGAAATCTACCCTAAAATTAAACCATTCCTATCATTTTTTTGCCCATGTGTTTAATTTGGATATTTAAAAGAGACAACTCCCAATGACATTTGGGCATGCTCTTATATTTACAGCTGTTTTATTGGTTAAGTTCAAACTCATTCAGGTGAAATTAGAGATCATAGGAGTCCACACACTCAGTAACGAATTTATTAATGGTGGACCACCTTCCTAAAGTGACACCTGATGACATAATCAGTTACTATCACAATATTTATTTCTTTTAAAAGAGAAGGATCTTTCTCTTTTTACAGAGGTCGACTGTTTTAGCCAAAATCACAAACTCTGACGGTGCAACAGATTCTGTTTTAGGGTGGACTTCCCTTGTATTGTTTGCATGTTTAAGCGATATTTGTCCCATGGTAAATTGAAACCAATGGCTTAGATGTACTCATGTCTCCTCTCCAGAGAGTCTGCCTGGATCAGAGCCAAATTTCTTCAGGCTGACTGGAAGGTAATTAAGTGGCAGCAGACTGGGACATGCTGTTTCAGGCATCCGAATGAAATGATAATGGCAGGGCTGCTGCATTAACATTGAATAAAAGCTAAATGTTATAAAGAGACGCGTACATAAAGCTTATATGAGAGTGAGAGAGGACTGTATGTAAACAGTGCCAGATTATAGAGTTCAGAGACATTAACACTGATAAAAGAACAATTCGGTGTCCCATTGTCCATCTGAGGCCCTGACAGCACATTTTGAGAATAGCTCTACCATTAGACATAGATGAGAAGCAAATAAATCTTGTTGGATTCAAATGTAACTCACAGGCAGTTTGCAGCAGCGCAGTGCAGCAAGCAGCAATGCAGCAGGAAGTAGAGGTAACAAAAAACCTGGCATTCGCTCCACTGGTCTGTTGCATTGTAAATCTATAGGAAGCAACTACTTCATCACATGTGAAGAGAATAAATGTGTTTTACACATCTAGCACGGTTTGTGTGTGCAGTGTTTCGCATATTAAGCATGCATATATTTTTTACCAATGTGTAATTTGTCTGTGGGTAAATCAGCCCTACAATGTCAGTCAAAAGGCACTTGTCAGGTTTCATTATCCAGAATTCTGGAGTAGACACAGCATCAGAGATGGCTTACAGCGGTGGATGACCTTGAAAGAACTCATTAATGTCCACTCATCAACCTTTCTGTGCTTCGTCCAAGTCACCAGATCACTTTAATATCATGGAAACGGGTCTCTGTTTGCACTGCACGGTCATGCAACTAGGGAGAGCAAAGCCAGGATGTTTAGCCACATTTACAACTTATTTTATCGAGAATAAAACGAAAGTAAAAAATCCATATATCATGTTACAGACATAAACTGTGTAAAATGTGGCACACAGTTAAGTATAGCACAAACTATAATCAGTGAACTTTACTCTAATGTTGAAACAAATAACTTCATTTGGTCCAAGGTGCAAGTAGAAAAAAATTTAACAATATAGAAAATACGGATTACATACAGTAAAAAATATATAGATATATAGTCCACAGAAACAACAATACCTATATATATATATATATATATATATATATATCTATATATATATATAGAGAGAGAGAGAGAGAGAGAGAGAGAGAGAGAG
>JAQLOL010000020.1:10904088-10918394 GCA_029783665.1 Naso thynnoides | reverse complement strand
CTCGTCTACGTTTAAAAGAAGAGTACGGTAATGCTCCTACTTCACCTAACCTCTAACTTATTTGTTGTGATCTCTTCTGTCTTCAAAAACAGGCTGAAGTATAAAGAAAGAGAGTGTTTGACGATATTACACCGTACACAAGCACCACCTAAAGTAAACCGTTGTGCCTTCTCCGAAAAGCCGCTTTGCCCCAAAAGGTTATGTAGCGATAAAGAACATCCATCTATTATGTTTCCATGTCCTTTCTAGTGTGGCCAGATATGGACTAATACGCGCACCATTCCCCAGGAGGATACTCTGTCCCCAGAGGAGAAGGAGGGGGGTGGTGGGCGGAGGTGGCAGTGTGCTGTTGGAGCCGTTCTGGAGGCAGGGAGGGGAGGCAGGCAGCAGTTGGTGTGCAGAGAGCAGAGGCTCAGGCTGGCTAGTTAAGAGCTTCTCTCTCCTATCCTCCATCTGCCAGGGACCGGGGTTGTGATTTGAGCTCCAGCAGAGCAGAGCAGGGAGGAGATCGAAGGAGGGGGGTGGAGGGGTGGGGGTGGGGTGGGGAGAGACGAGGTAGTGGGGGAAGGAGGGGGGGGGGGAGTTGGATGGAAGAGACAGAAAAAGAGAAAGTGGAAGAAGCGGGGAGCTGGAGGAGGAGAGGGGAAAAAGTGAGGGAGAGAGACCTGGAGAGGGAAAATAAGGATGGAAATGAAAAACAGGATACATGTGGATCGAAACGCCTCAAAAATCTATTTATAGGCTCATCCCTGTCTACCGTCATTTTTCTAAATCGCTGTTACACATTTTAATTCTAGGTATCAGCCATAAAAGCAGTGCTTTGGTCATATTTCACCCATGCTTAAGTGTTTTTGATATTTCCTTTCCTCCGATAATTATGAAGCCATGTCCACCGTGTGTTTGTAAATACTTCCAGGATGTCTCACCATCCTCTCACACCACCCATCCTGGCTCATGTGAGGGGGGGATTCATGTGACTGGGATACAGCTTTACAGTGCTTCACTCCTCCCTCTGCTCCTCCTCCTCCCCTTCCTCCTCAAACACCCCCGTTCCCTCCCTCCCCTTCCCATTTCTCTCCTTCATTCTGTCAGTGTGTGTAGCCCGTGGTTCCCTGCACCACAGCGGATCCTGGGAGAGCCTTCCCGCCTCCTCCTCCTTTGCCTCCCTTCGACTCCTTGCCTCCGCCTCTCCTCCGCTCCTTTTTCTGGCCATGCCTTGGGAGTGACTGAGAGCTCCCTCTGTGAGACTGAGTGTCACTTGAGGTGACCCAGAAATGATAACTCCAGATGAACCCTGGATGTGTGGTAATCTAACCACCAGGAGCCAGGGAGGCAGGCAGGCATCCCTGGTTGATGCTGTATCTGTGGCTTCACCGCTGAACTGAGCACGCTGCTGGGTATCATGCTCGGAGAACGCTGTGTGCACAGTACGCGTCGTGGTACACAGTGAAATGGATCTCAGTGCCGCTGCATTATTGATGAGATACATTGTGATGTCAGCCCAGGCGGAAGGAGCAAAGCAAAATGACTGTTAGCAGTGTGGCACACCATCATTTATGCAAGCAGTACAGAGGTGTAATTAATTGTCACCCTTTGTCTCATCCCCAGTGCTCTCACACAATATTCCATTCACATGTTGTCAATTAAAATCCAGCCAAACCTCATGGTGTTGTCCTTCAGGTGGCCCGGTGAGCAGGACATCCTGTCTTCTAGATGACCTGTCATTGCCATGATAGGAGTACATTTAAAATTCAAGCGGAAGCACCATGCACGTTAAACTGTTTTAAATTCTGTTACCAATGTTATTATTATTTAATAGCTCGTTATCGTAGTGTTTGGCCTGTCTGGTGTATTATAATCCAATAAAGCACAAGGAAATAACAGCCTATTTAGAAAGGTGCAGTAGTTAATAAGGTAATGAATGTTTGTTTTAACTACAGTAAATTGAGGAAATACAGTCTCATTAGAAGCCAGGCACAATCAAACCATCTTCAAAGCACAAACAATATTAATATTTACTATAAACTTGACATTATTAAATAGCAGTAAATTTTTCATCAACAAAAAAATTCTTTATTCATTAGATGTTGCAACATGAGGCCAAGTTTGTGTTGAATGGTTCCTGGCTGCACACATGCAATACTGCGCTGGATTTACATGGAGTTTATCAGCTCTATTCTCCAGATGAGACAGATGGAGAGACATACATCACAGTTCAGGGGAAATGAAATATGCACCTCAGGATGAAATGACTTTAATATTGTTGATATTTTTGGATAATACATTTAATATAACCTGTGGGGGGAAAAAAAGAAAATGACACCAGAGGTTGGGCATGCTGAGAAGTATTTGACTACACTTAAATAATTACTGAACAAAGCCTTCTTTAAACATTTTACTCTTTTGATGAGGTTTTTAATTAAGAAAAGCATCTATGATCCTAACAATTTGCCCATCACGGGTTCAGATTAGAGTCCACCTGATTAAAATGCCTGAAATTCCAAAATAATTTAGCACCTTTATTTTGTAAGTGATTTGATTTGTGATGAATACCAAACCCTGAGCAGGCTTCTCGTTGCTGTGCTGCATATCTTTGACACACTGATGGATCCAGTTTGACTGCTAGTTATTCATTCACACAAGCCTCTGCTCTCACCGGTGAAATTACAGCTGTAACCCTCTTACTGAATCTCACGCAGTATCCACTCGTTGCACGTGAGATTAATGATTGTAAAATTTGTAATTATATTTTTTTTTGAAGAGCCAGGCCTTTATGTGCTTGAACCCACCTGTAACTTTAACGGTTTTAAGCGTCTCCCTCTTCTTTTTTGGGGCTGAAATAAAACTTCAGGATTTGAAGGCGTCCATTTGGCCTACAGTTCTGAAAATAATAAGCCAAAAGAAGAAAGGGCGTTTAAAAAGAAAATATTAATATGATTGCACTGAAATATTCCTAAATCTAATAGTATTATTTTGCCATTTTGCGACTCCAGATTATGTAGGGTAGTTTATCTCCCTTTAATTTACAGCCACATCACACATTATACATGCTGAGTAGGCCATTGACTCATGGCTCCCCATTTTCTGTGCGTTGTGTGTGAGCAGTGCTGCGCTGGGGGCTTCCTGCGTACGGGAGAGGAATATTTAAATGCCTCGTGTTTTAATTGACGCTTGAACTGGAACTGTAAGCTCAGAAACGAGGAACAGCCCCCATCTACCGGCAGCGTCTCCTCTGTCTCCTCAGTGCTCACAGTCCGGAGCTGCTCAGCCTGCACGCTGCACAGGGATCCCTCACGCAGCACAGCCACAGGTAAGACATTTTCTATAGGCTAGGCTATGTTTTCATGGAGAAAAAAAATAATAATACAAGGTCGGCTTTTTGACAAAAAAAAAGAGACGGAGGAGATGGTGTGAAGCAATGCACGACAGATCTCATGCATGATAAACAGGCTTCATGGGTTGGATTCGCGGGAGAAGCAGGGATGTGGTGAAACTCTCCCTACCTATGTTTTTATTTACGGGATGTTGTAAACAAATCGTTTTATCTTAATTTTAATTATATAAGACTCATAAGTGGCATAAAAATCATGCAACTTGACGGTAACACTGGCGGAATCGCTTATTAATGAATGAATGACGCTTTCCTTAAAATCAGTGCTTGGTCATTTTGTTTACTGGAGGCTGAGATCCATGATTTTTTTTTTTTTCTCCATGTGACAAAACTCTGTGGCCCACTGAGCCATCCTGGATTTAAATGCCTTAAAAAAAAACAACCAAAAAACACGTTTTTTTAAAGCGTCAAATGTTTGAAATGGAGCTCTATGCAGTACATGAATGAGCAGCGAATATTCTGCTTTAAAAGCGTTAATTTGATGCAACGAGATCGCCAATCTGAAGGCAAATCAGTACAAGTAAGTTAACGAAAAATGACACTATCGCCCAGATTAATCTTCCTCAATTTATTTAAACCCAGATGATGGGCGACATAGGCTTTATAACTAGAGTGATTAGCCTAATTAATACGACATATTTAGAAAACAAGATAACTGTTATTCCCAAACTATTTTTATTTATTCTATTTTTTCTTTTCTTTTTTTCTTTTTTTTTTTTTTGCAAAAGCGTGATTTTTAAAGTTTTTTTTGTATTATTTTTTGGTCGTGGCTTTAGTTTATCTACAAACTTTCTCCCAATGACACACACTATGAATTGTGAGAGTAAAATAATAATTAAAAATAAAAACAGATCATTTATGAATATTTGGTTGCAGGTAATATCCTAATTAGACACAGAGAAAAATGAAACGAAACAAAACAAAACGGCAACACAAAAGACATTATTCCCTGAGCTCCTCAGTGTTCACTGACACATTGTTAAACCCTCTTCAGTCAAATGAAATGTCACCGCTGGAGGCAACGGGTCAACACAGTATCCTTTATCGACATTAACGATATGATGGATGCACATTCGGTGTTTATATTTCACTACCATGATAACTTAATTGTTTTTGAACAGATGTCGCCCTTTAAAAAAAAATCACATAAAGGAATGTGAAGGGAAAAGAAAACAGCAGCCAAATTAAATATCAGTGTTTGCCGAGGTGATCATTCCTCTCGGGGTGTCTTTGTCCAGGTGAAATGAAACCCGCACGTCCCTTTTTTTGTCCTCCTCTCGCCGCTCTGTGGCTGGAGCTGAGAGCCTGACAGAGAGCAAATTAACGTGATGCTTTTCAGAACAGCTGCAGGTCCAGTCCGTCCACGAGGACTCGAGCCTTGTCCTGTCGCGCTTTTATCAAGGGGCCTCCAATTAAAGTCGATACAACTTCATGGGGGGGGGGGGGCGGTGGGGAGGGGGGGCGCGCGCGTCTGCACGTCTTGTAGGCCAACACGTCTTGAGATGGAGCATCCGCACCTGAGCCTCGGTAAATCTATTAATTGGACTAAATCCGAGTCACAGATTCAGCAAGTGTATCTTTTGTTTTATGGAGAAATGTTCGGTCGCCTGCAGACATGACTCGTCATCCGGCTTTCAGCTGTAAAGGCCTGTGTGGTGTTAGTCAAAATACAGACCTTCTGCTGCCTCATTTTGGTTTGTTGTCACCATCTTTGGCCCGCGTGCGGGACAGTAAAGCCAGCCAGTCTGCCCTTTTTTATTTGCGTGACAGAGTTTTCACACCCTTTAAAAACGGACACAGATCTTTATTGGAGCTTCACATTTCGCCTCTATGGCGCAGAAGATATTCAAATATGGGATTTAAGAAACACTTGAATTTCTGAAAGCAGGGGCCCGCTGGGGGTGTTTTCCATGTGGCGACCCACAACTTAATGTCTTTAAAAAACAAAAAGCCAAAAACTGAAATATGAAATATGTTTATGGCTTAGATCCTGATCAACTTTACTGCAGATAAACAATTGGTTTTGGCCTAAGTCAAAAGACAACGACCATGTTAATGAATGCTCCGCTGTGAAAAACGTCTGTTCAATGGAGAGTTGGCTAAATTGATCTCGCTCCGAAAGGAGTAGTTTATATTTGTATATGCCTACAAGCTGTTAGAAAAGTTTCATTCGTACCTCTTTAAGTGATTCAGTCTGCCAACAGAGCGTTCATATTATCAGGAAATTCTTGCCCGCGTGATTGGCTCATCACACTGAGTAAATAGGTTGTTACGCCGTAGTGTGATTTCATTTTCAAAAATTCTATTTCCTCCAAATTGTTTAATGTACAATCTGTCCCCGCCCTCTAGCCTATCACTGATCACTGCCCCGCCCCAAACAATACATTAATAACACACACACACACACACACACACACACACACACACGGGGAGAGAGTGTGTGTGAGAGAGAGATTTATTTTGTTTTTTTGTTTTTTGGGGGGGTGGGGGGGTGGCACAACCAAACCAGTCTGATAAGGAAAGAATTAAAATTCTTTAAACAAACAAACAAATAAATAAAATGTGAAACCTCGAGCTCAAAATTAAAGCAGGCAAATACGTCATAGGCCTGCAAGAATCAGTCCTTCCCATTTCTGATCTTCTTTGACTTCAGATGCAGATTATCAGTTAAATCAATAAAACATTTTCCCCTCAAAATATCTTCAAGCCCATTTCAGTTTGTACATTTTAGGACCAGACTCCAGCCTCCTCTCTTGTAAATGGGGGGAATAAAAGTAATGAAAATGTCAATACCATGAACCAGTGGTCCACCGTGCAGCCAGAATGGAGAGTTTTTGAGGGGAGAGAGTGACAGCTCTTTGTTGGTGAATAGAAATCACCGGCGAGGGAGAGAGAGAGAGAGGGGGAGAGACACAGAGTGAGAGCAGAGAGAGGGAAAGAGAGAGAGAGGGGAACTCCTCCTACCAAATTATTCAGACTGGGCAGGCTTTGCGGGCTCTTCACAAATAGGACACGGTTCTCAAATCCAGGCAGTCCCAACCTGACCTCCAAGCACCGAGGAACCCCTGACTGGGAAACCGGGAGAGAGAAATCACCAAAAAGAAACAACAAAAACTTTGTGTCATTATTTCTGGCGAGTGTTCACTCTGTAGCCCCCCTCCCCTCCTCCCTCCCCATCACCACTACAACTTCCACACCGGTTTGGCGCATCATTTGGACTATATATTTTTTTTCTGGAAGAGACATTCACGGGAAGAAGGAAAAAGCTGGTGCAGCACCACCACCACCACCACCACTCCTGCTGTCCTTCCCATGTTGTAGTTTCTTGGTTTTTTCGTTTCTTCCAGTTGCCTTTGCACTCTGGCGAGGAGGTGATCTGAATCTCGGGGGCTGTGTTGTTGTTTTGTGTGCCTCTCTCAGAGCCTCAGAGCCCATTTGGATGCGCTGAGAGAGCGGGGCGCAGCGCTGCAGTACAGTATATGGAAGTTGTGGGCTGCAAGACAGAGGCAGGCAGTTGCACGTTGCGTCCAGGACCGGGAGCCATGCTTTTCCACGGGATCTCCGGGGATCACATCCAAGGGATCATGGAGGAGATGGAGAGACGGTCGAAAACGGAGTCGCGTCTGGCGAAGGGCATGCAGCTGAACGGGAGAGAGTCGGTAAGAGCCTGGTCGAGCTGTTTTTCCAATTCATGTTTAAACTTAACGTGCATCAGTGCGTGAACGGCGACTGTGGCACCGTAACCGTGCGAGGAAATGTCCAGTTATTCTGAGGTAAGTAAGAGACCACTGAGGAGGATTTGTGAGTTCCTTCTTTGTGTTCAATTATGTAAAAATATAGTCTCAACGATTATCCTAAATTATTCATTTTTGTTTATGGAAAGTTAATTTCCCGTTTTTAGTTTTAATGTCCTTTAATTTAGAATAAACTTCTCAGTAATCTGCTCAAAAAAAACCCTGTAAAGTTAGAGCCTGAATTGACAGCAGCATGTCTCTAAATATATTTGATTTACAAAACATACGGACACTTATTAAAATATAGTGTCGTGATTTATTACTGTTTTAAAAATTTAGACGTTTCTGTTCTTATATTATTATTATTATTATTATTATTATTATTATTATTATTATTATTATTATTATTATTATTATTATTAATATTATTATATTTTGGTTATTTTATTTTGACAGAAAAATATACGTATAAAATCTTTATTGGCATATATTCAATATTTTAAAATATATTTTTATTCTTTGGGAGCAGAGAGAAAAAGGAGAGATAATAAATTGAGCAATTTTTTTTTTCTTTTTCCTTGATATTCAGGATGTTCAGTTAAATTCAGAGACAGTTTCTCTCTAGCTGGTGGTTGTTCCGTCAGAGGGGGGAGGCTGCATTTGTTAAACAGCGTGTCCTTCTGAGGCCTTGCTTTGATGGATATATAAGATGTAAAATGGATTGAAAAAAAACATTTAATGTCCATCTGCATGACATGTTGCATAAGCATTTTCTTCTTGACGGAATGAGACCGGTTACCATGAGCTTCCCTCTCTCCCTCTCTCTGAGTCAGACCATGCCTTCCATGAGCCCGGAGAAGCCTGCTCTGTGTGCCGGCTGTGGCGGCAAGATTTCGGACAGATACTACCTCCTGGCCGTGGACAAACAGTGGCACCTGCGGTGCCTCAAATGCTGTGAATGTAAACTAGCGCTGGAGTCGGAGCTAACGTGTTTTGCCAAGGATGGAAGTATCTATTGCAAAGAGGATTACTACAGGTAAGAAAAATTAAGGTTAACGTTAATCATGCACGTCGTTGGAGCTTTTTGGTCTAACAGTCCGTCACAGGAGACCGCACGCGCGCGCGCACACACCTCCCCACGAACACAGAGGTTCGTTTATGCTGCAGAGATGCTTTTCGCACTCTTAACAACAACAACGAACAAATGCCAATTTTGTGACCAAAACTTTTGTACAGGCACTGCTAGCTGTGATTCAACAGGCTGTGACTGTTCGTCTGGAATTATGCTGAAGCCTTTTGGTCCAATTAGGCCTCATTCTTGTCTGAATAAAATCACAACAGTCTCCCAGGGGGAACTGCGTGGTGTTAATTGGAAATATATTATGATATGAAATTGTACTTTTATTCGTTGGCTCTGATGAATGAGTCACCCAGACACAAAGGAGTAGGCGTGCACAATTACAGCCTACATTGTTATCGTTTTAAAAATAATCCACCTTTGTGGCTTTTGTCAGCCTACTATGACCCCGCGTGCCAAAGTATAGGCTAGAAAATAACCATTAGAGAGAAAAAAACATTGCTGTTATAGGTCAGGCATGTTGTCCCATATTCTAATAGCCAATAATGTGATGGAGCCACAGGCCAGAATTTTATTTTTACTCAACTATATTAGTACAATAACCCTGTAAAGACAAGAGATGCTGTGAAATGTTGTGTTAGCTACCTCACTATTCCTTGTCTGTCCGCAGCGTTTTGTTTTTAATGTCAGCTGTACTGCCATAGGTTTAGCAATGGTTAGGTTTTGTCACCGAGGCTGTAGACGGTTTTTAAAATTCTTTAAGAGAGAAAATAGGCCTATTCGCACACAGAAAATACTTAACCGGCCTATTGAGCAGCCGGCATCCAGTTATGAAGCAGATGTGGTTATATAGGCTCAGAATGTACCAAGCTAGGCCTCTTGTAGTAGGCTGTATATAGGCTGCCCTGCTGAGGCTGTGTCACATATAGGCTACACACCCCTTCGTCACTGAAATGAACGACAGCAGCAAAGGCGTCAAAACCTTGTTAGCCTGTTTTAGCTTCCGACAGTGCAGCTTCGAAACTCTCCCGGCGCTCCTGTCTGTATTTGTCCACTCCGGTTCATTTGTACGAGGAGTCTTGACGATGTGTCTGTTCCAGAAGGTTCTCCGTGCAGAGGTGCGCGCGCTGCCACCTCGGGATATCGGCCTCGGAGATGGTGATGCGGGCGCGCGACTCCGTGTACCACCTGAGCTGCTTCACGTGCACCACATGCAACAAGACGCTGACCACGGGCGACCACTTCGGCATGAAGGACAGCCTGGTGTACTGCCGGCTCCACTTCGAGACGCTGGTGCAGGGACCGGACTACCACCCCCAGCTCAACTTCGCCGAACTGGCGGCCAAGGGCGGCGGCCTCTCCTTACCGTACTTCAACGGCACCGGGACGGTACAGAAGGGAAGGCCGCGCAAGAGGAAGAGCCCGGCCATGGGGATGGATATACCGAGCTACAACAGCGGTGAGACTGCACGCTGCGCGCAGCAGGGCCTCACGCCAAGAACGCACAAACACTCACAGCTGCTAGAAAATTATTTGCCAAATCTGACTAAGTTTTTGTCATGTTATTGTCGGTGCAGAGCTCGATAAGCATACAGGCCCAACTACAGACAACACAAGTTTTGACCTAACACTGATAGATTATGTGAAATTAGAATTAGGGTGAAATTAAACTCTTAACTACCGTATTCCCGAAATTCTTCTGGAGCCCGCTGAGAGACCCAGGTTGGTCCATTGAACCTAGATTTGGAATATTTGCTGCGTCCTCGTGGTTTATGTATTCTTCATTAAATTCTGAGCTACGTGGTCATCAGACTTTTCTGTTGTCCTGTGCATTTAATTTTTACTTTTGACCATTAAATGGCAATGGTAAGTAACGTCAAAATCACATAAAGCCCGAACAAACAAATTAAAAAATGATAAACTAAAATACAACACAAATCAGGACAGGCTTATGTGTTATTCCATTACGCAGAAGACCCGCTCGCTTTAATCCAGACAGCTCCTCGGTGTTTGGCGTCTACCTTACATGTCTGAAATGAATAAAAACATCCTGTAGGCGATGCAAATCTTAACATTGCCTGTGTGTAGCAGCGCCCGAAGCCGTGGACTTGTTCATTTGCGCCTCTCTGTCCACGCGCCTTTAGCGCACCGTTTCTGTGCTTTTAACTGTGGTGTTTGTTGCACGGAGAATGATCGAAATTTGACCTCCTCATTGACTCGCTCACTTTTGTAATTAAGACTAATTTCGGTCAAAATACACGCAAAGAGCGGCTGTGGAGAGCGTGGGTGTGAACTGGGACAGTTGCGTAAAATCGCGACCAAAATCATGTTTCGCGTGTGTAAGCTTTTGTTGGAAGCCATGAAATCTGCAGTCACACTGAACATTAAGCTGCTGTTAAGTGTAGGTTCCATCTAAAATCTCTCATTGAATCGCTGAATGTTATAACCCGACCCCCAACCCCCCCCTGCAGCGTCCCCATTTTGTTGTCGCTTTCTGCGAATTAGTGCGCGGTTGAGAAAGTTTGTCATTGTGCGCCAAGTTTCCTCTGTTCCTGGTGAATGGAGAGGAATAAGGGTAATCTGCGCGTTAATTGTTCTCCGTTAATTGAAGGTGACGTTGGAATCCCTGGCCTCCTGCGCGGCGGTCAGCACAGTTCTCAGCCGTGCAGAGGGGCCTGCAGCGGGGAGAGGCCAGGGGCTCCACACACAACACTGTACAGTCAGCGCTCCGGTTTGTTTTTCGCGAACACAATTCCGAAAAATTATGCAAATCTTCAAGTTCTCATGGATGCTTGCATAGAAAAATAACTATTGAAGCACTCCCCCCCCTTGTATAGCAGGATATGCATGCCACAACAAAGCGCTAAAATATAATGCAGCCACAACAGGTAAAAATTCCCACAGGGAGACATAAAATACAATAAAATGACGTCCCAGTGAACTCATCACTGAGCACCACAGACACGGTAAACGTCACAGTGGGAATATTAAAACCCTATTTATTTCAGATATTTGAATAGAATAAAACAGAACCGGGTATTTTCTAATTAAAAAAAAACAACTTATCAGCTTTTTAAAGCTCAGGTAAAATGCCTTTTTTTACCATTTAAAAAAAAATCTAATTATGTGAAGAATTTATGGCCTACAAAATTCAAATGAGCCCACGAACAAAAAAAAAAAAAAAATCTGCTTAAAGAAAAAATAAGAATAAGATTAACTGAAACAACTAAAATATTTAGTCTTTGTATTTTCACTTTTCCAAAATGCTTTTTTTTTTTTTTTTTTTTTTCCCTGGGTGGTGCTAAAATATCACAAACACCCATTACACCCTTCTCATTATAGTCCCAGACTGTTCAGGTTAATATATCGTTCTGCAGATCAGGAGACTCATATTCATGACAAATAGGATGAGGTTTTGTTTGAGGTTTTGTTTCTGCTTTAGCGAGCACATTCACTCTAGTTCTCACTAGGGAGAGGTGTGGGTCCACTGAGTATTCTGTAAAGTTTGGTCTTGTTTGGATATAGAGACCCCTAGTGGGAAATATCTAGTGAAACACAATCCAGTGAAGGCTGGAGCAGAGGAGCAGAGATGTCAGTGATTGTCACATAAATGGTGCCTAAATGTGTCTAAAGAAGAAATAACATCATGTCACACATTTAAAACACGTGTCCCAAATTTTGTTCAAGCTTGTTTGTAAATCAACCCCATAGTTATTTTTTGACATAGTGTTTGTGCTGCATCTTTGTAGCGAAACGGATTAATTCACTTGATATTTTTAAGCAACTGAGAAAAAGACTTGGTAAACATTTCAGGAGACACAAGAATCAATACAACCTACTTTATAATTTAGAAATCCTGTGCTTATTTTTGCACACTGCATTTCCTTTTTTTTTTCTTTTTTTTTTTGCAGTCAAGTAGAGGATGAGATCCTATTAGATCTGTTTTAACTTAAATACTAGATTCAAAAGGAAAGTCAAATTTCAGGAGACAGTCGATTATCATTAATTGTATTTCGTTGTATATTTTGGTTCCTTACATTAGAAATGTCCGACAGCCACATGGTAATTTATTTTCTTGCAAATATTTAATTGTCAGTGGAATTTATTTTGTCACAAAAGCATAAAACTATGAAAAAACAGAATATGTGAAACACTGTAATGCTGAAATACAGTGTTTTTCTCTTCAAGCGCTGCTGAAGGTACAAGCAGCTCAGTTTAGCCAAACATGCATTTAATTTAGTAGATCCATTTTTGCATTTCACCATCTTTTAAATATTTTGCACGTGCAGTGCCACGCTGCTGACAAATGAGGCCCATTAGGCCCATTAGTCTTTGCAAACACAAGCAGAAATAATTTAACTCAGTCCCAGTATATGGTTTAAATATATCACCTTTTCTTTTTAAGTTTAATAGCGCAGATTATATTAAAACCACCATTATCACTTCCACTGTGTTACAGTATGTGTAGAGTTTGAATTAATTTCAGTTTAGACCGTTCAGTGTTTTTCTCATCCCCTTTTTCAAGTTCTAATTTATTTTTTAAATGTAGCAAACATTTGTTATTTATCATGACGACAAAGATCTGTTTACATAGAAAGTCAACAAAAATGTATAATCTTCCCACAAACAGGTCCATATATTAGAATCTACTATTCCTTTTGTCTTTTTATTTCTTTTTTAATAATGAGCGTTAAATGTAATGTAACATTTCATTTGTGACAATTGCTAAAAATAAGATTTAAGCAGTTTTTATCTTTGATAGTCGTTGTCTTGCAGTAATGGAGCGATTCGCTGCATTACCAGTCGGATGCCTATCATTTCTTTCAAGGAAATAGTTTAGGGCAGTGAAAATAAATTTAGACGTAAAGAAAAAGGAGTTCCTTGCAGAGTTGATCGAGTTGTGCCGTTTTGCCCTCTAAGCCTCTGAGCCCTCTCTGTGCTCTGCTCTCTGCCCTTTCAGGCTGTAACGAGAACGACACCGATCACTTGGACCGGGACCAGCAGGCCTACCCTCCAACGCAGAAGACCAAACGCATGCGGACCTCCTTCAAGCACCATCAGCTGAGGACAATGAAATCCTACTTTGCCATCAACCACAACCCAGATGCCAAGGACTTAAAGCAGCTGGCCCAGAAAACTGGCCTCACTAAGAGAGTTCTACAGGTAAGCAGAGAGCCATTCTTCTTACTGACCTGATCACCCCGTATCTGTGTCTGCATCCCACTCCTCCTCCATGTCCCTTTCATTTCACACCAATATTATCACTGAAGTCATCTATTTGATTTTATTTGGTTGGTCCATTTACTCATTAGATGTACATCCAGGGGTTATTATCTAAAATTTTGGAGATTCTTTAATGTTTTTTTGTTTTTTTAAAAATTATTTTTGGAAAGAAAGGAGAAAATTCTTACATGAGCATAGAAACGTAAGTGTGAAACTTTGGCGGATTATTGACAATGAGAGTGCACATGATTTTTTTAATCATTGGAACAGAAGAGGCTGTAATTCAACTCTCACAAATTAAAAAAATAAATAAAAGGACAGGATTATTGTTTTGACTTACTGTTGAACTCCACATTCTTATATTCAGTGTTCAGTAGCTTATTGGTTCATTGTTATCTGCCCCATAAGCTTCAAATAATGTATGAAAATTGCCATATAAAGATTTACATACGTAAGGCAAGGACAACTTGATTCAGTAGTAGCTGTTTTAACTTGAAACAAAAAGTAAAAGCCACATTGGGATTGGTTTGCAGGTTTGGTTCCAAAACGCAAGAGCCAAATTCAGAAGGAACGTTTTGCGACAGGAGAATGGAGGTGTTGATAAGGCTGATGGCACCTCACTCCCTCCACCCTCATCTGACAGTGGGGCCCTGACCCCCCCCTCCAGCGCGGCCACACTAACAGACCTGACAAACCCCTCTATCACTGTAGTGACCTCCGTCACCTCTAGTTTGGACAGCCATGATTCGGGGAGTCCTTCGCAAACTACCTTGACAAACCTTTTCTAACAAGCTATCTCTAGCAGACTGATTTTTTTAACCTGATTTTGTTTTGTTTTGTTTTTATTTTCCTTTTAATTTTCTTTCCTCAATTTACATTT
>JAQLOL010000020.1:10881572-10904003 GCA_029783665.1 Naso thynnoides | reverse complement strand
AACAAGAAACAACAAGAGCAAGAACAGCAAGGACCACATTAAAACACGAGGAAATCATTTTAATGTGTAGCATTTGAAACCGCATGGCAGCCGTGTCTGTAGTTGGCTTACAGTATGCAGAGATTTATTTTGGACGGGACAATTCTGAAATTGTAGGCATTTGAAAATTGTCATGGATCCCACAGTTCATTGGAAAAAATGACTAAACTTGAGGCTTGTCTGGAAAACTAGATTTTTTTTTACTTGATTTCAATTTATTTGTACATTTGTATTGAATTATGATAAAATAAGCCCTTTCTAATTTATGGTTAATTGGTAAATTTTGAAATAATATGAATATTTTGCCCGCAGAAAAACCTGTATATGTATGCACTGTGTTCGCACTATCCAATTTCAAGATTTTTTTTTTCTCTGTTTTGGAATAATTTGGGAAATAAACTTGTAGAATGTTCTGTATATGGATAACTCCAGAAAACAGGCTTTAATTATTTCCGAATGTTTCAGTCTCTAAGACTGAGTTGGATGGAATCAGACATTAAATTATCTCACAGAGCTACATGTAAAACATCTAAATTGCATTATAAGCACCTAACCATTGCAGCTTATACGGCAGGCAGATGCTAAAACCACACTCATTTTTGTCTTGATTCACAAATCTACTGTGATAATGAGAGAGAGAAGCAAATCTTGCAATCTGTACAGTGGTAACTGTTCAACATGTAATGCAGTCACATAATTAACAGAAACCAGCGAGAGAAATTCGGATTGGAGAACAGTTTGTGGACACTTTTGTAATTGATTGTTTTCATGACGGAGCACTTTCTCAGATTCGTTGGCCGCGTAGATTAACCGTAGTCAAATGGACAAATCCTAGTAAATATATCCATAGATCCACAGCTAAACTCACTTGCACAGTGACAATATACTGCCCAGTGAAAAGTGCATTATTGTTTTTATCATGTTGCTCAGGGTAACGATGTGATTTTTGAAAGGGAAAAGGAGCAGGGGTGAGAAATTTAGTGGTTGCGACGTCGCAGACTAGATTTGTAGAGCTGACATGAACATTCAAATGACCTCAGATAGGTGGAGTCATAAGAGGCAGCCAGTGGGAAATCATTGTCCATGTGTTCTCCGTTTTGGCCATACTTCTACTTTCTTTAATGACACTTGCCACTGAACAGACCAAAAACATGTTTCTTCTGGCTGAAAGATAGAGAGAGAAAAGACAGACAGAGCCAATCTTCAATGGAGGTGATACATTTCATTGTGAGCGTCACAATTTGTTCTATTGTAGAACAAAGTGGTACTCTAAGTCTACTTAATGAAGTAGATGCCTAACTCAGTTCTACTATGTGCCTTATGCTATAACTTGGGAGAAAGTTTGTGAAATTCAGGATATATGTGTTCTTTGTTAACTGATTCACATCCTTTTGACGCCTCACTAGTTTTGTACTGTTTTGCATCTTATTTCCGAAGATCTTTTTATGGTGTATCCTGTTAAAAAAGGGGGCAGCGATGTCATAGAAAGCATTTGTGCACTCTTTCAGATATAGTTGGGTAATCCAGAACCTTATATATTGATCTTCGTGTTAATAGTTGAGTACAGTAAGTGTTCTATCAAGATTGTCCATGTTTCCCTGTTTCTTGATAAAGATGGTGTATAGAAACTATTTCCCCTTAAATATTTATGGACCAAACGGTTGTTATATATCTTATTAAATTTGTGTGAATAAAAATACTTTGCTTTAAATGGGTTTTATTTTTCATTACACTTGCCATTTTTTGTGTTCTATCTTGAATACAATTTTCGTTCCTCACATCAACTAAACGAGAAAGCATTCAGTTATTAATGACCAGCTAAACGCCCTCATTTTTGCTTCCATTTTTAATTTCTATTTCCTATTTTATGATGTTTATGGTTTTTAACGTAATGCCCCATGGATTTGCATCTAAACCCTGCAGTCAAAAACATGAAATTGCTTTTTAATGCATGAATATGGCTTTAAAATTTAAATCAAAGGAATGCTGCAAAGCATATATTGATATATATATATCTATATACATATATAATATTTATGCATAACATATTGGTAAACCTAAAATGAAGTAAGCTTAAATGCAGACCCCGTAAAGCCAGGTTGCTCTGTAGTTAATATATTCTTACTCTATCATTTCTTTCAGGGAGAACAAATCTTGGGGCATTACAGCCATACATCCCGACGTTTGAAAATTCCCTAAAGTATTAACAGAAGGGGAAAACTTTGATGGGAATTCCTCACCATTGAAGACAAAGACAATATTAGAATAAGATGATAGCATATTGAGAACAAATAAACAGCCAACATAAAGCCTGTTTCAGTTGCAAATGTACAACAGATACTTTTTTAAGCCAAAAGTTTGTCCTGAGTGTTTGAATCCACCAACGGAGGAGACCCCACAATGTATGATATTTATGAAATCGATGTTAAAAAAAAAAAAAAAGCTTTCTGTATTGGAATGTTAAGTGCACTAAAGTGATAATAAAATGTAATGTAACATAGTGGTAACAGATAACTCACAGAAAGGCACAGGATGTGATTAAAAGACAACAGGCATCCAACATGACAACAGTGTGACACAGAGACGGTATGGATGTTATTGGTATGAACACACACACACACACACACACACACATACACACAAAACCTTTCTCCCACCGCCTTACTCCTGTGCTAGTGCACTATATACGTTCCCACAATCTTTGTTCTTAGCCATATACACTTGCACACACACACACACACACACACACCACACACACATAGGAATGCGCACACGCTGCTGCCCCCATACACCCCACCTAAGAATCAGCTTGCTAAATAGAAGTTTTCTTTTGTCACAAGTGTCATTTCGCAAACACATGGCCTCCTTGAAACTCGGCAGCAGGATGCCCATCAAATATGATGAGTGTATGAAGAGGACTGCAGAGCTGGAGCTTTGCCATCTGGCTGTACCGAGGGAAGGAAGTGAAAAAACAAAGCAGATAAAGAAGAGATTCTCATTTTGCATGCGCCTCATCATCTTGTTAACATTTTCCTTGAGATGTATAGTATTTCCTTTGATTCATTGTATGATTCATTGTCAGCTGCAAAATAAAGCATATGAAAATGATGTCCCTGATGCCCATATAGTACCTCACAGTGCAAAACGACGCTCCTATAGATTGACATTATTTACTATTTATACAACAATCCTTTTCAGCAACATTTCACTCCAACTTGAGAGTGATTTGAAAGTATAATAATGCATTTGCACAAAAATGTCTCCGTAATAATTAAAAAGCAACATCCTATCGACCGTTTTGAATCATTTATGACACATTCAGCAAAAGATGGACAATGCAAGGTACAAACTAACACAGACAAAAACACAGTTGCTTTAGTTGTTTCCTTGGCTGTGTACTGTCTCATTACTTAGCATGAATGCTGGGTATGTATGCCATGTAAAGGAGGTGTGTTGTGGAAAGAGAAAAAAAAGATATTAAAAAAAAAGAAGGAAGGAGGGATGGAGGGAGGGAGGGAGACTGGAGCCACATGGGGACCAGTAAACAGGCTGGTGTTGAATTCCAACAATGTGGGAAACAGCAAACACTTCAGTCAGGCCAAGAGGAAACCTCAGTCACAGGGGTGCCTGAGCGCTGTGGCAGCGAAGGCTGTGTTCCCTGGGTCTGATGGGAGGACGGTGGGCGGGTTGACACCACAGAGCTACGGGAAGCAGTGCTGGAGCAGAAACACAAACAAACACAGCCAGCCCTGCTCAGTTTGGGAGCTGTGGGATGAAAATTCTGGACAACGTCACAGCCCTGTGTTGACAAGAATTTCAGGGATTTGCTGCTGGGCTGTTGGTCAGTGGAATGCATCTTATCGATGTGTAAGCAATGCCTGATCTACGACCCTTTTGCCAATAAGATTGCTTCACCCTATTTCAGGTATTCTCTTCTTTATTACCAAAAAAGCACATTTATTACATAGCAAGAATGAAAAAAATACATAGACTTAAATCATGTTCCCTTGTAACTATATTGCATTCAAGCGACTGAGCAACACACGTATCTGTGGTCTGTTAAACTTACTGCAAAGTCATGAAATAAAGTCATAGCAGTTAAATTAATTTAAACCTTGAACTCTTACTTTTTTATTAATATCAGTGTAAACCATAAATGCAGTGTTATCTGTCTGTGCGGAGACCTCAACAGGTAAGAAAAGATGGCTTCTGCCAACTAACATCCATCTCCACCTCACTTAACTCCTGCTGTTAAATGACAGCCTCCGTGTACCATGACTGTGCATAAATGATGCTGACAGGGCGGTATGTTTTCTGTCGGAAAAACAGTTTGTTCAGAAAGCTTGGGTGACTCTAATATATGTGACAACACATTGACATTTGCAGACTAGTTTGGAGGGGAAATAAGACAGGTATCAACAAGGATAAAGTATAGGAGACTCTTTGTCGGAGACCAATGCAATTGTATGGATTTGTGACCAAGATGCGTGCCAGTTTATCAGGGCTGTGTTTTATAAATCTGCTTAGACTTGTGACATTTGCAGCTGAGGCCTATTTGGTCAGGTCTGCCAGCAAAAATGTGTTACATATAAAGGTCAAATAAAAACCAACCACAACAAGGGTAAGCACTTTACACTACCTGTCATAAAAAAAAAAAACAAAAAAAACTATTGGGGGAAATCTTGAGTGCGCATTTATCATGTTGACATCAAATACTGCCTAGTCACAGCCAAGTAAACCAAACCAACAACACAGCCAAACCATACTGTGTCCAACACTTTGTAAAGATATCAAAGCTATTTTTAGAAAGCGCATGGCCTTGGGGGAACTAAACTGAATCAGGGTTCAGAGTAACTTGTGTGTGAATATTTTAAAGGTGGTTGTAGTCAATGTAGTTGCAAATACATGTGGCTGACACTACCTATGACAGCTAACTGGAGAATGAGTCCCTTCCCAATGATCAGTAAAATAAGTGTGTGTCTCTCCAGGCACACACACACTCACACAGTTGCACATCCATTACCACACATTATACACACACAGTGACAGGCGACAGGGTCAAAACAAGGTATAAAATGATTACCGAGGCATAGGCCGCACCTGCAGTTTACATGTTGCTCCGATAGTGTTGTTTCTATTGTCACTGCTTTTGTGTGTGCGCATGTGTGTGCGAGATACTGTGTGTGATATTCTGCCAGTTCCGCCTCAGTTCCCTCCTCTCATTGCTAGGCACCTATTTAACCTCACCTCACACACCAACCACCCCGCTAACGCAAATACACACCAGCACACAAAGGTAGATGTCAGAAGGGTGACGATGTGAGTGAGACACAACTAGAATATGATGTGTGTGTTTGCTCACTGTTTGTGTGTAAGTGTTATTCTGACACAGGCTACTTTAGGGGACACAAGAGTCCAGTTAATTCTAGGAACAGCTGGTCCAATAGGGAAAAATCAGATTTTTGTGTCAGTGGTAAGGTAAGAGAGAGGGTTAGGCAAGCAGTGATTATGGTTATGGTTATGGTTAGGGTTAGGGAAATGAATGTAAGCGTGTGCAATGTCCCAAAAATGACCATGTTTAACTATATATGTGGGGTCTGAAACCAGGAGCCCAATGGAATGGCTTGGTGGGAACCAGACTGGACCCCACAAGTTGAATTGGCTTTTTGAGCATTAAGACTTGGTTTAAGGGTTAGGATTCTTTTAGGTTTGGGTTAAGTTAGGGGAAAACAAACACCAGCGAGTACAGAGTACAAATGCAGAAAGAAGCATTCAACCAAGAAGAAACTGTTTAATTAAATATGATACATCAAGGGTTACACATTCAGCTGTGGTGGTTAAGGTTAGGGTTAGGGGCTTGGGAATCAATTATGTCAGTGACAGTCCCCACAAAGACAGGTTAACAGTGGTGTGTGTGTGTGTGTGTGTGTGTGTGTGTGTGTGCGTGTGTAAGAAAGACTAAGGCCTACCCTGCTGGTTGATGCAAAGCAGGTGGAGGATACTCTGTGCTGGGAGCCTGCCAAGAGATGCAATACACCAACATATGCAAGTACATACAACACACACGATGAAAACACAACAGACACACAAAAACAAAAACCCCCCAGATTTTATAGAGCGATCTAGGCAGAAATAATATGCGGTTTTGTCAGTTTTGTCCTTCACATTATCACAGACTATCTCTCCTGTGCCTCATTTGCACGGCGCTCTCCACACGCCATAAATCCTTTATTTCTCTGTTGTGCTGTTATTCTATATTTACAGGTATTTGTTATGTGACGGCTCACATCTAGACAACCTTGAAAATGCTGCGATCAAGGCTGATAACTACCAGTTGCAATTGCACTTTGAAGACAAAACAACATTAATTAGCGTATAAAATGGAAATGCGGGCGTCAAATGCATGCTGCCTCCAAGTTCGCCTGGGTGTATGAGGAGAGAGACAACATTTCGTACATATTTCCATCTGTAATCCCTTTCTCTTTTCCTCTGATAGCTGTGCTCTGAGAAGTACATAAACAGGAAGCTCGTCTGCATTGATATGGCATGTTTCAGTGTGTGACAGGTCATCTTTGTACTGGTGGAGTGTAACCTCTCAGTTCTTACTAAACCTTCAGGATGCACGCAGCTCCTCTCCCCTCCATCTGCTGGTCTCTATGAAGTCTGCACCCGATCACAGGAGCTTTGACTGCAGCTTCTGTCTCTACCACATTGCAGTCAAATCTAACCCCTGAGCCAGATCAACAGCACAGAGAGAAATAAAAAAGACATGAGTGAAAACATCAAATATTTTCTCTTTTTAAGTGTTTAAGGTGTGCATTTCAGCCCCTGGGTGCAACATCGCTGTACATTTAGCGGGAAAACTCAGGTAGAGTTGCACTAAAAGTGTATATTGAAGAAAACCAAAAACTGATCAAGGGTGAATGTTTTGTAGAAATACAACAGGTCTTGTTCAAATTATAGCTAATTAGCGGTTTTAGTCAACAGAATACAGATTTACTTATTATCCAAAATTAGCCTTTTTCTCTGCATTTAATATAGATTTTGACCAAAAATGCTTCCAGATGTTCTCTCACAGTGTTTATATTCATTAAAAAAAAAGACATTAGTGACCAAAATGATTGTAAATTGAATTAACTGTAATTAGATTACATTTGTTGGCACTTTTTTTCTAAGAAAAAAGGCAAAAAAGTTAACAAGTGCTTGCTTGAACACATCAGAGGAAATGTGACATTTACAGTAAAATGTCTAAAGCATCTCAATAAATCCAGCGATTCAACCTTCTTCATTTCCCCTGGAGGCAGAACCTTTTCTATCCTGGTTACCTGCAAGCGACACCAGAAAGTTTGAAGGGGAAGAGAGCGAAACAGATGACAATACAGTCTTCATGGCAAAAAATATCACTGAATCAAAAGGACATCGTCTCTGTTAAATAAACAATATCAGCAAAAAGAACACAAAAAGTTTGCTATTGGTTTAAAGCACCAGATCAGTGCAGGAGCCACTTTTAGAACAATGGAGATTCTACACGATTATTAAACAGTTTTTTACCAAACAGACGCGGAGGCATGCGTGTTGAACTAGAGGATCTCTGGGTGCAGCTCCCCTCGCAGACTGATGCATTACTTTTCATCCATCCATCTAATTATTCCCTCAGAAACCTGAAATTTGAAGATACAAAAGACCGTCCCTATCTGTCACTGAGCGCCATTGATCTTATTGAAAGAAAATGTGGGCGTAGAGGAAACCCAATATAACTCATGCCATTAAATTCCACACAGCATTATTCACATACAGAATTGACAGATTTCTGTGAGACGTTTCTTTTAATCTTCAACTGTTGTTGAAGACGAAGGGAGGGGGAGGGGGGGAATCCTACACTCCAGGCATCTCTCCCTTTTCCATATTTGCAGTGAGGTTAACAAAAAAGGCTACTGAAGTAGGGAGAAAAAACACAACCCCACCTAACTTGTTGATTATTAACAACGGGGATTGGGAGAAGACAGATGTGTTTCCTGTGTATCAACAGTGTTTGAATTGTCAGTCTGAAATCAGCGCCGAAGCTTTTGTCAAAGCAATGTAAGCTGATCAATTCCAGATGCTCTTCCTGTCCATGCCAGCCAGTCTGCAATACAATTCTTGTCAATAAAGTCTCATGATATTTTCCAGGACAGACTGTGTGATTTTGTGTGTGTGTCATAGAATTTGTTGGTATTCTGCATCTTTGTAACTTATGATAGCAAGCAAGACTGTGTGTGCATATATCTGTGATTTCAGAAGAATCCATTAAGCTTTGGCTGCCTCAGTCTCTGTAAAGCTTAAGACTGTGTCACCCTCAGTGGCTGAAAGTATATATTTGCTCATTAGTAACATTTGGAGAGACTGTACTTATTTTCATTACATGCCACTTTACTCAATTACATTTCAGAGGTATCAGAATTTTACACAAAACACATAATGCAGTTTATGAGACAAAACCACCAAACATTAGGCCATAAAGTGGCTTGAATTTGTATATTGTTATATGAGTGACAAGGGAGCAAACTCCATTCACTGATCATCAGGAGATGTAGTTTAAAGCTCAGGCAAAAAATAGTAGCCTAAGTGAATCTTTACTTTAGATTTCTTTTTGCAAAATTATTTCTAGAGAGATTTTCCACACTTAAGCATATCAGTTGATTTAAATTGGTTTAATCTTAGCCACGAATGAAATAAATAGGCTGCTTACACAAAGATTGTTACCCTACACAAAATAAACCTAGATGACATACATGCCTGGGTGCTCTGAAAACCCAAAGGTCAATAAAAACTACAAATTCCATCAGATTAATCAGTCATGTCATTGTTTTTATGTTTTAGCCGTTTCCAGTGAACTGTCACCCTCAGTATCACATCCTGTCTCTTAATAAATATCTTGAAAAATGTTCAGAACTACCAGGGTTGGGAGGGTTACTTTGGAAATGTAATAGGTTACAGATTACTAATTACTCTATTCAAAATGTAATAAGTAATATAACTTTTCAATTACTTTATCTAAGTAATGTAACTTATTACATTTGATTACTTTTCTAAATTTCTAATTAATGTTTTCGACTGTTAACCATTTTCAGATGTTCAAATTAGGCAGTGTTTTTGCAGATGTGAGGCGCTGCAAATCCAAACAACAGAACCAAAAAAAAAAAAAAAAAAAAAAAAGCATTGGTACAGCATCAAACTTTCCTAAACTTAACTTGACAGGAAATGTCAAAAGAGGCATTGTGCACATCAAAAACATGCAAAGCAACAAAATAAAAATGCATATTTAGCCTTAGCTTTTTACAGAAAATATTCACAAGTAACCCACTTTGTAATCATTAACATTTTCAAAGGTAACTACAATTTAATTACACATTCTTTCAAAGTAATTAGCACTGATTACAGTAACATTTATTTTGTAATTAAATTGGGCTACGTTAACTAGTTACTCTCCAACACTGATAATTACACGTCTGATGGAAATGAAGAAACAAAACTTGAGGGAGAGTGTCGTGGCAGTTCGAACAAGTTTGAGTTTCTCTGTTGAATCTCGCGGTATTTGACAGCTTCCCTCTACTCTTTGACACTTGCCCCTCCCCTGCGCCCCGGGAATGCTGGGTTGTTTACATTAGTGGCACACGGGTCAGGAGTGTGGCGATGAGAGGGGCCTAGTGGAGAGACTGCCTGAAAACACGCATACAACGCGACTGAGTCAACGGGACAGGCTCTCTCTCCGAAAAAACTTTCTAGCGCTGAGGGAACATTGCCACGCAAGAAGAGAGGCCTGCCGAGTCGACTGTTTGGAGCGACCTTGGAAAGAAAACGAAAGTCATAACAAAGACAACCGCCATAACCATCAGGAGAAACTCAACGTGAAAAAGGAATAGCTTAGCAACAGTCCCACTTCCTGGTAAGAACTGAAACACCGTTAGCTCTAAGTGAACGTGTGAATTTATAACGTTGGTATACATTGCACAGATAAGGACCAGCTTACAATCTGCTTAATCCTCTGTTTGACTTGGTTGGGAGTTTAACGTCTCACAGAGCTCACAAATAGTCACCAATTCGAGCGCTAACTCGGTCTTGACACTCACTTGAAAAGTTTCTACGAAGTTCGTTAGCTAACTGTAGCTTAGCTTGCTAGCTGATTAGCATGCTGCTTCGCTAACTTTCACTACTTTGACACTGACAGTCGCTGCTGTCATTTGAAACTTAACGTTACAGTGTTAGTGCAACATTACCAATGCAGTGTGCAAAAGAACAACTTTCATTTTACTTACTATGGTCACAAAGCCGTGTAACTTAACGTTATGTTAGCTTAATACGAGTGTGAAACTCGATTAATTATTTAGCGAATTACTACTGCCATGCTATAGAGTTAACGTTAGTCTTAGAGTGGTGATGTAAATGGATACTGTATATAATCGTTTCTGTGTTATTGCTTCCTTGTAAGGCCTTCAAAATTATTGTGCAATTGTAGGTCTAACACAGAAAACATTTTTTGACCTTAAAAGAAAAAAAAAAAGCCTTTTTCTGTAAGATTACACTTCTGCCGGTTTATATTTGTCTTTGGATGTCTGTTTGGTTTATAATTTTTTTACTGTGTTAGTAGTATACTTTGTTTTAGTGCTAGATCTGCACAAATAAATATTCAGTCAGCCTTACAAGCATACTTTACTTCGCATTACTAGGGTGTGATTTTTACTGTCCATGGAAACCTGGTTTAGACCTAGATTGTTTGTGATATACTACCATTCAAATAAACACAACAGGGAACTACCTGGCAAGCTGATAAAAGTGACATTTAGGTAACAAATATGCATTTATATAACGAGCCAATAGTCTTGGGTGTTCCAAGCTCAGATGAGCTTTGATGTATTATTTTAAAAGAAGAATTTGATTGCCACAATTAGTTCTAAACTGGTTAATATAAAACTGGTAATAGGTTTAACTGCTACATGCCAGAATCAAGTGATGAGAGGAATGTCAGTAACTTTGACTTATTTGGTTGCTTGTTGGTTAACTGTTAGAATGTGCTTATCTATCACAGAAAGTGACTATTGAGTAAGCCTTTACGAAAAGCATAAACTAGTGGTGTTCATTTGATCGAGCTTGTTGTAAAATCAGCATCACTTTGGACTTCAAGACCTGCTGAAGGTTGAAAGTCTAACAGATAGATGAGAGACTATGGGCATGGCCTGATACATTCACCAGTTTCCATACATAATGATAAATGGCTCAGGAACTGTAACAATCAATGAAGATGTTTTAATAAATCACAGTATTTTTTTAATCAAATCATATTGTAACTGAATAATTTAAATGCAAAAACCATGAATTTCTCTTTATTTAAACAGCTTTTTAAAAAAAAAAATTCTGTCATGTAACCTATGACTTTCAAGTTCTAGCATCATGTTTTCAAGTACTTCTACCTATCAGATTTTTCTTAGCCATTAATTTATTTTCAGTGAAAATTTAGTCAGTGGCCTTAGAGGTAAAGCATGTACTGTTTTAGTATTGTTTCTGGACCTTCATTTTTTTGAAAAATACTAGGCTAAATTTATGTGTTTCTTCCAGCTGTTCATTTCACGTGATTAATAAACAACGTGGTCGTTGTAAAGAGATGGCTCATTCGAATGAAAAACAACTTAAGAAATGTTGTTTGTGGGAAAAGGGTTTTCTTGTGCAAGTCACTGTTTTTTTTGTGAGTCAGAAAAGATATTGCAAAAGCTTTACATACTGTGGCATCCACAGTGCTGTCTGGACTTGAGAGACCCATTGTGTAATTGTCATCTATAGTCATAATAATAAGCGACACATACGAAATGCAACCCAAAGGCGTAACAAACAAGTGAGGAAAAATACAACTCAGAGAATAACCGTACAGGTATGTAGGCAGAGCCTCGCCTCTCCAAGGACTAACTGTTTTGGGGGTCACACGTAGAAAACAGTATCCCATGCCATGTTGCTGTCACTGCCTATCACAGCCAAATAAATCAGGCGTCATACTATCACATTTGGCTCCGCTGCAGAGAGATGATTCAGACGAGAGTTAGTGGAAGCTGACATACCTTGTTGACCCAATTATTACTCACTTCTCTGTTGCCACATCCAATCATCGTCAAAGACAACAGGCTTGAGTCTGCCAGCGTCATCAGGTGATGGAGATGAACACCGGCTGGCTCTGTGAAGTTGACTATCAAGGAATGTGTCATGAACCGGATAATCAGCAAATGGCTGCCAAATGTTTGCATCAGTCTCGGTGTTGAGGGATTTCTGCCAGTATGTCCTGCTTTGAATTTCAGCTGATGAGAGATGGATTACTTTTGACTTTTGGCTTTGGCAAAACTTTGCTGTTTTGCCCTGTTTTCTATATGTTTGAATTGAATAAGGGTAATAAGGGTAGACTTGAAAGTGGTGATAGTTGCAGTGATCAGTAGTGTTAAGCCTCAAATTAAAAAAAAAAAAAATAGAG
This sequence comes from Naso thynnoides, assembly GCA_029783665.1. Taxonomy (NCBI): domain Eukaryota; kingdom Metazoa; phylum Chordata; class Actinopteri; order Acanthuriformes; family Acanthuridae; genus Naso; species Naso thynnoides. Next base: position 10,891,474 of record JAQLOL010000020.1, on the reverse strand, counting down.
CATGTAGAAAGAGGAGCTTTGTCATGAAAATTCTTGACATTTTTCCTGCCGAGTCATTTTACTAGAAGAGGCGTGATGATGCAATTGTCACGCGATGAAGAAACTCAGAACCACAGATATTTATTCTATTCATATGGCTTTCTTTTTTATTTAGCTTGGCTTCACATGTTGACAGAGGTCGTACATGTGTTCTGTCGGTGCAATTCTAATGGAAAATAGACTTTTTACTCGTAAAACATTCAGAATTAGACCTAAAATGCTGTTCATTGGTGTTGAGAAATCTGCTGCAACCTAAGCAGTGATTTAGCACAGTGGAATTTACCAAATTGCTCTCTCCTGTGAGAGTTTCCTGTTTTAGCCCTGGAGCTGGCCCCTCTGTTGGATTAAAGATCAGTTGAGACATTTGTCATCTGACCACTTTAACAGTCATCCTGCCTTTGGGTTCTCACAAAGAACAAAAAATGTTAGCGCTTTTTTTTTTTTCCTTGCACAAAGCATATTTGAAGGAAGATGCTTCCTAAGGCCATTTTTGAGCTACATTAAGCCCTGTCTTTTGCATGATGTCAAAGACCTTGGCGAAGCGTTGTGCAGAAATGATGCTGGCAAAGGGAGCAGATCACTGCTTAGGACATAGGCTTGGTTGGTGTAGTCTCTTTGTCATTAGCTGTATTAATAACAAAAAGGAAGAAAAATGAAAATACGAGCTTGATGCCTTCCCCAGAAGAATTCAGAACTGAATCTTTCTTTTCCTGGCTCAATATGGTTAGAGTTTAGTAAAGGTCTTTGGCAATGAGAGTGGGCTGTCTAAGCAACTTCCTATACTCCCCTCAAACAGCCAGCCAGTCAATATTTTTCCTATCTATCTCCCTTCTGTCTTATGAAGGGTCACTGATGTTTCAAGCATTCAGATATCCCTGGAGGATGCCTCGCGGCTCCCCATGTCACGTGAAAGTTCTCAGTTTCACTGTGGCATTGATGCTTTTTCTCAATGGGCTCTGTAGTGCTCTGGGGGGAGAACAGACTACAAAGATATTCAAACACAAAAATTACTGACCTAGGACCTTGTTTAAAGTTTATGAAACGCTTTCAGTGCCCTTGGGTCAGCTTATGCCTTGACCACACAATGTCAGTGGTTTATTACACTGCAAAGGGTGCCAGAAAAAGGTTTTATTTAGGCGTTTTCTTTTTCTTTTCCTTTTCCTTTTTTTTTTTTTTTTTAAACAACCATGGTCTTGTCTTTGGCCATGAAATCCTGCTCTATATACAAACAGCTCTATTAATATGCAATGAAGATATGAACCTATTGAAGTAATGGATTAATTAAAGAGATTTTTTTCTTGTTTATTGAAGAGCCTCTAAGCAGAGAGAGATTATTTTCAAAGATAAAGAAATAAATAGCTTCAGTATGCCTGTCTCTCCAAAGTGCTCAGTGGAGAGGTCAAAATGAGGTCCACACATCTATGCAGGAAGTGGGTAAACATTTTAAAATCCTTGTATTGACAGAGATAGCATGCTGTTTGCTGTTTAAATTATTTGGAGGTACTGAATATGTAGTGTCTGTGTTTATACCAATTTGTTACCCTGACTTTTTTTTGTTAATTTGCTGTTTGATTATTGAGTAAACCTTTTATTTGAAAGTCTGCATTTGAGTGACCTTTTTAGTCAGTGGCAACCTACATTAAGAACCATTTAGCTTTGACTGTTTGTGAACTAACTGCACACACAGTAGATTTCTAAGACCTAAAGTATGAACTTTGTCTGAAGGTTACCGCGTGTTGAGGAGAAAAACTGCTGTTTGTTGCCATCCAAGCAAAGCTACCAAATCCTTGTTGGCATATTGTGAACTGTGCTGGAAAGTAGCCTCCTCCTTTTTTATTGGAGATCACTCTCCAATTGTCCTCACCCCCTCTCTATCTCTTTTGATTATCCACACACAAAAATACAAATCCCTCAGGATACAAATTCACTTTCACAGAATAATTACAAGATGCTATATGCCACTGTAAACACCACATCAGTGACAGTGACAGTATGCATTTGTCATGAGATGAGACAAAAGTAGGATGATTTTGCACTCACGAACAGAACGAAGGAAGAAATTTTTGTGTATTGCTTACTGCCTGTGCTATGGGCGTTTGTTCTAGCCTCATCACAAATGAGCCTTAATGTTTCACACGGGATTTGCTGCAGAAGAGAGCAGATTTGTATGAGAGTATCTTGTTTTGACAGACTGTCTGTTTTACCCTCCCCCTTTTCAGTGTAAAAAGCCAGGGACATTTCACTGTCTCTCCTGCGCTCTTATCCACTCTCTTTTTTTTTTCCTTGTGATGTTGTGAGTTCATGTAGATTTTGAGAAAACCAGATTCTTTATTAGTTGTAGTTAACAATGCATCCATGCAGATGGTTATAGCACTGAAAAGCCATTTAACTGGGTTACAGGCTACTGAACTGCTCAACTTTGCAAGCAGTTTTAGTTTACTATGCATTTATGTTCTCATTGTGTGTCAGGTTGAGTATAAAGCGCAGAGCTTTCTACTAGCATTTGTTACAAGTACGTGTTTCACATGTGCAGTGGAAATAAAACTGCATTTTATTCAGGTTGTACTGGTAATTTTCAAATTTTCTCCTTGCGTATCTTCCTCAGTTTCACCGAAACATTCTATCAATGAATTTTATGTAAAACACGATGGGATACAAACACCAAACATCATAAGATTCTATTAACGGAAGGATTGTGGCGCATGCTGTATTTACTAAATGCAGAGAGTGCTATTTAGCTTTTAGATATTTTAATTCTAACTTGGATTGGCTTTTTTGATTTATAACACTGACCTTCCTCATATCTGTAGCGGTACTGTTTAGAAAAATGTAAATTTTAGATTGGTAAAAAACAAAACAAAAACAAGCACAGGCAAAGAAAAGGTAATTATTAACTTCACATTTTTTCCCTTTGAGGTCTCTGTATTTCAAGCTGCTTCGTTTGGGTGCAGAGGACATCTTTCTCCCCCTCCCCTCCTCTCCTCTCTCTGTGTTTGTACCCTGACTCACAGCGGTCTTCCATGGTCTTTCTGGTCTCTTGGTTTGGCCTGGGGCTTTGAGGTTGTGGTCAAGGCCTGAGGGCATGAGGAAGGAAAAGGAGTCATAATGAGAAGCTCCTCTTTACTCCTGCTGCCTAACTTGCCCTTGAGCCTCTTTGTCTTGCTCCCTTTCCATTTCCATGCCACCCATCTCTTCTTTTCGTAAGCACTACTGCCCCTCGTCTTAGACTCTTAGCAGCCCCCGCTTCACTATATACTTTCCCCATTTCTTCCCACACCTCAACTCTGTGACTCCGTCTGCCCCCTGATTCTTGCCTCTGCTCCTGTCTCCAGGGGGTCCTCTGTACCCGAGGCCTCCTGTCAGCCTCCTTCTCCCTGCCCAGCCTGGCCCACAGTCAATGGGAGGCAGGCAGCCTGACTCCCTCCAAGCAGCAGGAAGCTGCAGCAGCAGGGGTTAGGCCTGTATGGCGCTGCCGGCTGGCTCTGTCAGAAGTCCTGCCAAGCCAAGGATGAGAGACCTTTGCCAGTGCGGTATTGGGGCACCGAATAAAAATATTTTACAGATGTCTGAAGGCAGGCATCAAAAGTCAGCTGCAGCTTACTCAGGCTCAGAGCAGAGGTGTCTTTTTAAGTGCAAACAACGTGCATGCTAATGTATTTGTGTATAGTGCTCATGATAAAGAAACTTAACTGTAAGAATGGATGCAGAAGAAAGGGCTTAATAAAATGGTCCTCAGGGGTCTGGGCATTTTGAAGAAGTGGGTGTGTTGCAAGGAGAGGGAAATCGATGGGCTGATTCTGGATTGGGTAGGAGAAAAATGACTGGTTGGGTTGCGTTTAAAGGGGGGGGCATTCAATGCTTCTGTGCTGTGAATTCCTGGCTGGGTTCCCAACCAGTTCTGGCTTGACAGTTTAACAGTGAATATTTAACATTGCGCCACACTGCGGGGTTTGGCTGTAAACAACAGCAGTCAGCAAGCAGCACAGCAGCAAAAGCCTGCGTGATGCAGGGCCTTGGTTGTGAAGCCCACCTAAAAACAACGCACAAGCAGGAAACAGTTCTTGAAGTACTGATTTTAGAAATAGGCAGATGGCATTGGCTGGTGGTGTCACACTGTAAAAACACACTAGGATGCCCTGATGAAAGCAGCTCCCGCTTGCTTTGAACAGCGAGTCTGTCATGGTTGGTGTCTGCTGTGTGGCTCCGGGTTAAACTGTGATACGCAACTCCTGGAATTTACGCTTTTTAAGTTTTTCATGTTCGAATCGTCTGAGGGGGAAAAACAGAGGGGGGAAAACAGGAAGTTTCATTAATATTAATATTGTAATATGTGAAGATGGCAGGGAAGACCTATCTGGTATCTTGTGGTGCTTTTCTCTCTGTTCTGTTTCTCTTGCTCTCTTTCTTGTGTCTTTCTCTGCAATTTTGAAAACTTCAAAATATTGTCACCATGTTCATATATAGATTACTATATAATTATTTCGGCTAAAACATCTAGTAAGTAATGTGCAAGATTTTGTTCCAAGTACTATTAAACCTTTGTATTTGCAGCTCTACAATCCTGGGGGGGTCATCCTTGGAGGATCAGGGATATCAGTGGTATTGAAGGCCATGTTGTAAAACCCACTATACAATCGTATGTTGTTGTTTTTTTTAAACCAGGAGCGCTCTAGAAAATTTTTAGTCTAGAGTGCAAGAAGAGAAATAAAGCGGCCACACCCTAAATCAACCTGCTACGCAATATTCAACTTTCTGCATTCATTAAAAATAGTTTTTTTTCTTGAGTTTTTACTTCTCATGTGAACTGTTATGGATTTTGATTGTTTTGGATTGTTTTTATGGATTAAAGTCAGAGGTGAGTCTGTTTGCCAGTCCAAAAAAAAAAAAAGTCACTTGTCAGGCTGACCATTGACTGTTGATAAAAGTGTCCAAATCTATATTTTCCTGAAACATTTAGCTTCATAAATGAGTTGCAGTGTTCGAAAGACACCTTAATTATATTCTGGGTTATTAAATAATCACTTCAAAATCTGGACAGACAGTACTAATAAATCAAAAGTGTAACGTTTCTTTTCAGTGGAAATTATTTGTGTGCTTCTGCTTGACACAGTGCACAGTTTAAACACAGCATGCAGCTTTTTATTCAGTGCAGATATTTATTGATCAGGTAACATTACAGAGAGAGAAACTCTGTCAATAAAATAATAATATTAAATAAATAATTAAATAATAATATTAAAGTACTGATGTGTGCAGACAAACATCTGTTGAACTGACTGACGGCTGATCCAGGTTTGATCAGCTGTCATTTTTGTGGCACAGAAAAGTAAAAAAACAACAACAAGCAAATAAAAACAAACAAACCAAAACAACTTTGGACACTCAGAATGCAGAGTCACAGCGTTTGTCAGTGTCACTTCACAGCCTCCCGCTTCTGAGCCCTGGTGCTGTTGCTCCTGCAGCATTTCCTCCCTTTTTTGAGGAGAATCTGGCGTAGACCGAGGGGCACAGGTCTGATGGACACCTCCCAAAAACTTGACCCCTTCATAACCAACAGTTCTGCAGTTTCAGTGCCAAACGGGACCATCAGGTGCTCCGCAGGTGCTCCCAGCTGTTTTTGGAGCGGCTGTGCCTGGTGCAACATGTTTCAGTGTGATTCCACTCACAGGCCTACACTGACAGACTCCCTCCCTTCTCAGGGATCCTCATGTCTCTAAATTAATATAGCATCCATGAACAAATACTGTGGTTAAGATGTGTCCAGGATATTTTGATTTATCTGTCACTTGGCCCTAGTACGTAGAAATGAAACTGATACGTGGAATTAAACAGATGATGGGTAAATGTAAGGCTGAGTCCGGCCTCTGTGTGAGGGATGGTGGAACAGGTCTGACATCTCTCCTGAACTGAAAAGGGAAATCCCTGCAGGCGCCGAGTCAAGAGGAGGAATAAGGGAGGTGGGCGAGAATGGAGAGAGAGGTGCGATTCCTTAGGGGTAATGCTATTCTCCGATCGTCAGCTCCTTACATACGCACTCATACACATACTAGGGTTCTCCCTCAGTGAGCTTGGGGGTGCAGCCATGCAAAGAGGGATAAGTGCCTGAGCAATAAAAATAAGTATTTACCTTCTTGTGTGTGCATTTGTGTGTCCGCTCATGCATGTGATGTGCGCACATGCATGTTCGTTTAAATATTTCAGCGACAACTTCTTGGAGAAAATACTTCTTTGTGTTATTTGGCTTTGCTGTTGCCCATTCCAGAGCCATTTCAAATAAGTAAAATGGTAGAATAAGCCTAATAATCCACTTAAGGACCGTGTGCACAAAACAGACAAAACATATATTTCTCTCCTCAGAATAATGATGATAGACAGGTGATGTGAAGAAATAAAAGCCAGTGGATTTTATTTTTTTTCAAGCACCCATTCTAAAAATGTTGACTGGCTTTCATATAGTCACATTATTTCTGATTTATTTTCAGTCCCAAGGTTTCCCTCAAAGGTACACCTACTCTTCAAGACTAAGCCATATGTCTAGAAATGAGCAATGAATGCCTGCCTGGGTCCCTGTTATAAATCATCATACACTTTCAAATTTTTGATTCCAAATCCAAAACCTTAAAGGAAAAGGTACCTCCAGCTGTTAATTTGGCTTTCCTTTGAATTATATGGCCAAACTGAATTTTTTTTAATTGATGTGTCCCAAGCCAGCATAAAACGTGCTATGGGAGTCAAATGAAATAATAGTGTTGTTATCATTTTCAAAGCGAGAAGTCACCCCTCTCGACGGCACAACGATAACATGAGTGTATACACACTCATATGCGATACTGTATTTGACCTCTGACTGAGTAGCAGTGCTCTGGATCTGATTTGGAGATTGTGCATTTTGTGTGTGTGTGTGTGTGTGTATGTGTATGTTTGTATGTGTATGTGTGTATTTGTGTGGATGTGGCAGTCAGCAGGACCCACCACAGAAGCCACAGCAGGCTGAAACTGGACCAGAGCCACGACCAAGTTTGATTTTTGTGGAACATTTTTCCCATGGGCCCACTACTAGTATGTTTTCAGTATATGTATCCAGTGTAACATTCATTTCTGTGTGCACCTGCATCTATTTGTGTGTGTGAGTTTTGAGTTTTTATGTATTACATTAATATGTGGACCACTATTTGTGTGCTGGTGTCTCTTCCTTTCATAAGTGAGTGCTCGGGTAAAGCTGAGGTTGCTTTGGGTTCAGGGTCTTAGATGTTTCCATGACTGACTGTGGAGATGCTGAAGGGTTGTGGTCCTCTTTCCCCGTCTCTCAGACCATATATGAGAAGACTTGGGCCCAGAAAACCCCAACACGAGCCCATAACCTTCACATTAGCACTCAGCTATGTAACTAGACATGCCTGGGAACTGCTCCTCTCATGTTACTAATGATTTGGACATCTTGCTCTTGTCGTTTCCTCTTAAACAAACTTCGATGTTGACGTAGGGAAACTGCTTCAAAATATCCAGGGAGAAAGGGGAATAACCTGCTTGAAGGGAGTATGAGAGACCACTGGTTTTGTGTGAGGGGAAAATAGACCAGATGTTTTTTTAATGGTTGTTTCATAGATGAGAAACTCACAGGCCACATCATCTCCAAACAACACGGTGATAGGTCAGAAGCTGCTGCTTCATCGTTGTCCTAGAAACCACTTAAAGGTGGAAATGCATGCAGGGTAGAGGGCACTGATGTTGGTTTGGTATTAGATTAAAATGGTGTTTGGTTTTATAGCTTTGTGATCTCCTTTATAAATATTAGGCTAGTATTTAATATATCAGTATGTTACTGAAGATGATGATGATGCTCTCATCTCTTGATTCCTGTTAAAATGATCACAAGGGTAGGCTTCAGAAAACACAGCTGTACTGATGAAGACCAGATTCTTGGTGGAAATAATGTGTAACACAATCCTTTAGAACAGAGCAAAACAGTGAGTGTTGCAATCCCTCATTTTATTTTTCATGAAATTCCCTCATTTGTCCCTATTGTATGTTTTTATTACTATAAACCCTCTAGCCTTGCAGACAAACAGAGCCCTAGCCCTGTGGTTCAGAGTGTCACATCCAATATCCCGGTGCCAGAGGTGATGAAGCTAATTTGGTGGTCAGTAAGTGACATGGCTAACAAACATAGCCCTTATCAGTCCTGGAGCACTGGAGGCTCTGCTCTGCTCTGCTGTGCAATGCTCTGTTTTGAATTGTGAAAGACTGTGAGTTTTTGCCACAGGGCATTAACGCAACCTGAAGCCTTGGGATCTTCGTCATACTGTGGTGTACAAATGTGGGTGTGGGTATTTGGTTCAAAGGTTCAAATTAACTGGAAGGTGTGCTCCTGAAAAATACCCTAAATAGCTTCTTTTATCAAATAACTAAATCATATGCACAGAGCATTTGTCCCAGTTTTACTTTTGAAATTATAAAAGGTTTTGAATGGAGAAGGGCTAAAATTTGGATAGACCTGCTATGCTGTGCTTTGCAGTCATGTGGTGGTGCAACCTGAGTTGTTGAACTCACACTAAAGTGCCACAACAGTGACCACACTTCTTTCTCATTAGATAGGAAAAAAAATCAGATTCGAGTTGCTACAGTTACTTGATTTACTATTTTTGTGATTGATAAATTGACCAAAAATGTTGTGTTTTTTTCGTTATCGTTAGTACATGAATCAAGGCATGGCTTTTGAATTGTTGTTTGTGACATTTTTGATTCTGTAATGGGTTCTGGGATAATGTGATGGGCATGTTTCAATTGGGCAAGATGATGGGCATGTTTAATTTGATCAAGAGACTGATTGGGCAAGATTCAATTGAATGATTAATTTATTAATTGAAAAAAAAAATAGTGTCAGATTTAATTGTAACCGAAAGGATTGTTAGGCAAACCCCTTAAAGAGACTTTTCTCTGTTGTTTTGACCCATTCTCATTATTGTGCTCTAAAAACAATTCCAGACTGGATTTGAAACCACATCTAGGAATAAAATCTCTAGATCAGCCTAGAAACTTCTGGCATGACTTGCAGCCTGATCATCCAGGCTACATTAAATGCTGTTGATTTTCTTTCATAGATTGTGCATTCAGTTTCTATTTTAACCGAGGTGTGATGGTGATATGGCATTTTGAAGGGCTGCGAATGTAGCATGGGTGTGTAAGCATAGCCCAAACCCCCAGGGCCCCCTCTCCTGAGCGCCTGGGGGGTTCTCTCCTTCACACAGCCTGCTCCTCCTCACACTTAGATGGTTTCTGAGGGATCACACAGCTGTCTTAAATGCAGCTCTGTTTTTGCATACTTTCCCCACACAGTTTTGTCTTTCCTTACACAGTCAGCAATTTGTCAATATACCTTGTTTATTCTCAGTGATTGACAGTATGAATTGGTTTTTACTAAAGGGAAGGGGGAGTCGTGAGGAAAAAAGAGAGTGGTAGTGTGGTTGATGGTCTTTTTTGACTGGTACCATGGCTGTCTGTCACTCCTCTTTTATCATTGAAATTGGAGTTTATCTTTTACAAGCTTGAGTGGAATGTTTTTGTTTTTCAAGTGATTATTAGCATCCTCCTTGGCTGCCGTCTCTGCGATGAAATGAGCACATCAAACAGTGAGCTGCACTAACGAAGCGGTGCGGCTGGCTCGCTGGCTGGCTCCTGCCTTATGCTGTAAGGCACCTGCTGAAGTGACAGGCTTGCAACAAAAGGCCCCTCGCCACAAGAGAGTCGTCAGTGCTGTGGAGTGGGCAGGACAATAGAGCAGAGGTGGCCTGGGCTTTTGGGCACGTGCCAGCTCGTGTCGACACCACATACGAGAGGCAGAGCACAGAGGAGAGGAGGTGGGG
>JAQLOL010000020.1:10842628-10881472 GCA_029783665.1 Naso thynnoides | reverse complement strand
CGCACAGGAGCAACAGAGCACAGAAGATCATGAAGGGGAGGAGATGGGGGAGGACAAGAGCGAGGGAGAAGGAGAAAGGGGAGGAGAGTGGCTGACACCTGCATGTGCTTGAGTTTTTTGCTCAATGGTGGACATCTTTACTATACTAGTGACTGAAAATGCAAAAGGAAAACAGAGATCCAAGGAGATACAAATGTGCAGGTGTGCACAGCCAGGCAGACACAGGCAAAGCTGAAGACAGAAGAGAGTCCAGTATTGTTAATGGGATTACTGGCTAATGGAAGGTGGGATGATAGTGCAGATGTGTTTTATAGAGGCTGCAGCAGCTGAAATGTATGCACATTGTAGCAGAGCACTAGTTTATTTGGATTGTCAGGGAATAAATCACTTTAGGCCTCACATGAAGGCCAGGCTATTTGTGTTGTGCTATTGTGCAGTGAAATAATCATTAGCCCATAAAAATTTGAAAGTGAAAAATGTAAAGGAGGCCTATAAATAGAAAGCAGCGTTATGGATCACTGGCCTTGTAGTATCCCCATGGAGCTCAGCGTTTCTCTTTGTCTAAATTATTATTATTTTTTAATCATTTTGCTGTTTTCCCTTCACTAAGGAGAGTGTAGAGGTCTGAGTCGTACGAAGATTTCAAACCAAAACATACACACACACACACACACACACGGAGCAAAACTTTATATTTAATGCCTGTCTGTGTTGCATTACACTTAGCCAGATCATTGTTTTACTTTCTAATGGGCCGCTGTCAGTGCACCTGAGTTCTGTGGGCTTTCTTGGGGAGCCACTTTGGTCTGACCCTTTGACCAGCCCTTGCTTTGATGTTGTCATTCAGTTATAAAAGCTGAGTATTTGATTCATTGGTATGGGTGAAACAGAATTATGTGAATCAGTCTCTTTTGTCTTCTAAAGTCTCTTGCAGTGTGACGTCACGCATACAGTGCAGTGTTTCATGTCTACACCAGCAGAGATTTGGCAATACCGTTTGTACAGCAAGATCTTTTTCTTATGATTAAGTTACTATGAACACATAACTTATTAGTACCGCTGGTGGAGCAAATGTGCTGCAGAATGTCAAACTTTACTAGCTACACCTGCTGTCGGCCAACAGCGTAGGGTTATGTGAGTCTCAAAACAAGACATGAGCTTTATGTTTGAATTTTGTGTCCTCAGGTTTTGGACTGTGGTGTACACAGTGCTGTGAATTTTTTTTTTGTTGGTTTGTTTTGGTATGTTATCATTTACAGACTACAGTATGCTGAGGGATAAAGTTGCAAAATGACTACCAAAAAAGAAATGCTTACAATCATCAGGACTCTCGAAACCAAACTCATAAGGTAGATTCACTTCCTGTTTACCTTTATGTAAGACAAACAGGAAGCTTTTATGAGTTTGTGAGTCATTTCTTTGTAAAAGGGCTGCACACACCAAGCGCCTGGGGTAGTAAGTTTAGTTGATCATAGTGGAATCATAAGGTTGCAGCAGCTGCTGCGCAAACGGTCCGCGCACGTTATGTGTTCAATGTTATCAGAGGAGTAGTTTCATTTTACTCTATTCCATTACCTAAATATAGAAGTGCATATACTAAGATATTATATTATCCTTGTTGCCCACCCCTGCGTTATAAGATTTTTTTTCAGACTGAAACATCTTTATTTGTATTGGCTAAAAAAGAAAGTTTTGATAAGATTCTAGTTGGAATAGCCTGAAAACCACATTGAATCTGATCACATTGGTTTGCACACTCCACCTCCAACATGCGCAGACATGGGACATGCACAGACTTTGACCATTCTCAAAGAGACATAGTCATTAATCCAGTCATGTTCAGTCTGTTAAATAATGAATCCTGTTTGATGTCAGTGTTGTTGTTTGGATCTACTGTCTAACTGTTTGAGATTCTGCTATATTCTCATGCTGAGTTGTTCCCTGATTAACTTTATGCTTTTGTCGCCAGATTTGGGGAACGGAAACGTCTAAATGATTTCACTCTGTACTGTGCTTGGCTGGCTTTGCAAAGCCCATTTTCAAAGGTGTCTGCCTTCATTTTCATGTTGTGCTTTTTTTTTCTTTCGATTGAGAGACAATAAAGTTTCCTCTCTTCATTTTCTATTCCATCAAGTCTTGGACTGTCTTTCTCAAAGACCTCAAAGACTGGCTCACATGCTGAGGTGTAGCTAGTCTTCTCCCACTCTCTGCCTCTCTTCCACTCTCTCGGCTTATGGTCCAAAGAACACGAGTGCTTGCACATTTGAGCTAATGATTTTGAATAGTGATTAAAATGAATTGGAGAGTGCGCTGTGTCTGTAGTATCCGGACCCCTCCATCATTAGTGGGTCTTTTCCTCTCTCTCCCTTTTTTTATCTTTCTTTATCATCAGTGTTAGTCAAGCAGGGGTTTCAGACGAGGCCCGGGGTGGGCTTTCATGAGCACAGACTCAAAGATTTTTCCACTTGTAATCATGGACACCACTCTTGTAGCACTTTCACTGTCGTCTTCTGGCTCCTCAAAGGTCCCTTTGATTCCCTTACATCCTACACTCAGGCCGGATAGTGTCACATTATATTTTTTCTCTCTCCTTTTTAACCCCCTCCCCAAGCCCCCAGATCCTTTCTTGCCCTTCTCATTTCCCTTCTCCTTAGACCCAAGATCATCAGTCTGTTTTCATATTTATTGTCCTCGGATGGAGAGCTGATTTTGCACTCTTCTCTTTGGGACCGCTTAATTCTGGGACCCTTCCCCTTCACTTCCCTATTCTCTCTCCCCAGTTTGCCTTGATCCACCTTTTTATAATCGTCTCCCTCTCTTTGTTTTTCCTCTTCTCCTGCTTTAAATGAATAATGCAGAAGGGAGGAAATGGGGATTAAAGAGGAGCTAAAGCCAGTGCCAACTTCTGTGGTGCACAGCTCCACACCGGCTCTCACAGGACCATGAACACATCAGGGCTAACAAGCTTCTTTTTTTTTTTTTCTCTCCTGGCATTTTACTCAGTTCTGCATCTGTCCCACTTGGTCCTACTCCATCCCTGCTGTGCCACAATCACTTTTGCCTTCTCCGACTCAGTCTTGCCCTAGTTGAATGAAGATATGCTTTTTCATATCAAAGTTGGGCGACTTGTTGTCTGCCGTGTTTCTAAAAGCTTAAATATTTTATTAAAGTGCATTTTGGAGGAAAAGCAAAAAGCTCATCGTCCTAGTGATGACAAAAATATATTTACAGGTCACACACTGTTAGTCACTTATAACAGTGAATGTTTAATCCAAACTGTGACTTCAGTTTTGAAAATAGAAGGTGATGCTTCAGGGAAATATCTGTCTCCTGGTGCATATCTGTTGTTAAATCTTGGAGAATGTATTTAAATATAATAGTAATATTACTGGTCTTTATCAAAGACCAGTAATATTTAAACAATAATAATAATGTCTAAATTATTTCACTGGTAGTTTTGCTGGCACAGTTGTTTGTACTGAGCAGACTCTGGAGAAATCCTTGGTGGCACTTGTATGATGCCATCGTAGACTGACTGAAACTACCAATGCAGTCTTCAAAACATTCGCCAATTCTCCAAGACAGATTTGACTGTAATGCTGCTTTTCAACCAAAATTAACAGGCCTACACGAGTTTTTTAAACACAGGTCAACCTGCTAAAAATCATCTATTGACCCCATTCCCACTTACCATAAGGAAGGCAGCCCATCTGTGAATTTTAAGGATTCAAAGATTTTTGAACATTTGCAATTGTGCCCTGCCAGAACGTTTCAGATATGTGTCTGTTTGCTAATGGCTCTCGAGGCCTTAGAAACCACATTTACAAACTACATTTGCAGTAGATACAGTTGTTACTCATTCATAATTGAATTTGGTAACATGTAAACCACTTATATCTGAATAAAAAATAATGAAATTAAAAAACATGTCTTCACTTGCTTCCCTTCCAAAAACTGATGGTCGACAGAGGGGCCTGCTGTTCCTCTCACCTAGTTTATTTCTAGTGTTATTTAAATTCTCTTTTCTCTCACTGAAATCAGTCAGTCAGTCAATCAACTTAACAGCGAGGCGCAAAATTCAACAGCGGGGAGCCCCGCTGTAGAATAAATATAGGGGAAGCGCTAAACTTGTCTCAACAGAAACGGTCTTTGCTTTCAAGGATCGTTTTCAGCTCTGTGTCTGTTATAGTTAACTTGTGTAATTGTAAGGGCCATCAAAATTTGAAATTCCTGGCGTTGTGCCTGGATGACATTACACACCAGAAGATGAAGGGAAAAAAAACAGGCACCGTGATACTATAGTATTTAGTGTGTTCACCCGGGTTTCACGTTTAGGTCCAAGCTGGTCCAAGCCGAGCCAAGGTGATAAAATACGGTGTCTACTGCAGAGTCAATTGACCTGGGTGTAAATGCCAAGTGTACAAATTCCCATTGCTCAGAATAGCCAAATGTCAGCAGGTTGAAGTGGGATTTTTACCAGCAGAAAAGGGGCACAAGAGATTTAATTTTGTGTGTAAAATGAATTGCTTCAGCAAATCAGTCAAAGAAAGAGGAAAAGCAGCGGATTTTGCATTGACATAAAAATGAACTCCAGTGATTTTTGTTTGTGAAGTTCAGTTTACCTGTCATGAGGACTACACAGTCTGAGAATACTTGTGTCACATGACATCTTCCGTAGTTCTGTAGGGGTTTCCCTAAAGCTGGGAAGAAAAAAAACTCCTACTGTCGTCAAATTAGTCCCAAATCTGTATGACAGTGCAATACTAAAAGGCTTGAATACCTCTTTAATAAAGTGGCTAAGTCATGCCCCTTCCAGTGGACACCATAGGACCTTATTATGGAAAAATTTTGTACAGTCGTCAGTGGACAGAGGGGAAGGAAAATAACATTTTTTTTTTTTTGATCCCTAAAAATCGTGCCCTCATTCTCAAATATGATGTTCAGGGTTTCCCCCTGTGTATTACAGGCATGGTTGCCCACCATGCCTAAAATTAACCCTCCGCATAGGGAGTTTTTTTTTTTTTTTTTAACATTACAGTTACAGCCACAGCGGGCAGCTCGGTTGGAGAGCTCACAGTAACCAGCAATCTGTTCAAACAACAAAACGTGAATGCACTCAAACGGCAGGTCTGACATCATTGTGTACAGTTACGTGAGATATTCAGTGCTCCGTCTCTGGTTGCCTTTTGCCAATAAAAAGAAGACGACAGCATTCAACACAAGGTACGTTCACAGCTCCAACTTGTGTATGAACACTTCCTAGCAAATCAAACATTAGGGTTAAATAAGCAATTTCAAATAGGAAAGATAAAAGCCAGAAAGCATTGACAGTTTTTGTTAGATGGTCTAATACTGGAGGTGAAGATAGCAGCGAGGAAGTGACTACACCACAAAATTGCTCCACTGAGACAGCAACGGTAACATAACGTCACAGCTGAACACCTCATCTAGTTTGCAACATGTCGCCTCTCCCCAACAGGTTCTTGTTAGCTCCTTCAATTTACACACACCAGTTAGCTAGCTGAATCATTTAGTCGGCTTATATTTTTATTTGCTCACCAGCAATGGTGATAATTCTGTGGACTTACATTTCAACAAGCTGAGCTACTTTGCACAGAAAGCACATTATTTGTCTTGCTGAACAGAAGGCATATTGGTTTGCACAGTACAATGGGTGATTGAGCCTTTGTCACAAGGACCAAAATAAAGAAAACACAGATTCAAGTTGAGTTTGATAAGTAGAAGGTGAGAGATGGAGATGTGTCTCCTGTAAGGGAAAAGCTAATTAACAAACAAGGTGCATACTGAAGGACTGAGAACAAAGAAGTGTGTTCAGTGAAAACTGCTGAATAGTCTTGTTTATTTCCTTTTCTTTCTTCCTCTTGTTTTGCCTCCCTCAGTTTCTCCCTTTCCTCCTCTATCATATAATTACCCACGTGTGATTGGGCCTGCTGTGAGAATGTCAGGCTGGAGTCTCACATTAGATGGAACACAGTCAGAAAACAGTCTTTGTTTACACTGAGTGGTTGGTGGTCTGGATGAGAGATTTTTTCTTTCCTCCACAGAAAAACAATCATCAGTTTTTTAAAATGATGAATGGTGCTCCTCCTAACTGACCTACCAATACATTGTAGTCCTGCCAATTTTTGCCTGCAAATATATAATATATTTACACCTGACTGTGCGGTTGTGCATGATTTTTAGACATCATTTTTTCTAGATTATTTTAATTTTTTTCAGTTTTTAAATTATATACAGTCTGCAAATTGTCACGTCATGGTTGAGAGATGACAGCATTTATTTGTGGGTCCACATTGGTTTTTCTCAAATTGGGGTCCGGGGATCCCCAGGGGTCACTGCATCTAAAAAATAGCCTTTTACCCAAAACAGTGCTTTTCAGTTACCGGTCACATAGTAAATTAGATATCAATGGACTTGTGTGTTCTGAATAATTTGCCATGCAGTTAACACACTGATCGTAGTTTGGTTTTATGGTAAATGCAGCTGCATTTGCTCCCGATACTCTTAATCACTGTTTTGGAAGAAGGAAATGATAGCAGGAATAGGTGAGCTAACTTTAAAAATGTTGTCTTTTCCCCTTTAAACATACTATTGCAGTGAATCACATTTATGGTGATGTCATATGGATCAATGAAAAGAGGTTTATGGATGGAGAGGTTTAGTACATTAAGGCTCACATGATGAAAGCTAAAATTAACCTCTGTGCTTGACTTGTCCAGTTAGTAGTACAAGGCTTTGCTTTTGATTGGTTGCACATTATTTGAACCGAGTGTGAAAGGGAGCTCCAGAGTGTGACCTTGCCTCGTTTGATTGAGCTAGCTTCGTTAATTGTGCTGTTTCCTGGTGTGCCTTAATCTAACATGGCAGTCTTAATTGATCTCGTTAACTTGGGATGTGGGAGGTGAAAGAACGTCAGGGAGCTCACATGCCCCATGGTTATTTTGACACGTATACAGTCAGAAACACAAGAGGGTTAGGGAGAGGAGTAAGGGTGCCAGCCGCAATCTAACAAAACACAAGGCTGAAGTGTAAAGAATTACTGTGAGAGGCAGGAGGGCTGCCTGTGTGGATGACTTGTAAAGTCCCCTGTGACACCGAAATCAAAATGCCACGACAACTAGCTAGTCAGCCTTCCAGTGAGCTTCTGTCTAACAGGCTCTATATTCACCTGGTATCATGATCTCTGTGAATATCCAGGATGTTTTCAGAAGTCTGAATAGGGCTGGAAGCCAAAGCATTATTTTTAAGCATTAGAATAATTCTTGTGCTAGTGCTGACTAAAGGAGAAGTAAGAAATGAAATTTTAAAATGATTCTTAATGAAACATTTTTTAACAATCCACACAATTACAATTTATTAACATAATTACTTCCACAACAATACTGTTAATGATAATAATAACTATACATTTTTGCCGTGCTACTATTTCTAATTATTCCATCCCCTTGGTAAGCAGTATGTTGGTCAGTGTGTTGTAACTGTACTGTTCATTTGTGGTAGTCAAACATGTGAACATACTTCTTTAATAACAACACATAATAATATAATCAAAATGTAAAATACATTACATTGGTCTGCATATAAATTGGTAAAACAGATTTCTATGAAATTATTTTTCCTCATGGAACAAAAAGCAAACCACTCATGTAATATTTGATGAAAAATTTTCTGACTGTGCATGGGATCAGTTTATGTTTTCTTGTAGGGAATTGGCATACTTTCTTTTGACCCATTAGTCAACTTATGTGGGCTTACTATGTTAAAAATAAATAATCTTTCCTCTTGTTTCTTTCTGTGCAAACCCTCAGTTGTACATAAAGGGCTTATTACTATGTGTGGACTTTAAAAATAAATATTTTTGGTCTTCTGTCTGATAAAATTATGTTATTATTTTTCATCCATAAACAGCTTGGATTGGGACACTGTGGATGGGACACTAGCCTAAAACATCAATAAAATATATTTTAATGGTGTCCATTCTCATTGAAACAGTTAAAAATTAATTAACATGAGTATAGTGTCAATTGTACATTCTTGGCAGCCTAATCAGAGTTAGGCCTTTATACAAGTCATGGCCAGAGTTGGCTTTCAAAAATGAGTGTTTTTATTATATAGTGGGTTGAATAAGTTTAAATATAAACAAAAAGAGTCAGGATTGGACAGTTTACAAGGTTTTTGTGGTTTGCCTTTTTGCCTCCAGCAGTGGATGCTTATCATTTGTTAGTCTTTTTATTTTACATTTGGATTGATTTAAATTTGTTTGAAACAAGCTTTTAATACAAGTATCAAAAAATAATATTCCCAATACAGTCAGTGCAATCCCAGGGGAAACTGTGTTGTGCAAACAATTATGTTCACAATCTTCAAAGCTCACATGAAGGCCAGTAAACCCCCGGAAAAAAGCTGAACTAATGTAAAATAAACAACCACAGCATTTGCAAAATATGCCTCACCCGCACACGCACTCTAATATACACATATTTAAGCTCTCCCAACACAAACAGACATGCGCTTAAGTGCCATGCACATATATATCTGCATGTAATGGGCAGATGTCTAATTAGTATCATTAGCCTTTAGTGAATAGGACTGTTGACATCAGCAGAGAAACGGATCCTCTATGCCATTCTCTTCTCCATTGTACCAGGGGATTTTTAATTGGCCGGGGAGGTTTGAGGCGACTGAGCCAGAGAGACACTTAATAATACGCAAATGACAGACTGACAGATCTGCAGACAGGCGGCCTTCGCTCTAGTGGAAAAACATGCAAATGCTCTACTGTAAATTGTGTTGTGTCCCTTTCTTTTGTGTGGATATGTCCATTTGTGTTTGCAGAGGTGTATAGTGTCATGTTTTAGATGATATTGCAAAGAGAAGAGATTGTGGTTAAATCCTTAACCCTTACGCTGAAATCTAGACCGGTAGACCGAAAATATGCACTAGTGGTATTGGTCATCATTTTTCCTCCCTACTGTCTATTGAATATGCAAAGTCTGGATTTTTTTTTAATCTGCTTCTGTAGATGGCTCCCACTCATTATTGCTTCACAGCAGTGGCTCTTTCCATTTTCCCCAGCTTGTGCACACTCAGTCAAACATTATACCAATTGTGTGTGCACACATTTCCTCAGCTTATTTCCTTTTGATGAATACATAGAAACACCTCACGTACGTGTTCATTTGTGGGTGATACATGGTTGCTCTTATACATGCAGTGTATCCTGTGTAAATTATGCTTTAAGTAAATTGGTGTTAATTGTTTGGACTGTGTAACCATATTAATGGTATGTGCATTACAGCATACATGGCAAGTGATCCTCCAGCATCTGTCAAAATCTTCCTACATACATGCGTTGAGTACAGACACTGGAATCAGAATTTAATTGCATGTGTGAATATAATTTTTGCATCATACTTTTTTTTAAAGGTTTGTGTAAATTATTCATTCATTCCAGTAACATTTTAGATTATGGCACTGTTTGTTTTAAGTGCAGTAATAAGCCAAGCAACTGGTGGTGCAGTCTTGTGTAATTAGCTTGCTTCTAGGCTACAAGCCAGAACATACAGTTATATAGCGCCGTGCAGTACACCCATGCCCAACACACTCACCTCTGTGTGACCTATATTTTCTCAGAAAACAGAAAATGAAGTGGAACTGCTTAAACGCCAGTGAAACCAGTAATTCTCAGAAAGGTTCACTGGAGGAATGCCAGTGACGCACGCAGTGGTATTGTCTCTGCCTTATTCAGATTAATATCACTGCCTGCTGTAGCTCTGCCGAGGTGCAACTTGAGAGGGACCCACACAAAGAGTGTCAAATCCACAGGCATGACGTGAGATCCAGTTCAGCTGAAACAGGACACTCTGGCAGCAACAGCACTCAATAGTTTGGTGCTGAACAACAGAGAACAGTTGTCCAGTTGATTTGAGGTCACTGTTTTTGTTGTTATATACGTTTATTGTGTATTTCAGTGCTGTTTTTTAAAGGAAATGACAGCTGAGTGTTTTATCTGCTGGTCAACATTGAGACAGCTTAACAGAAGTTGAATTTTGTGTGCTCGCTTCTTAGAGGTGCCAAGGATCAACTCCTAACACCATGGACATGGACACGCAGCCGCAAGGACAGCAAGCAGCCGTGCCAGTCTTTCAACCCCAGGTAGACTTCACACACAGACACACACAGAGACACGAACACACACGTACACGGCCAACTTGGGTTGTGAAGTAGGATGACACATGAAGTGAGATGACGAAAATTTTCAGCCGTCTGACATTTTGTCGTTGTGTTTATACTCAGGTAGATATCGCCTTTCAAAATCTCAGGTTGTTTTAGGTCCATGTTTCCCACCAATGAGCAGATCTGCTGTATGACAGTATTTACAAGATTAATGCATCAATGTGAAAAAACTTGTTTTTGCAGTCATTTAAGTCAGTGGATCAACCAAATTTAATTTTAACAAAATGCACTTTATCATTATTGTGAAGAAAAATTTTATACATTGTGTGGTGTTATTACAGTAATTTCACATTTATCCTGTCATGAAGTGAATGATTTTGTTACACTTAGGAAGGTTTGCGACATTACAAATAGTTTTCCTGTACATTAATTGAAAAGGGAGAAGTTTTTAGTAATTTGTTACGATTAGACCCTTGATGTGATATTTTGAGCTGTTAGTATTGCCAACTTTTTTTTTTTCTTTTTTTTTTTACTGCACTGATCAAGTTGTTGCAGTCTGAACATCCTACAGACCACTGCAGTCTGTATGTGGGATAGACAGCAGTGGATGAGTGTTGAGTTGTTTCTATTGAAGAAATCTCTGGAGGCTGGCAGAGCCTGACCTCCATGCATGCCTCTCTTTAGTTTGATACAGCTCAGGTTCGCTCTGCGTAGAGCTGGTCATTGTTGGATTTTATTACAGCCCTTCAACATCAGGCCCATTGATTTCTTTCCAGAAGGATGTTTTTGCTTCCATAACTATCGAATAGACTTTAAACAAAGAGGATCATCCATATGCCCCAGAGTAAATGTGGATATTTTTTAGAAGTAAACAACACCAAAAATAGGCCTGTACTCTCAGTTGTTGTTTTTCTTGCATGTGCAAGGGCACTGCAACGTTAACTCTGGAATTGCCAAGGGGGTTAATTTATTCCAAGATGTGTAATTGCAAAATTAAGGATAAATTGGGTTGCACACAGAAGAAAGTCAGATAAAAGCTCTAATGATTAATTTCACTTAGGCAACACCCTTCCCACGCATACACACAAAGACACAAGATCTTCCACTCTACTTCCACTCTTCCAACAGTTGATTTTGTGCTGTTGTTCAGGCTTAATGATTTCTCTCTCTCTTTTTCATTCTATTTCTAGCCGTTTACATCAGTTTCAATGCCAGGCCCTCTTTTTGTGCTCAGGTTATCGAGAGCACAGTGAACTTTCTGTGTTGCATTCTGTTTTTTCTTTCTCATACAGCACGTCTGAACTGATTTCACATTTAGTAGGAGATGAGACTCAGTAAGAGTATGTAGATGACTGTCTAACCATCATCCAGATGGGTGTCTTTCAGCAAGTCTCCTATCTCTTTCACACTTTCCCAAGGTTCAGTGTGCACGGTAGCACATGGGGAAAAAAACCCACCAGTCTCCTCCTGAAGAAATCTGAATTGTATATCTGATGAAGGATATTCTGTATCACTTGCAATATCATTTCTCTTGGTCCCGGAGGTATGATGCATATGCATTAGGTAAACGAGATGAGCTGGAAAGATGTGCATTTTTAATGGCGCATTTGCTCTTTGAGTGAGTGGGAGGGTTGGTGAGGAGGCCCCTTCAGATCAGATTTTGATAGTCACTGCAGAGTTTGATAGACACAGATCTGTAAGCGCTGAGACAAGGCAGTGCAGTTGTGGAGAAGATTGAGAGGAGAACGAGAAGCACCTTTGGGGTAAATCTTGCCAGTTTGACTGCCTGGCTGGCTCACTGGCTGACTGGCTGAAGATGAATATTGCATGGGGCCGTGCTTAAGGGGGCAGGTGACTGGTGAGGGTGGGAGTAGGCCCCCCCTGCCTGCCAGTTGCTGTCTCTGTCTCTTGTTGTATCCCTCCTTGTCTCTCTTAGAAACTACATCTTCAGTATAGGGTTGGGCTGGTGTAAAAATTTCTAAACTGGTTTGATATTAAACCAAATACCAGACCGAACTTGTACTCTGACTGAACTGAGTGACACAGAAATAGTTGTGTGGCAGCAGCCAATCCGTGTTGAGATTCTCCCAACATCACTGACATCCGGACATTGAGACCTGCCGACCAAAACAACTGCTGGTATGTGTGAATACAATGGAGCTGTACAACAAACTGAATAATGTAAACTTACACCATGTAGTCATGTAATAAACACAGAGACGACATCATTGATTTTCCTCCTGATGCTAATAGTTAAGCTAAGCTCTCAACTGTGGCTTTGTGACACATTAACAAACCTCTGTTTTATAAACCCAGACATGTTGTCATCAAGCTTTCCAACGTTTCTTGAACTTCCACAGATGATACAGCGCAGAAATTTTGATTATCTGCCGTAGTTAATGTTAGAAAACCTCCTTCCTTCTGACGCTACTAGCTAATGCCAACGACTATGTGTCTTGATAACAATAAATGAGCTGTGCAGATTGAGCTCTAAACTGAATAACCCACATGGTTTGGCTTTCATTAATTTTTTTATAGCCTAATCAAACATCATAATATGTTAGTCACATTGTCTTGTTGCTTGTTGTTAATACAATACGAGGTCAGATTTATGTGCGTTGTCGGACTGAGCTGTGTCGTTACATGTTGCCGTTGATGTATGGGTTTTAATTTGTCAGGATCTCACATAATGACAAATGCTGGTTTAGCTGATTTGCATAAAATTAAACCGGTTTAAGCCCGCACACAGGACCAGACTATTAAAACCGGAAACCAACCAAAGCCTTCTTCAGTAGTCTGTATTTGTGAACATCCCCATATATACTTAAATGCTTGAATCACTCCTTCTTCTTCTTCTTCTTCTTCTTCTTCTTCTTCTTCTCCTTTTGGTCTGAGAAAAAAATTCAACTGTTCACAGCTAACATCTGGTTTTGGAAAGACATGGAGAAGTTATTTTAGTGAGTGTCAACTGGTTTAACCTCTGTTCTGAATTCTAACACAGCAAAGGTCACAATTATTTTTTTCAGTATTTGTTGTCCATCAGCTAAATGAGTCGAAAACATTGTTTATCATGGATCATAAATTCTAACTGTTAACAAGGTGAACATCACTTTCAAAGGCACTGAACTGAATATTCACAACTTATCACTCAATTCTTCAATTCGATTCCTTTACTGATTTCGTATCAATTTTAGTCGAGCTAGCTGTAGCTAGCTGTAGAAGCTGTCTGTCTGTCTTCATCTAAAATGGATGAAGTAAGGAAATGTTTGTAGAGCATCCATTTTTATGTGGCAGTTTTATCAGTCAAAGAAAAAAATTGCGAAGTCCGTCTGTGTGGTGCTAATGTTACTCGAGCTGTTAAGACTTAGCTGACATGTTGCTCTGGAAATTTGGAAGCAGTTCTTAGCCATTCTGATTCTCATCCCTACCCAGTGGTACTGACCATCGTCCCTTGTTTGTATGGGACCATTGTTGCTTGTAATTTTTTATCTTTTCTTTCCTCTTTTCCTCTCGTCTTTTAAAATTAATCAAATTTTCCTCTGGTGGTTAGTCTAATTATCCCTATCAACACCAAAATATATGATCACGGTCTTCAGTTGTATTTTCTCTCAGGAGAGGTAGGATTTTGAATGAAGCCAGCTTAGTGTGGACATTTCCCTCTCTCTTTTTCTACACAGAGTACCCCTCTGTCTCTCTCCATGGGAGACAGCACCTCTCTGCCGCTGCTGGCCTTTCTGTGGCAGCCGTTGGCACTGCCTGGCTGTCACATCACACCTCTCCTCTCTGCTGCTTGTCGTCTTCCCTCGCTCACTCTCTCCCTCTCCCTGTCTTCTGCATTCCTTCTTCCGCTCTCCGTGTGTCTTGTCAGTTGTGTTTGGCAATGGTGTCATTATCGAGCTGCCCGAATCACACTGCCTCCAATGAGCTGTCTGTCTGTCTGCACTCACTCTGTCTCTCGCTCTCCTCTCTCTTTCTCTCTTTCGATCCTCTGGCTAGTGAGTTGCCCATGGCGGTTGTATGTCACCTTTATACCTAAGACAGTCTGTCCCTCACAGACGCTACCCATAATACCTTGCAAGGCTGCCGCTTAATCTCCATCCCCTGCAGCTTGTCCCCATTACCAAACAGAATGAAATGATCGAAAAGAGTGCATGCACCACATGGTACAGCACAGAATCATATGTCGAGAAAAAGATGATGGAAGTTTTATGTTCAATGAAAATTAAAATTTAGAAAGTAATAATAATAATAATAATCAATTTGCCTAACACAGTTTGTGTCTTTGTCCGCTGATTATTCCTGACATTTTCTCATTTGACCCCCATGTTGATACATCATTAATATTGGCCAATGATTTTCTTCTCTCATTTTTGTCTTTTATTTGTATTAAAGGTTTGTAAGGGGTAAATGTAAAAGGAATTTCTCATTTTTTATGTGCTATATTCTCAGCAGCAATTGTGCCATTTATTACACATTCAGCTACACAAGAAACATACGACTCATGGAAACCCTTCATCTTTGCATATACAGTCATGCAGATTCTTCATATTAATATCAAATTCAAATCCTTAGAAGCTGTATGACTCTCCTCTCCCAGTTTTGTTCAGACAGTGACCACTGCGTCATTCAGGGTCATTTCTTTGTGACTTCCCCTTGCGTGTGTGTGTGTGTGTGTTTGTCAGGCCTTGTGTTTCAGCTGGAAGCTCCTGATTCTGTGACACCCGTGTGCGGCAGATGAGACGGCCTGTCAGTCAGCTTTGGCCTGGCTGCCCTTTGAAGGCCAGGCCGGGGGGCGAAGAGGTGCCGCAAATGGCCTGTGAAGTTTACATACACTGCCCACTGCTAAACAGATTAGCTCTAATGAAGTGTCTAATGCTGGGGCCGCTGGCTGACATAATCCTGCCTGGCAGCCCGGCCCCTTGGCTGCCAAAAAAGCCGCCCTCCCTCCAGCCCTCTCTTCTGCCCTCGCACGGCCTCTGCTGCCACCCAGGGCGACTCCACATGGGGAGGTGCCCACTGTTAATCATGCCGGACAGTGTGCGATCTGACATGCAAATGTAGGTCATTGCATATGTAAATGTGTGATTACGGGGCTGGCATGCCAAGACACATTAGCAAGACTGTGCTCTCAGCAGGCGGTTGTCACAGCGCTTTAGAGGCTCATGCTAACATTTGTCAAGCTACCACGCAGCGAATGAAAGCAATGCCCTCTTGTCCTCTTTCTCTCTCTCTCTCTCTCTCTCTCTCTCTCTCTCTCTCTCTCTCTCCCTCTCTCTCACACATACACCTCAAACTGTCCATCCTGCATCCTTGCACAATTGCTTTTGTCACCATTATGACAAGTCATTGCACAATATGGCCACACTTTCAATTTGACACCTTGAAGATATTTGCATTTTGTCTGTCTTTTATGCAAGTTTTTTTAAACAGTATGTTCCTGTTCTAGTGGTAGCTACTAGCAAAGAGCTCCGGTTGTTTGTTAGAGTTGCAGTTTCGTTGAACAATGGGTTGTGGAGCAGCGTGTCATTGTATCTGTCACAGTGACTCTTGAGACAGTTCGGGATGATGGTGGTGTCATGCTGAAAAATGCACACACCTCAACAGTGTTAAGTGTTAATTGGACAAGTCATCTAATTGGCTTATGCCTCTTCCTTTGGCTGTCAAGTTTAAACTTTACATAACAATGAAACGTGCCCACTCCCTCGAGGATGGATAATACTGCTGGAGAATTGTTCTCTTCAGTGCCTACATGTGTTTTTGTATTTGTTAATAAGAAATTAGATAAAAGTTGTGGGTTTTTTCTCTGTCAGACATTATTTCATTTAAGGGGTAGGTTTTTGTCAGCATACAGACAATTAAATCAGTGATGTCAGCACCCTTTTTGAGTGTTGTCAACATTTTACATGGAGACTTTGACTTAAATACATTACCAGGCATGATCTTAAAGCTGTCCCCTAATGCTGAAACAAGAAGTTTGCTTATTCAATAAATTATTAAACAATTTAAATGAAAACATTTGCAGCTTTTCTGCTTATATTAATGCAATTTGTAACTTAAAAAAAAACAAAACAACTGAGTGGGTGAAAAAGTGATTTAGACATGTCACCACAGGCTTTTTAAAATTGTGTTGGCCAGTTTACCAATTTTCTGACAATTTAAAGATTAAGAAAAATAAATAAATAAATTAAATATAGTCGAATTCACCTGCAGTGAAAACAGTAGTTGCAGGTCACTAACCACACACTTAACGAGTCACGTTTCTTTTTGTGTGTTTTGGCTGGCTTTGTCAATTTTTCACTGAAGTAAAATCGTCACACTCTTTTAGTTATTTGGTAGTTGACTGAATCTTGTTCAGCCGCTAGTTTGGCTCATTGTTACTCCATCAAACTGCAAAATACAAGTGCAACAGTTGGACTGTTACCATGAGTGTAATGACACTCTTTTTGTCTGTTTGTTTGTGATGAGGAGATGAATTTTGATTGTCTCCTCATCTTTGGCTGCCTTCACTCTGTCCTAAGTCGCCTGCCCCTAAGCTGCTCCCACCGCCACGTTGGCACAAGTGCTGGTGACATGTGGCATTCTGATATCTGTCACCTTCTGTTTACTCCCGCTGACGCCCTGTACAAGTTTACCAAAAGGCTTGAAAGGTCAAGCAGCCTGCTCTGTGTGTTTTTTCACATATCATAGCCACAGGGCTCATTCCGGTTTATCTTTAAGGATTTTTTTTATTATGATTTTTTTAATCGTGGAAGGTGAGTGTCTCAGCCTATCCAGCAAATCATATGAGGAGGACAAGCAAGGGGTCCCATGGTCTGTGGCCCAAAGAGATTTCTTTAAACTTAAAACCCAATTCATGATGAAATGATGAGATGCCGGCATTTGTGTAGTTCGATATTTTATTCATCTCCTAAGTGAAATAGTTCTTTTCCCACATGTACTCGAGAAAGTTCAGATTGCTGTGTTAGTCCTAAAACAGCACCCATTAAGCCGATGATTAATTTGCCTACCTAAGAGATGTAAGGCAAAATTACAGTTAAATTTTTTACATCGAAACATAATCAGTCCACATAAAAATATGATTTAAGGCAACATGTTGGCCTGTTATTTGTGAATACACATAATAAAAATATTCGCAATCTCAAAGCTCTTGGTACTTTTTGGGCAGCTATGTAATTAAAAGAATATAAGGATTTTCCTCCACGGCGGGATTTAGTGAGGTGATGTGCTGCAGTTAAGCGTGTGCACATTCCTCAGACCTCTCAAAGCGTGACACATCAACCTAATGCCAGTCAAATCATCAGCAGCCTAGAGCAACCTCTCAGCAAAACAAGCTACAGAAGCTGGGGCCTCAACACAGTTTTATCCACATCCTTTCGCCCTCATCATTTCCTCTTTTAGAAATGTACAGATAGTTGCACTTCAGTGGTAAATACATGTTTATGGCTAATCATCTACATCTCCTTCATGTTTTTTTTTGTTTGTTTTTGTTTTGTATATGGTTTGTTTTTTTTTCCTTTAAATGTGTGTGCGTGGGCTGTGTAAACAAGCTCCATTGTGTGTGTGCAAATGCAGATAGAGCATTCCTTTTTCTTCCCAGAAACCATTACAACCAGATATGGGTCACAACTCGCTGGCAAACTTCCAGATTGAAAAGAAGATTGGACGCGGCCAGTTCAGTGAGGTGTACCGAGCGAGGTACCTGTTAGACAACACGTCAGTGGCCCTGAAGAAAGTCCAGGTGAGAGGCAGTAGTATGATTCTGAATAGACATTATTTTCTTCCGAAGTGAAATATTAAACTGTTCTTGTTTCTGACAGCCTTTACTGGAGTACTAAGTCATCATTCCACATACTGGCATTGTTGATAAACAAACACAACTTTATAAATGTAAGGAAACATGGCAAATCTTAAATACAATAAATCAGTTTGCTTAAAATGCAAGAAAAGAATCGAACAAAACAATTTCAAAGATTTTGATAACACTTTAGTTGAGTAGTCCGCCTACATATAGTTTGTTGAGTATTTGTATCATTTCAACATTATAATCAGTTGACATTCAACAATGTAACTGATTTGTCTGACCCCAACCCTAACTCATTTCATTAGGTTCTGTTGAAGATTCTGAAAATGTTATGAATAAAATTTAGAAAACATTCTAAAAATGTTTAAGTAATGTTCAACAATATATATACAAATATTCAACAAGCAATTATGACAACAATCTTATCAAAAACTGATATGTTGTTCAGATGTTACAAACACTTGATAAATTATCTGACCAGCAGACTATCCAAATAAATTGTAACAGAGATTTTTTCAAGGAGAGACTCATCATGTGCATTTTTTCTCAAAGGCAGGTGCAACATAACTTTCTAGGCTCATGTACTTTGACAGTATGACTCAGTTCTCTTGGTAAATGTACACGCACATATACAGTATTCACTGTTGTATATAAGCACGCTACTACCAAGAGAACATGATGCTCTGGTTGAGCATGTACAGAATACACATACCTAAAACACACATGCACACACACACATACACACATATACACACACATACCTAACACACACATCTAACACAAGGACATGTGCGTCTTACTCAGATGTGAAACACCTGTAGTCACTGTAACACTACCCTCCAGATAACAGCAACCATGTTTTCTGTTGAGTGTTTTTTCCCTACTTTCTTTTTCTACATCTCTCCATCTTACTATTTCTTAAATATGTCATAACACTCCTCTCTGTCCTCTCTCTCTCTATCCCTCTCCCCCCTTTTGATCTCTTGATAGATATTCGACTTGATGGATGCCAAAGCTCGGCAAGATTGCATCAAAGAGATAGATCTCCTTAAGGTAAAGAACCAGAGAAGAGGGAGACAGCGTCATGCGCTGCACTCTGTTCTCTTAAGGTGCCTCAGCTGAGATCTTCTACCACAGGAAAACAATTGATCTGCACCAGACGGCTTGGATTTGCGTGTTGGTGTGTGGGCACGTGCACACATGTGCGTGCTTCCTGGCATGGTTATGAATGCAGAGGGGTGTTTTGCACACAAGTGAGAATATGAATGAGTGTGTGTGACTGTACAGTACATGTCTTACTGTCTCCTTATGTCTCTGAGTGTGTGTGTGTGTGTGTGTGTGTGTGTGTGTGTGCGCGCGTGTGTGCTCGTGCAGCGGCGCACCAGTGTTACATCCCTCCAGGCTCACATTGACTCTTTTTAAATGCCAAAAGTATTGTTTTTTATCTTTTTGTAATGTTCAGAGGCGGGCAACAGTGCATCAGCATGGAAATTTAGTAGTCTCCCTCATGTGTCCCTTGATGTTTTACCTCCTCCTTTTCCCATTCTTATGTTACTTTTTTTTTTTCCAGTGAAGTGGTTTCATTTATCAAACTGCCATAAACATGTCAGCTGGGTTGCTCTCAAATACTAATGAACAAACTAATGACAGCTTCAATATCTCCCCCTGTCTGCAAGATCCGAGATGTGTGTCAAAGTTGCGTGTGTTTGTGGTTTGACTGTGAGTGCGTGCGTGTGCATTCATGCATTCCTGGTAGTATTTTCCTCCTGTATATGAAGCCTTGCGCGTGTGCGTGCACTGCAGGCGGTTTGTGCACATCACGCACGCTCACACGTACAGGGAAAGAAAACAAAACCAATTAGTTTGTTTCAAACACATCAGTGAAGCTCCTGGGGCTCTTTGGGCCAATCAAAGACAACGATACTCAGAAGCAGGCGAGACCCTGTAGAGAGCTGTAATCTGAGTAGCAGATCATTGACGGCTCAAGACAGCAGGGTTTGCCGGGATCTGTATCTCTGACCTCCTAAGGGGGGTTAGGGCAGGGCTTAAAATCACACTCTGCCGGGTGATTATGTTTCTCTTTTTCTTTGTACATCTCTCTTATGTCCAGTATTTCCCTCTCATTTTATTATGCTTTTCCTCCATACCTTTTTTTTGTGTTCTTTTGCTTCCACTTGCACCATTCTCTTCTCTCTGTACCTTATTTACCCTTTTACTGTGTCGATCTGCACTCCCTCATCCTTTCCCTCTCCTTACTTGTCTTACCCCCTCAGAGCTTTTTGTTCCTCAGTTTTCTTCCTGTAAGCTGATTGCTTGTGAAAATGGAAGTTATGCCCGGCCCTGCGCTGCCCAGCCAGCCTGATAATAAATGGCTGAGTGTGAGAGAGAGACAGTCCTTCTGCCTTATCCCCCACTAGACAGGCCAACAGGAGACACAACCAAATCAGAATAATGAGAAGCACACTGGCACGGACCCACTGGAATGACACACATATTGGCGCGTGATCACACATGCACACACGTGCGCATGAACAAACACACACACACACACACACACACACACACACACACACACACACACACACACACACACATACACACAGACAAGCACTCAGAGAAGGCCTTTAAACAGTCTGGGTGTGTGTTTGTTTGTCTGTCTGTGTTTGTGTCTGCTCATTCATCTGTATTTCCCTGTTCTGGCATGATGATTTTAACTTGAGAACTTCACTTCTCACTCAGCTCTTTTGTCTAAATCCTTGCTGATAGGAATGTTGGTTGCAGAAATAGCCTGCTCCCTGCCAATCTAGTTTTTTCACCGTTCTTTGAGTCCCACAGCTGTGTGTTGCACTTGCTCGTGGTTACTATTGAGCCTAGATTGTATTCTGAAGACTAATGATCTGCCCTAATCGGCAGTGAAAAGCTGTAATGATGTCTGCGTGTTTGTGCTTCTCTTTGTTATGTGTGGATGTATGTGTGTGCACATATGTATGTCTGGATTCTCTGCACTATTAGATTACACCAGCAGTTTACTGACAAGACAAGAGAACTATCAGCAACTAGCTTCATTTAACCTGACACACACACACGCACACACACACTATAAATTCTCAAAAATGTTTAAATCTCCTTATGAGCAGTATGTTCCTTTTGCAAGTTTCGTACATATTTAGTTTCTCATTTGATGGACAAACAACCCAGAATTGCACATCTACTCATTTTCTTAGTCAGTGAATTGAAAAATAGCAATTTGTCGTGCAACACTAGGCATTTATCTTCTGCTGATGGACAAGCTGTTTTTACTTCTTCTCTAATCTTTGTCAGTCAAAGAACACCGTCCAAATCTTTTTATTTACAATTATTGTTGTTAATACTCTTACCAGCTGCGTTACTATGAGCATGTAATTCCCTTTATAACTGTAACCTAATTTATTATCCTGGTTAAATTTCTACCATCAGATTGCATTAGTCAGTATCTTGTTCTTATTTGAAACACATCGTCAACTCACCAAATATATCACGTAGAGTCTTGCATGATTAAGTAATTACACACGCTGGTGTGTAATTACTTAATCATGCAAGACTCTATGTGATATTTCCCAATGAATGATTGTTGTATTGCCGTACGCTCCCATCCATCATTTATATAAACATCTGCATGTGAACATATCTTTATTTTTCCATATCCTCTGCCTGAGGTTCAAATTTGTGGATGAGTAGTGGGCTGGGGGTGGGGGTGGACTTGTCATCACTCTCTGGCTGTGCTACAGTGTAGAGCTGTGCAGAACTGCCACTCTGAGCCAAAAATACATCTGGCAAGAGAGGACAAGGGAGGGAGAAGGAAAGATGGAGACATGCGGAAGGGAAAGGGAGAATGAATGAAAGACGGGAAGGGGACTGTGGAGGGATGCAGAGATGGAGTGAAGTGCAGTGTTGCGCAGTGTACTGCACTGTGCTCTCCCTTCTCCTCTTCTCGGCATCATCCGGAGCATGAACATTTCTTTAATCACAGTAGAGAAAGCAGAGCAGAGCCAAGTGGAGGACGCGTGTCACACTGCTCCGTCTGCTCGCATCACCCCCCTACCCCTGACATTGCCAAGCCACACAGCTCCATTACTCCAGCTCTCCACGTATCATCAACTCTCCCTATTCCTTTACCTTTTTCTCATACTCTATGTACCTTTTCCCTCTCACTGTCTTTTTTCTTTCCTCAACTTCTTCTCTTTCTCTACCCTCTCGCCTCGCCCTGTCTCCATCACTTCTTTTGCTTGTCTGTGTCACTGTGTCATTGGTTTTTTGTTTTTTCTTTATTTGCACGCTCCCCCTCCAGCCCGCCCTCTCTCTTCTCTCTGGATGGATAGAGACTTTTTGTTTACTACAGGGAATGCTGTTCCTGCCTTATTGACCAACCAACAGGAAGGAATCTCAGCCAGAGATGAGCCCGGGATGCTTGTTTTTCAGACTGCCAGCCATGTCAGCCTGTCAGGCGTGTGTGTGTCTCACACATGGGTTGTTGTCATCACAGACAAAGGGGTTGTTGTGACATGTCACCCAGCTTTGTCACACTGGAGGACAAAACCGTCTCATTAGGTCCACACTCCAAATATGGATTCCAAATATGGATTCAGCGGTTTTGTTTTAATTGGTGGTGAAAGTACAGTGGACTGCACAGCTCCTGACATAAACCTCTTTTATTTATCAGCTGATTGGGTTGTTTTGATATAAATTGTTAAATCTTGTTTTGCAAGAAGATGCTACTGTCTCACTTTTCCTCTTGGATTAGCTAGTGTGACCATGGAAGCTCCTAATGTGACAAGTGTCACCAACATGTCTTGGTGTGCTTTTTCTTTCTTTCTCATGACATGTCTTTTCTTCTTCCTCCCACAGCAATTGAACCATCCCAATGTGATAAAGTATCATGCGTCTTTTATTGAGGACAATGAGCTGAACATAGTCCTGGAGTTAGCGGATGCAGGCGACCTCTCACGTATGATCAAGGTAACTCTTCACAAAAGCAAACCCACTAGTGATCACTCAGACTGCCCAGACAGCCTGAAGTACAGTTGATTTGTCCAGGGGTCCACAAAGTACTGCAAGTAAAACTCAACTCCAAGAGCCTGGCTCAGAAATGAAGATATACAGTGTCTTGTATTCTTAGATAAACCCAAAAAAATAGTGTTATTTTTTTAAAAGAAATTCTGGCAAATCTAAATCAATAAGAGCTGGTAGGGCTGTGAGCTTTTTGTGAAGATGTCAACATTATATTAATAACATGTTATAATAATAATAATAATAATAATAATAATAATAATAATAATAATAATAATAATAATAATAATAACAACAAACATGTGGCTTAGTCTCTTTGAAAGGCTGGAGGATATCAGGGACTGCTATTGTTGGATCTTGGTCTGCTGTACCTGTGGCACCTGCCCCCTCTCCATTTTCTGTACCGTATGTTATTTTCGGGGCCACAATAAAAGGCAAAGTTGAAGAAGTTAGTCTAGTTCTGTAAAGAAATGCCCAATTAAAGCCATAAACTGCTGACGTGGCCCTTCATCACTAAAGGAAAGGTGGCAGGAGGTCTGTGGTTTGTTGTTGTTACTGGATTTTGACCACCTGGACACTGAGTTGATCTGAATCATCTACTCCGTAGTGAAACCAAAAACCAACTAATATAATGCCTCTTGCAACCCCCTTTCATCCCAGTGTTGACATTTTTCTAGACTGTGAAAGGGAAGTTCTTGAAAATGAAGCAATGATTAATGGTCGTATGTGTGTATGTAGGGGTTATTTGATCAAATACTGAGCAAGAATGATCTAGTTTCAGTCTTATGTTTTTCTCTTTTACATATGAAATCTTGAGGTGAGGTAGTTGCAACGAATGACGTAATTTGTTGTTGGATTTTAATTAAATTTTAATTAAAAAATTGATTTTTTGTTTATTTGCATTGGTAGGTTTTGCCTCAGGACTGACCACATTCAGAAAAAGTCTGTTTTTTTTCACCTTAAGCTCAAGAGATATAATAATTCCAATGGTTCTACCCAGTAAAATCAAGAATGAGTTGAAATAGCAGCAAACATATACTCGAATAAGCACATGATGTTAGGCTTTAAGCTACATACATGTATCAGGTTGAGCATGTCTTGAACCTCAATCAACAAGGTTTCCTGTCGGGGAGTATTGTTGAATTTGGAGAAGAATGAGGAGCTGGACTGTTCAAAAGTGGTTGCTATTATATCCCAGGCTCAAACTGTTATTCGTCTTGAGTTAGACCAAAGCCTCAGTTGTTCTAAAAACCTGCCAGTATAGCAAATTAGTGGTGTGCATGTAAAAAGCCCGGTCTTCTCCCATGCATAAATGATGCCGCAGCGTTACATTGGCACAGCTCGACAAGCTGTTTGCAGTCATACTCAGCAGCTACACATCCGCACAGTTCAACACAGCAAATTAGGAGAGGTGAGGATTAGCTGTACAAGAGAGTGAACATGGCAGGCTCAGCACACACACGCACACACACACACACACTTATTTTCACACCGAATATGTACATATGATATACTGTGTAAGCAAAGAATGTGCAGACACAACCACAGAAACACACTCATGGGAATGTTCAGAGATGCACTTTACAAAGACGCACCATGGCAGCCTGTAGAGGTAAGATAACAAAACACTGAGCGTCATTGCGATCTTAACCATGCTACAGAGTATGCTGGGAGCATTCAGAGTGTGTCATCTCCTTATGGCTGCTGACAACAGACAGTCTTACATATAAGTACACTCTGCACCATTTTGTCTCATGCACTGTTCGAAATGATTTGTTTTTCTAATGGAACAGTGGCAGTCCAGAGGTACGTGCCATGGATTAGTCCCCCCCCCCCCAGGCCGTAATTTGAAGTAAACACATTCGTACAGTGTGCCATATGTAAAACAGAACCCCCTCGATGCATGAATTTAACATTTTTTATTCTTTTTGATTTTTCGTCCTCCACGCTGCTCTCTCCTCCTTTTCTCTCTCCCTCCCTCATTCTCTATTACTCTCTCTCTCTCTGACCATCTCAGAATTCAAATGAAATCAAATGGTCCTTGATTTGCATGCACTTACAGAATATTGCATGTGCAGTGTTTGCTATTAAAGGCATGGAGAAGAGGGTGGTGGTGGTGTTGGTGGGCGTCTATGTGCTCCCCATTGACATCAAACAGTCCTCTGATATGGAAATGGGAGGGCAAGGGAAGAATGGCTTCTCACTGAGGCTTTGTTTGGATGTAGGCCAAGGTCTATTCCTCCCTCTCTCCATCTATCTCTCTCTATCCCTCTCTTTCTTTCACAACCTCCTTCATTTTCTGTATCTTTTACCATCACCTGCATCCTCTCTTTTACTTTCTTCCATTATTCTGCTATTTGTTGTCTCTCAGTCTCCACTCATCCCTCTCTCTGTCTTTCTTTTTCTCTTTTACTGTCTGACTTGTCTTTTTCATATTAGTAGAGCTATTGACTAGTTCTTTTAACTGTCCTGTCCTTTCTCTTCCTTGACCTCTGTCCTCCCTGGAAATGACTAGTTGATTTATATCTACAGTAAATAAAACTTCTTTAGATTATATATGCACACCCGATTGTAAGGTTATGAATATTGTTGTCTCAATAAAAGAGCACACTACATTGAGACAGAATAATTAGTAGTTTCCAAAAGGAAACTCCAAATCTTTTTACAATCACACATATTGTCTGCGGTCACACATACAGACAAACGGATATACGTTATTGACCAAAAAAGGAAAAAAGAAAGAAATACATGCAAATACAATACTGTTCCCCTGTTGGAAATGTGTTAAAGGCAGTAATGTGCTTATTTTTTGAGATGGTCAGTCAGATGTTTAATTCAGCCTGATTGTTATGTTTTAGTTTGCAGCAAATATCCCACGTGACCACTTTTGTTGTCTTCATCTCATTTAGTTTTCCTTTTTTTTAACAAGTTGTGAGTATTGGTCTGTTTGTGACTGTTGCAACCTGAGTTAGGAGAGACAGTTTGAATGGATTGTAAGCAGATTCTGCTACATATGCAATGATGCATAAAAATCAATGTACATTTGTTATGCAAAATATATGTACATTCAGTACAAACATACATCATGTGTCAAGACAGATATTATTAAAAAAACAGTATAAATCATCTTTGGGGTTGTTCACTCTGTATAAAAGTTTTCAGGTCTGATTTATTGAGTCACTTCCCTATTGATTTCCAGGAACTGTTCACTTAATGTACTCTTTCTCTTACAGTAAGGCAGGTAAGAGTCCTTGCCAAAGGCTTGAATTGTAATTGTCAGGTGCAGGACTGTCTTCCAAACTGGCTAAAGTCCAGGCCTTCCTGTCTGACAAATGGAATCACAAGGACATCCCATAAAATCCATCTGGTAGCCAGACTTCTTGCATCCTCTTAGTCTTACCCATTGCCCACTTGCTGATTATTCTCACTGTGAATCAATAAGCCATTACATTTGAGTTGAGGCTCTGTCAAAATTGTGGCTTTTCTGGATGTGGAGCACACTCTTGATGATCCAGAATGACTCACTCAGCCCTGCAAAATGATTAAATAAATAAATAAATATACATAAGTAAACAAAAAATAATCGGTACCACTGTACACTTTAAGCAGGACTGTACCTATTTAAAAGAGCTGTATGCCAGATGGGAAGCTACCACAAATTCAATCTTTGCTCATGAGAACCCATGTGCTTTCCATGTATGCTATAGAGAAAATGAGACTGAGCTCGGTAAGGCATGGCCGAGAGGAGAGTGGTCTGGGTTCTATTAACAGTGGAGTCAGAGCTGGGGACTGAGGCTTGAGATGGATGCCGTATAAACACGCACAGACATAAACACTTGGCTACCATCTTAAAATTGTATTCCGTGCCAAACAAGACCCTTTTCCATTCCTATTAAAAAGTTTTATGTGTTCCTTTTTTTAAGGTATGCTGATGCTGCTTTAATTTTTCTGATTCGGTGTATGTGCATTTATGTGTGTGTGCGTGCTTTTGTGGGTGTTTATGCTGTTTTCTTTTTTTTTTTTTTTTTACAGCACTTTAAGAAGCAAAGGAGGCTTATTCCAGAGAGAACAGTGTGGAAGTACTTTGTCCAGCTTTGCAGTGCGCTCGAACATATGCACTCCCGGAGAGTCATGCACAGAGGTAGTGTTGATTCACACATACTGAACATAAACATATACCAAAAGTCCTAAACTGCAGTTGTTTAAGGGCCAGAATTTTTCTAAGTGGACATTGTGGGGCTGGACTTTAAAAAATAAAATCAAGTATTTTAGACCTTATTAATTGCAAGATGCTGTAGGTTTCTAATCTGGAGGCAGTCACTGCTCAATACAAAACCCACAGTTCAACTACCAATAAATGAGTCTTCTCTCCACAAAAAACTCCTCTTTTGGATCTCATTAAGCAAACAGAAATACTCACTTTAAACTTATTAACTGTTGGCCACTAAAAATAAATCCTCCTCTTGTCTAGTAGACAAGCATAGTGATTATCCAAACTAAAGTTACCTCCCATAGTTTGGTTTGCTGCTGTCAGCTTCAAGGAATGGCCAATCTGGAAGCCAGATGATTTAATGGTGGGTCCATAAAGAAGATTGAATGGACTTGTGGAGTAATTTGATTGTGTGGGTCGGATAAAGTACGATTAAGGTACTATTTGTCTTAATGCTAGTGATTGTCAAGCTAATCCATAAGTTGACTGTCTCTCTTTGACTGTTCAGTAACATTAGATGCCCACTTTTTCAGATTCCAGTAATATTTTGTGGGCCAGTTGTGAAGCTTTGGTGGGCTTGATATTGCCCATCGGCTGCCAGTTGAAAATCTATGACACACATCCTCACAAATTTTTTGCTTTATTATTCAGCACAAGTACAGGAGATGTGGACCTGAATGCAGTAAGATCAGCTGCTGCATTACCGTACAGCAGTAGCAAATCTATGACAAAAAATTAAGTTCTTGAGTTTTTGACTGAGATGGATTATGTCTGGAAAACATTTCAAGTCTCTGCAAATTAATTTTTAATAGAATACTAAATAGAATTAAAATAAATGGATGTCTGGAAGGCAGGAAAATCATCTGCTGTAGTTGCTGTTCACTATACTGCTGCTTTCCTGTTCATTTAACAGAATAATACATACAACACCTCTAGTACGGTCCTCTTAAGTCCTTAAAATAACAAGACTAGGTTAAAATCTAAAATATGGCTGGTCCCTTTTGGTGAATGCAGTTTTTTAGTGATAGTTAGAGGTAATGTGTAACATGATCATGTTTGGATATTAGTACTTGTTACGCGGTAGTCTTAGTAAGTCAATCAAGATATAGTAGGATGGATAATATAGTTGTGCTTCAAGGAACCATAGGTCATTTGCATTATATGGTGCTCAGACACTAATAATTTCTACAGGTGACTGTGTTTAGTCAGTGTGCAAATTTATGGGTACTAATAGGTATATACAAGAATAGTGTTAACAATGTTTAATTTCTATACGTTATGTTGCATAGAATTGTGTTTGAGTGTAGTGTATTTGCACATACATTATATGGTATAAGTAGGCCTATGTTTGAACCCAAAGAGTCATTTATTGGTATGTCTGCTTCTATAGAGAACTTTCGAGGAATTTTAAGTGTTGTAACAAATTTTTATTTTCACGTCTTTCCATTTGCACACATTTGGAATGGCTATTGTCTTCTAAATTTGTATTGTTTTGGCAGTATCTGTTACTTCAGGTGTTTAACTGTGGTGTCCCTAATGTCTGTCTGCACATGGAGAGCTGCTTTGTCACTTAGCTGTAACTATCACTAAAACACACTGACAAAAAACCCCAAAACAAAACGCACTCACCAAATGGGACCAGCCAAATGAATCGCCAACAACTTGTCTTTAACCACAAGCCTCTAGTTTACATTCAGTAGTTTGTCGTCGTTGTTTTTTATCGATAAGTTATGATAAAACAGTGGTTGTACTAGTTAATGTTGCCACGCTAGCTAACTAGCCTCTAGCTGACAGCTACTAGCTAATTAGCCTGTGGAAAATGCCTGTAAATGAGTCGGCAGCAACGTGTGCTATAAGGCGTCGTTGAGACTCCACCACAGAATGTCTTTTCTGTTTACTGCTGAGTGGAGGATCCGTGTTTCTGACAAAACACTGTAATGCCAAGGATGCACGGGGGCTGAAGCTCTGTGAAGCGCTGCGGAGCCTGAATTCTTTCCATTCCATTTTGCTGTTAGCATGTCGCTAAGGTTAGTTCTTATATACCAGAAGCACATTTCTCTGTGCCAGTCAACGAGCAATCTTGCTCCTCTGGTCTCTTCTAATCACATAGCCTACAGCCACTGCTGTTGTCGGCACAGCGTGTTTTAAACCAGTCCAGTGCAAATGTGCAGGCTACATCACAAGCTAGCATGCAAGTTTGTTAGTGTCCTACAACCTAACGCTAGCAACATGCTAATAGCAAACTCATTGAGAATGTAACGTTTTACACGGTCAACAGTCCACAAACAGTTCTGGAGGTACCCGCTTATTGTTGAGCAAACCCAAGGAGCCAAGGAAAGACCTGACGCACTACGTCCAGTAAACTATGCTCATTCAGTCAGTCAGTCAGTCAGTCAGTCAGTCAGTCAGTCAGTCAGTCAGTCATGGATATACTCATGTGTTGGGCTGGTAAACATCAGGTCAGTGAATTTTTTTTCAGTATGAACAATCCTGTTGCAATGGCAGAAGGCCTAAGTATAGGTGTTAAACAACACATAGACAGAGAACACAGTGTTTATGGGCACTCATGTTTTTAGTAGGGCCCAGTCAAATCAAGTCCTGGACTGTGCTTAGGCTGCTACACAAACAGACACACACACTCAGCTACAGGTGGTGTACTTCCGTTGGACTGACTCTGATTAGGACACAGGAACACCAGTGAACCCCGAGTCTATGCTTTAATGACCACTTAGCAGAGACTGCCTTTTCAAAAGCTGCCTACAATTATACTGGAGCAATAAATTTCAAAGGCTGATGTGTGTCATAGTAACATCACTGTAGGAAAAGCAATAGAAAAAATTTGCTAACACTCACATTACTTGAAATTAATATTTTTAATAATACATGTCATAAATGTAATAGTCATGTTTTCTGAGCAAAGACCAAAAACAAGTTTCCCCATATGTATCTGCATGCACTTTAATAGCTTCACCCTCTCCACTATGTTTTAGTCCATTAAAAACACAAATAAACTTACAAGAAGTCAAGAATATTCTTGCATTAATTTTCCTTATTAAACCAGAAAAATACAACTGCACACCCACTGAATTCAAGTTCGTCTCTTTGACTAAACTGAGTTGTGCTTAATTGCCTTGTTAAAGAAACATTATTTAAAATTTGGGTGTTTGTGCGATATGATAAGTTTCAACACCACTGTCATGAACACAAATCCCAGGTTATGAGACGTGAAGTATGTGTTAACTACAACAAAACTCATTGGTTTCATAACAATTTTATGTCCTGAAAACTTATGCCTTGAAGTAAAAGTGTGCAGGAGCATTTTTTTATGTGCATCATTCAGAGTTTAAGCAAATGTTCACAAAACTTAGAACAGTTGTTTGCCAGGCTGCATAACCTTAACCAGAGGGTGGCAGACTCAGAGGGGGGACAGGGGGCAGTCGCCCCCCCTCGCTGCCCTAATGCAATGAAATGAAAAAACGCTACGAAAGCACCCCCTTGGATGCCCCTATAGTAGATATAACATGATGAAGTGCCTTCCAGGGTGCCTTTCCAGTGGACAAAACCCAATTGCGTGCCTGATGACTTTTTCACACTGGTGCCCCACCGCATACAAGTGCCCTTTTTACTATCTTCGTCTATGCCCTTCAAACATCTTGAGTCGGCCATTTCCAGAGACAATATACTGCTAACACCTACTTGTTCATCGGGAGCAAAGCTAGAAAGTATTTTCTCCATAAAATGTGATCCACTTTCACCAAATCAGTGATAGTTGTTGGTATGTAGGACAGAGTGCTGTTAAGCTTTATGCACTGTGATCCTACTGTACCCACCTTCAAATTACATTGTGCAGCAACTGACGATGGAAGTGCAGGGCGCCTAAAGCTGTTTTTCACAGAGACCCCGTGTCAGCGCTGAGTTGAAGGCTCGCCAGTAACCTGCCTACCGTTGACTTAATGTCATTTACACAGAATCAAGTAGCGCATTTTTAAACCACACCAGTTTGTCATTTTACACAATGAACAAGGGTTGCGGATTCAAAGGAGACATCACTGCTGTGAGGTGTAACAGCATCAGTTTCCTCTGCTAAGATAAATGTCAGACATGCACCACAAACAGTAAATTAAATGATTAAACTGCTTAAAAATGGTAGGAAAATGCAGACAATAATAATGTTACACAGTTAATAAATCCATATATTAAGCTGCTTCTGTTGATTTCCTTTCACCTTAAAACTGCCTGTGCACCACAGTCGTATATAAGGGTATGCATACAAAAATCTCCAGTGTTTACAGTGGGCAGTTTCTGCTGTGTACCCGTGCCCATTTTATGATTTAAAATAAAACGACAGTAAGTTTTTCACACATCAGCAGGCTGCTGCCTGTACCGAACTTTTGTTTTCCTCTCTCCCCAGAACTGCGCTGCATCAAGTGACACTTAAGTCCGTCCGCTCATTTATTCCCTTATTTCTTTATCACACCTGAGTTTGATACTGAAGTTTAAGAGAAAGGTTTGTACAAAAAAAAAGTTTTTTCGTTTTTTCCCAGTTACTTATGCTATCGTGTCCCTTGTACATGTCTGTCCAATCCCGACCACAAACAATTAAAGAAGTGATTACATTGCGTATAAACAGTAGAAATACTCAGACAGCAGTGTAAAACAGTCATAAATGTCCCTTCTGTCACGATTTTGATTAAACCTTCGAGTTTTTCTCTCTTCTGTGAAGATAAATTCCTGCCCCTGACCTGTTCTACCAGGTCTCCCATTTACACAGGCGTTGCTCGACCCCAGCTTCACTTCTGACTGGGCTCTGATACTGCCTCCAAAGACGGGTTATTGAGGGCGCAGCTGGGACCCCCACCCCTTGTCCGTGCTGTTTAAATAGACCGGTGAGGTGTTAGAGCCACATTCAACCCGCGCTGAACAGGCTGTGTAAAAGAGGCTTAAGGCAGAGACACCTTTGTACCTATTGTAAGTGAATGTACCATAAAACAATTTTGAAGCTTTTATTTTAAGGTTAAATAGTTAAAATATCTGCTTTAACTCATTGTGTAGCACACTTCATTCAAAGTCAGCAGGAAAAAAAACTCAAAACCATCTTGGTTAGGTGTCCCACCAGTAACCATCTTTGATTTATCAAATACTAGTAATATTCTGGGGAGAGTACTGGGG
Organism: Naso thynnoides; assembly: GCA_029783665.1. Lineage (NCBI taxonomy): Eukaryota > Metazoa > Chordata > Actinopteri > Acanthuriformes > Acanthuridae > Naso > Naso thynnoides. Next base: position 10,849,049 of record JAQLOL010000020.1, on the reverse strand, counting down.
ACAGATCAGCTCTTTGCATAAGACAGCAGCTTCTTGTCGGGTATCTCTTGAGGAGACCTGAAAATTCTAAAGATAGAAACACCTGGCATCACGATGGATTTTGATCCATTCTGAAGTCATTTTTAAGCGAGAGGAGAGCTCAGAGTTTATTTTTTAACCAACTGCCCGAAAACCAACCAACAAAAGACTCAACTTCAACACATTTTACTGGTTAAAAAAGACAGTAGTTACTGGGTAACAGAAATTCTGATCATTTTGGTTTTTGTATGCAACCAATTACCATATATCCTCTCCACTCCTCTCCAGACATAAAGCCAGCCAATGTTTTCATCACAGCTACAGGAGTAGTGAAACTAGGAGACTTGGGACTGGGACGATTCTTCAGCTCCAAAACAACCGCCGCTCACTCTCTAGGTAATTCACAACAGTCTGTACAGATGAATATATATACACACTTCAACACACAAATGCACATGCAGACATTTAGACACAGAGGTCCCCTGTAATCACCCAGTGTTGGATGTGTTTCATTAGGCATGGGAAGCAAAGAGCCATGCGTCATAGAGTCATGCTGCCTAACCACAACACTGCTATGGCCAGCACCTTCATAGGCCACTTAGCTTCTTCCTGTTGCCTTGACCTTTGAACCTGACACAGATGAAGACTGGGCAGGGGCCCTCAGCACACAGCTGTGATTGTGACTGAATGCCATAAAACAAGCCAGCCAACTTTACAATCAGGGTTATTGTTGGCATTGATGGGTGTGTTTGTCGCCCCCAGGAAGTAAAATCCTATGCAATTATTTTTTGATCAAAGAAGTGAGAATTGTACCCTAAAACTGCCACAATATTTAGGATTTTATTTGACTTAGAGTTTAAGACTCAAATTATAAGGCTTATACTGTACAAACCGACAAACAGAATGGTACCACATGTTTGAATGCAATTTTTAACAAATAAGGTGTTTAATGCCTTGTATAGTAAATCTTAAGGAGTCAAGCCTGCAACTCTGTAAGAGTGGAATTTCATTAAGGTGATTATTGATTTCCACTGGAAGAGACATCAACATTTATACCACCTTCTTTGCTCAGTCAGTGCAAACCTGGAGCTTAAAAACCTGCATACATGGAGTTGAACACAAGAATACAGGCTCTCACATACACATAAGGGGATATTAAGTTTGTAGCCAAAGGAAAAAGGAGATGAGTTTACTGCTCTTATACAAGAACGTGCAGTTCAACTGTTCGAGTGATGACAGAGAGTTCAAAGTCAGTAACTTTGGTGGGTTTTCTGTTTATAAAAATCGCGGGTCAGCACTGTCTGAGAAAATGGGAGAACATCGGCCTTCGTGCAGTCATTGACAGAAACTGTCACATCTATGGTATCCAAATAATACTGCTGAAGGGCATTTGATGATCAGTTCTAAGCTTTAAGCTATTAGATTGTTCAAGGCACAATTTTAAACCACCGGCATGTTTTAAAAAATGATCACAGCACAACCTCATGACTGTAATAACAGTTTCAACAGTTTAAGTTTAAAGTAAGTTTTCTTCATTTATGTATTTTTAAAAAAGTAATAAAACTTGATTTTGGAGTGTAAAATTGTTAATAAATTGTATGGCATTTTGCTTTTTCGCAGTGGTTCAATTTAATTTCTTGATTTAACAAGTAATACACATAAGCAGTTTAATTTTTCCACTATTGCACAGTAAAATGTGGCTCAGACTAATATAGTAGAGATGGTTAGTGTGGTTTCATTCCCCTTGCAATTGCTTCATCACCGCAGCTGCTTCTAGATGGAAAATGTCGAAAAATAAATTCCACAGACAAATATAAATGCTGTCATTCGCAGTCTCACTTCCTTATGTCAAACTGTTATTACCACAAACGTGTGCTATTCTCAGCCCCTGTACAGCAGCAGCCCAGCCTTTGAGAAGGTGTGAATCACATGATCTACTCAGCAGATCAAGTAAGCAGCCTGCAGTGCCAGCAGAGGCAGGTGAAAGAGTCTGTGATTGCTCATTAAATGTTGAGTCCACAGCACCCTCTTTAGGCTGACAGAAGACAGGCAGCCTCACGAGTGGGGGGGTCAACTGGAATACCCTCATCTTTAATTTGAAGCAATCTAGACTGCTCACAAACTTACACAAATCAAAGAATAAATTTTATCCACTGGCCACGAGATCATGACAAATTTCTCTATAAGCATGTGAAGTATGCTTATTAGAGTAACGTAAACGTTTTATGCACTTGTGTGACTACAGTACAGTGAAGTACTGAATTTGTGATACTCATTTATTGATCGGCTGATTATCTAGCATTTCAAAATAATCTGCATCCGTCAATGTCTGCTCTCATGAGTAAGTTTTGGAGCTTTGTGAAAAAGTTAGTTTTGAGACATAAAATCTTTTCCTTACTTTGGTCTCTAACCATCCTTTTTTAATTAAATGTTAACACATTTGTCCCATGCTGAGCAAAAATAAATCTAATCTAAAACTGTTACTGGTTAATGATAAACACAGTATGTAATAACTTATAGAATAATGCAGGTGCACTACTGGCAAAGATAACTAGTTATGTAAATCACACTGTAATGTGCATGGAATAATGGAACTGAACACTAATTTTTCTTTGTTTTAGTTTTCGGCCAGCCTGATCTCTAAATGTTGACATCGGCTGCGGCCTTAAAAACCTATGTAGGTCAACCACTACTTTGAATTCTTTTAAGAATATTGTAACTATGTGAGAATGTGGTTGGAATGTATAAAGTATCTTTAAGTGTAGAAACAGATGATCACCTTAGGTTAGCATGGCCAAGAGACTCAAAGAAAGTAATTCGTACCCCCTCTGTCCCTGGCTTTCCTTCTTGTGGCTTGTTTCAAACAGAAGATCTCTCAGTCTTTCTTTGTTATCTCTCCTTCTCTCCTACAGCTTTTACGCTATCTTAACTTGTCCTCACTTCTCCGTAGCCCTCTCTCCACTTTTATTGCCTTGGCTTTAAGTCAAAGAGAGAGACAGAGGTTGGGATTTGGGGGTGCACAGTGAGAAAGTGAAGAGAGAGAGAGAGGAGAAAGCAATATGTCAGAAAAAGAAAGGAGCATGAGAAACAGAAGAACGGGTGACAAAGAAGCAGAAAAAGACAGGTAGAATGTGCAGGGTGCGAGAGAAGAGAATGTGACAGAGTGACACAGAAAAAGACGAGAAAAGAGAAAGCAGAGGGAAAGGAAAAAGTGAGGAGCAGGCGAAAGAGAGAGAAGAGAATATGACAATGTGACAGAAAAAAAGAGGGAAAAAAGAAGCAAGAGTGAAAGAAGGATAGAAAGAAAGAATATGAGAAGAAGCTGTATGTGTATGTGTGTTTGTGTATATGTGTGTGCGTGCAGTGGTGTGCCAGTGTGGGTCTGTAATGAGCACAGCCACCCAGCTGAACAGTAGAGCAGGGTGGTGGAGATGAGATGGAGGTCCAGGCATACAGCCTGTCAGCTTCCAGGCTTTCAACTCAGCCGCTCAGCAGCCTGCAGTCACACACACACACACACACACACACACACACACGCACACAGAGAGTTATTGTCTCTTACACATACTTGCACACACTGAGAGACACTCAGACTTCTTTGTCTCCTATACAGATGTATGTTTGTACAGAAACGAGACGTGTGTGTGTATATATATGGGCTTAAATACATGCGCACACATGAGCCACGCTCATTCACATGGATTTGAAGCATGAATTCACACAAACAGACTCACACTGAATGACATCTATACAATTAACAACACTCTACAGCACAAGACAAAATTCAAACAAGTAAGCAAGAGACATCATCACACACTTTCCAGTGCTTAGGATTAGTATGCAGGGTTATGGGATGAGTCAAATTAAAGTGAAAGCAATCAAAAGAACCGTAGTAACTGGAAGATTGATGCAGTCATTGGAGGAATGAGCAACTAGCCAATTTGCAGTAATAAGTAGTATAAAATACCTGCAATTAACACCTGTACTGAGAGAAAGTGTTAACGATTAGTACAGTAGGAAAGAGAAAAGGAAAGGAAGAGAGAAGTAGGGAGAACAAGAAACGATGACTTCAAGGAGGCTGATGTTTGAAATGGTTGTGAAGAATTCAACATGTATAAAGAACTGGTTGTCTTATAAAGGCATGCAAACGAGTTGTAAAACAGAGAGGGGAGAGGCAGAGAGTCAAACAGTGGGTGGGGGCTGAGCAGGACATATAGAAAACCAAGGAAAACATAATGAGAATATAAGGGAAGCCAGAGAGCCACTTCTGACTATGAGATTAAGTCCACTCTAGCTGAGCTTTGTAGACAGAGGTTTCCAAACTCCTGCCCTGGGTCTGAAAGAGAAATTCAGTCAGTTAGAGATTTCTAGTAGAAGCTCGCTTGCTGTTTAATATACAATACTCTAATGTTGGTTTAAGAACACAGATTAAAGAAGTTTATGACTACTTGCCATGAAATGCTTCAAAGTGTTTAAATGGTCTTGTAAAAACTAGAGCTGTTAAGCGATTAGAAAAATTAACTAATAATAATAATTTAAATATATAAATAAATAAATAAATAATAATAATTAAATAAATAAATAATTTTCATGTTCTGCGATTAATTAATATAAATTAATTGCATACATCAATTTTGCTGTAAAAGTATTTAAAAATATTTCTATTTAACTGAATATTAGGTGAATTAATGAGTAATCGACATTATAGACTTTAAAGTTGTGCCAGCGCGGGCAAAGCATGGTTATGGCAAGGTTCACAGGTGCAGTGAAGAGGACCAGTGTTACAGCTGTGGGTTCACGAACCTGCAACGACATCCATCTGTGGTTCTCTGACTGATGATGCTGAACAACTCTCTGTGGAAGGTGGCTGATCTGTGTGTGTGTCAGACAATAATCAGCTACATTACCTAGAGATCGCTAGCAGTTAGCCAAATATGAGTTGGTTCCTCACTCAGCACAGCAGCTAACAACTAGGTTATAGTTCATTTTGGATTCATCACAAACCTGAATCATCTGTGTGCTGTCTTGGCTGAGGCTGCCCTGCGCCTGGGGAAGAAAACTTCCAAGTATCCATAGCAGTTGCGCAGCATAACGCAGTTAGCCTGACTGTCACCAACATATCAGAGCAGGCTATACATTAGCAGGCCGAATTTTTTTAACCTGTTATTTTGATCTATGATTAATTAATCAAAATTAACCATTATTTTGACAGCCCTAGTAAAAGCATTATGTTTAAATTGGAAAAATGTAATTGCAGTTGTAGCTACAGTGCAGTAATGAGTCATGACCAGGCATTTTGAGGAGAGAAAGAGAGGAGGAAGATGAAAAGAGGAACAGAAGGAAGAATTTAATACAGTTATTTTAAGATTAACCATACATGCCTAGCCTTGTTGATTTATCGAGGGTGCATACATGCATACACTAGCTTTTCTAGTGTTTACAACAACTGAGATCAGAAACTGCCTTTACATATATTTAGTTGCTAGTTCATGAGCTAATACAATCTAACTAAACAGCATGTGTTGATTTCATAAATTTTTTTGGAGGCTGCTTATGTTGCTGTTGAATTGCATTGCATTATACTGCTGAATAGTAGTTGACCATTTGCATGTTAGAATCCCTTTCCTAATATACTACTCAATGAATTTTTATTTTGCTGTTACAGTGAATTAATAATGAAATTTGGAAATCATTATTCGACCAACACAACATCAATATGTGTGACGTCCTGCATTTGAGTATCATCATACCTGTTATGACCAATAACCAGTTAGCATTAAAATTAAATTAAGTACCTTAAGTTGATATAAAAATTCCTGCTGACTGCTTCAGTTCACGTGGACCGGCTGGCATTTCACCTTTTGCCAGCCCTGCATGTGTCCCTGTTGTAGATTTTTTTTTCATAATAAATGAGAAAAATTGTTTTAATTTTAAAAAACAATACTAAGTGTCCAAAATTCTGTCATCAGGACAGAGTTTTAAGAGTTTGTGTACCTAATTTAGGTAGCATGTATAGAACATGGATTTCTTAAATGTCTTTTTACAAAGAGGTATTACCACATAGGTCACTAACTGATGTTAAAATATGCTTTATTTCCATTGACCGCATTTTTAGGTTTAGAGAGGATAGAGGGAAAAATAATGTAATAAATAAATAAAAATCAGTTTTTGAGATATAGTTCTGAAATCTCCCCCAACATTAAATTATTTTTCATGAACTGTGGAGATTTATTTTGGAAGAATTTTCTGCTACCTTTTACAGCACTGTTCAGGATCATTTGTGGAGGACAGGACAGGTTTGGCATGGGGCTGGACCTGTGTACTAAGTTTTGTTTATTTTACTGCATTGGAAGGCTGATTTCCTTGTAGAAGGAAAAAGAAGAACAACATTGGCATATATAAG
>JAQLOL010000020.1:10799872-10817892 GCA_029783665.1 Naso thynnoides | reverse complement strand
TTTAGTTCACCCTGTAACCTAAAGATGTCTGATTTACTGTGTTTCTTAAATTACATTGTTTTTTGAAAAAAACATCTGCCTGCAGGGAGTTTTTTGATGCATATAAAGTAATGACTAAGTTTTTCACCACACCACCCAGCTAGCATGACTCAGTTGTAGAGCCACAGCTGCAGTTTCAACCAGGATTGTAAAGGACTGAATATCAAAGGCCAAAATGAGTTTGTGCTTCCTCACACCAACAAATATCCCCAAATTATGCCAACTAAATGGTAAGTATATTCATATGGCTTCCATTTTTGAGTAACAGCTTTAAGAACAACCTAGCCCCAAGTGATAGCGGATTATACATTACACTTACATCATATACCTTGTCTGGAATCCATCAGTCACTTCAGTCACTTTTTATAGGCTGAGGTGTTATTGTGAAATACTAATTTATTTATTTATTTTTTTAGGGATTAACCGGCAATCTGAACATTAATACCTAGTTTGTAATGTCCTGTGATTTTTCAAGGTAAATGAGCATGTCCTGAATGCACCATTTTATCACAGATAGCAAAGTCAATAATGGGATACTAGGGGCTTCACAGAAAGTCGATTCTGGAGAAGTGAATTTCAGACAGTAAAAATGTGGTCACTCTTGTCAGGTGATAAGGTACATGAAAAGGTAAAGTCTGTATCAGCACTACGTAAACAAAAGAGATGCCTGTGCACAATCTGTTACAGGCCAAAACCTCCGTTCTCCCCATCAGCATTAAAGAAGTTTTGAACATCTTCACCCTGGACAGAAAATTCCTTAAGATCTTTTCACATTGTGTGCACATAAGGCCAAGATACACAAAGATCACTACATTTTTTTAAATAGAAAAATTGCTGTGTGCATTTGGCCGAGGTATCATTCTCTGCAAGTTCATCTTCATTGCTTTTTGTGTTTTTCCTTTGTGCTTTTTGAGTATTTATTCCCTGGACTAGTTGCTTATTCACAAAATTGTACCAACGAACTGGACACAATGTGACAGTCAGTCTGATGCAGTTGGTAAGATGTGAAATAATGTTTTCTTTATGGATCTTCTTCACCTCCAACCTTAATCCTTGTAGACCTTGTGAGGTTCAAATGCGTGATGACAATGGTGAAGAGGGACAGATGACCAATGAGAGCTTCAGAATCATTTTTAAAATGATGGTTACGTTGGAAGAATATAAATATGATGGCTGTTATGCTTAAAATACATAAATAGAAGCTGAAATTGGGTCAAAATGACAAAGTTGAGCACTGTGGCGGTAATTATACCGCACATGAAGAAACTGTTGACATCTGTGATCTTGGGCATGCTTTCAAATTGAAAAGTCACCCAGAAAGACAAAATCTTTTAATCAGGAATTAGCTGAATCTTTTTTTCTTTTTTTTTTTTTAAGTTTAACAAAGCATAAATAATTCTGAGACACCAAAAACTGAACAAACCTTCACTTTGTAGATTGTAGAATAACTGAGATCTTTGAATTTAAAGTCATGTTTTGTCTCCAAGCTTCTCTAGAGTGTCACTACCATCATAGTGACATTCAATGTTTGTCGTCACATATCCATTGAAATGTTTTGCACAACCACAGAATGCTCAATCTCATGCCCTGGGATTAAGAACCTTCAATTTACTGTAGTAACATATTCTAGTGAGTGAAGAAAAACAACTTTAAGGTCTATTACTTTACTTAAACAGCAGTTTAACCCTGATCAGCGTTACTAGTGTTGCTCTGTTGGTTGTGCTGGTTGTCAGTAGTGATACAAAATATGCAAAGCAAAGGAAGATAATTAAATTTGCATTTAAAATTAAATTTAAAGAAAAAAAAAACACTGCCTAGCCAAGTTCTCTTGGCCAACACGTATCTAGAGATATAATTGGTGAGCGCTCCCAGTCCAGTAATCTTACATCTTCTCCATGTGGATGTTTAGTAACTCCAGCTGGAATTTTCATTATAGCTGATTTGTTGTGTTTAAATGACAAGACAACAAACAAACAAAAAAAAGAGTACACAACCCCAGATTCTGTTGTTGGTCAAGTTATTTATCACATGACAAGACAATGAAAATCAGTCATTAATAGGTTTCACTGGCAAATTTTCAGCTCTGGTTGTGCGAGTTAAAAATGTAGGAAACTGTGTGTGGTTGAGCAGATTGACAAATTCAGCGTTTGAAAATGGAGATAAATGTATTTTTCTGCAATATGTTTTTGTTTGTTTGTTTTTTCATCCATAAGTACCTGTAAATTGTCATTTGTTAGACTGGGGTTCGAATAAATTTAAATCAGTCTTTCACAGAAAAAAAAACGTTTAAAAAACTAAATGCATAAATGAATCGTGCTATTTTTTTCTAATACCAGAAGACGCTGTTCATATCACTTTTCTTTTGGATAAAGTGATTTTTTTACAGTCACAGTTTTTAGAGTTGCAAAGTTTGTTCACTTCGCTGTAGTGTGAGCATTAAATAGTATAAAGTGGTTTTACCTATTTCCATGTATATCTGTTTATAATGTTGGTTACAAAGTCTCTTTACTCCGAGTCTTTTTATACACTGACAGTTGTAATCAGGAGGAAAAAAGTCTGTTGTTTCAAGGAAATGTATCTATCTTTGCAAGAAGTTTTGTTGAAGGCTCAGCTGTAATATGGTTTGATGCTGGGAAAGACGAGCTGACGTCCCATTCACTTTGGTAACAAACATATTCAAGGCCAAGGATGCAGCTGACATCCATGATGTCATCTTAAGTGCCAATTCAGCATTACGAATTTAGTTATTTTACTTTTTAAACCATGCATTTACAGTCAGTTTCTTTGCTTTTATTTGTCTGACTTTTTCTGTTTCACTAAATAAAACAATTAAATTGATATACAAAACATATAAACTGAGGTTAGAGGTGAACTACCAAATCAGTTGTAATGGAGATCAGGCCACATTAAGTTGATAAGTGCAATAAGTTCCTAAATGCAGACTGAAGCTACTGTATCAGAAATCTCATGTTGTTTAAAAAGACAGAATTATAACAATCTACAACAAATGTTAGAAATGTCCTAAGACTGTTGAATCTTAATTAACATTGTTGAAAAGACAATACAAAACTAAAATAGTGTTCTATTATTTTCAAATATTTTTTTAAGTCAAATGCATAAAAATATTTCCTATTTTTAATATAAACAATATTTTGTTATAGAATATTTTATAAAAACAAGAACTGCTTTATGACATCTTAAGGTTGAAACATATGAAGACTTCACAAAACACGTGTTTGTTTACATAAAGACTTCAAGTAAAAGTTGAACAGTTACTCAGTAAACAGCTGGCAAAACTTTTTGTTCCAGCCTTGAGCAGTAGGATCTTGAGACCATCTTGAGACCTACCTCATCCAGCTGTCAGGGTGCATATGCGTGTCCAAGTGGGGACCAAGAGACGATATTCACATGCCAGTAAAGAAGTTGTTTCCTCTTTTTTTATTGACTAGGGTGGTGCTGCATTTTAAGATACAGCTTGCCACAAGCAGTGTAGCAGTGTGGAGTAACTAGTTACTTGTGGCAAATTTATTTTATTTAATTACAAAATAAATGTAACTGTAATCAGTTACTGAAAAAGAATGTGTAATTAAGTTAGTTCCAAAAATGTTTATAATTCCAAAGGGGATTACATCTGAATATTTTCTGTAAAGAGCTTTATGTGTTAAATAATATTCATTTTGTTGCTCTGCATGTTTTTGATGAACACACTGTCTTCTTTTGCTGTTTCCAGTTGAGGCTGTTTAATAAAGTTTGACGCTATTCTGATGCTTTTGATTGGTTCTCTTGTTTGAATTTGCAGCACCCCGCATCTGCCATCAACACTGCCTGGTTTAAACTTTTAAAAATGGTGAACAGTTAAAAACATTTGTTAGAAATTTAGAAAACTAATCAAATGTAATAAATTACTTTGATAAAATAATTGAAATAGTTACATTACTTATTACATTTTAAATAGGGTAACTAGTAATTTGTAACCTATTTCATTTCCAAAGAATCCTTCCCCATCCTGGTCATAAGTAATCAGAAGTCTGCTCATCTAAATTTCTCATCAGATGAAAGTGTGAATATCCTATAAATGAAGGAAAAATGCCATTTAAGAACATCTTTGCCGGTTTCCTGACTTTCAGTCCCCGCACTTCTGTTTTAAAACCTCTTTTTTAATTCCAGATTAACAAGAGAGCTACAGGTTTGCTGATCTTTAAACACTCTCTTGTTCTAAGATCAGTTGGCTGTGGGACTGAAAAGCTTCACAATTTCACATGGAAGTCTGATTTGAGACGTGAAACATACAGCTCATATTTTATTGCTCTCTCTTTCTCTCTCTTTCGCGGACTCCTTCCTGCTTTGAGGCTCACAGGCCAACAGTATTATGGCCTGGCCATGTACTCAAAAACACACATGGAACTACTTTTCATAAATGCACAAGAAAGATGCCGTCTCCTCTTCCAGTTTAAAGAAAGGAAACACTCTGCTATTTGCTCCAGGAGTGAATGTCTTCATTTGTGCCGTTCCAGTAATTTCTGCCATGTTGTTAGTGTGTTTGAGGTCATTAGCTGAGTGTTTATGGTCTCCTTCCTTCTTGCTTCCCTCGAGTTACCCCCCCCCCACATTCTGTAGGTTCTCTTCTCCCCACCCACCAAACTAACCCATCCCTCTGGGTCCTCCAAGTCCCTCTTGGCCAGGGAGCAGTGGGGGTGGGCCCTGGCTCTCGCCCTGTAATGAACTCCACAGGGACTGCTGTTCAGTTTCATCACAGCAAAAATTGCTCCCATGGAGCCCTGAACACGCCGAAAACAAACAAAAGTAAATATCTGGAATTAATACACGAGCTGGTCGGCTGTGGCCCCGCCCTCATAGACCCCTCTGCTTCTGAGAATACAAATATTACAGGAACCTGGCTCTGCCTTTGGCTTTAATAATGAGAAACATTTTTTGAAAAGTACAGGAGCATGTTGTTTTTCCTGGCTGCCATATATCCAAAATCCATGCATCCCTAAGTCCATCTGGTGGTGAAATGTCTTCACTGCAGTTTGCTTTTACTGGGGAGTCCTTTTGCAAAATGCAGTATAAATATTTTCTTTTTGCATGCAGAGAAGAGCTTTGTTAGATGTTCAGATCATTTGGCTAATACAGCTCATGCATAAAGTCTGAAATTGATTTAAGAAACATTTAACCACTCAATGAGACCATTTCACTTGCCATCACACAGTTAACACAAAGATGAAATATAGATATTTAGTGTCCAAACTTCAGTTCTTTTTTTTTTCCACATTTAGGCTGTTGTTTTTTTTTAAGTTTATAAGACTAAAAATCTCCATGCATCCATTAGACTATGAAAAAAAATATTGGACCATCAAATGGGAAACTGCATCTTTAAGGCAGCACACAGATAATTTAATAATTAACTTACATTCATGTCAGACAGTTTCTGTCTGTGTGAAACTGTGCCTTTAACTTCTACTTTAGCAGAGAAAGAGGAAGGCCTGTACTCATTCCTTAAATACTAATTTTTTAAATAGGGTATGAGATGAGAGACACCGTGATTTTAAGGCACCATGTAAGTGTAGTGAATGTGTGCAGATTAAAAATAGAAGAAATAGCAGAATAATCTCTCTGCTCATCATGTGTCCCAGGTGATCTCTGAGTGTTCTGAGGCAGAAAAATGGGGCCGTTCTAGAGGACATTGACTTGGATTTTTTTTTTCTCCCCCGCTTGTTTGTTTTGTTTTTAGAAGCCTGGAATATCAATATTTTTTTGCACATTTGAAATAGCTTGTGGCGCATGCTTGGCAATGGCAGCCTGAGCTTCAAACATATTAGTTTGCTGGGAGAGAAGAACCACCAGGGACGGTCTCCAAACACAAGCGGGAACAGCAGCACAGTCCTGTTCATCATTTGAAAGCAGCTATTGTTTGAACTTGAGTAACTTTAAACAGGTTAAACTCATATTTAGAATGAAACGGTTGTCTTGTAGGCCTGCTCGGTTCTCAGGTTAGATGATTTGTCAGCCGCCGCTCTCCAGGGAACATGTGGAGAGGCTCAGGTAAAGAAAGACGGTCCCTGCAGTCATTTATCAGTTGGAAACTAAACCCAGCAGGCCGCAACTGGCGTCACTCATCAGCACTGTTGCCGACAAACTAACATATGTGAAGGCAGGCACACACACAATAAACACCACACATAATAAGCATGTGTATGCTGGTGTAATGAGTGACTCTTGCTCTGCAGGTCCTTAATCTGCAACCACCAGGCCAGCACAGAGGGGGCACAGTAAAGTACAAGCAGCCTGCAGTGAGCTGAGCCAGAATAAAAAGCCAAGTGGCTCACTAAACCCGTCAGAGGCTCTTAAAAAGCACACACTGCTTCTCCTTCGTCTGTCCAGCAGCCCTACAGGAGGTTTATAAAACGCTGGCCCGCAAAACTAAACTGGGAAGCATCGCTCCAGCCTTCCGGAACGGGCGTTTTCACAAACTGTAAACTATTGGAAACAAATGCCGTCTTAAACGTGTTCAAAAGAAACCTGATCCTGAGAGACACTTTACAGGTGGCCAGGGGTGTGTCAGATGTACACACACACACACACACACACACACACACACACACACACACCCACACACATACATTGCTGACTTTTGCTTCCATGTGAGACTTTATTCCTCCACCTCCTCCTCTCTGTGTTGACCAGACCACTTCCTGTAAATAGCAAAAGAAAGATTTCGGGTCTCTGTGAGAATGTGTAGAGTACATGTTTGTGTGTATTTATACATATTGAGAGAAGGATTATAATAGTACATGAACACCCCACACAACTGTTTATTTCCATGTATAAATTTTATCATGTAAATGTAACTTAAAACAACATTATGATAATTGTTTAAAATGTTATATGGCCTCATGTCAATAAATTACTTTTATTTGTGTAATTTTTTCCCTTCTTGATGTTAGTACTCAGCTCACAGTAACTCCCACTTAATCCAACAAAACAATTCTAAATTAATGAATGCATTAATACGGTACTGAGGAGTGATTGTCTAAATATTTCAGTGCGATTCAAATATTTCAACCCTGCTGACAACATGCTGAATTCAAACCAGGTTTTGTTTTCCAGTCAAACTTTATCATCTTGTGTTCTGGGACACAACTCCTGAGAATCTCTTGGCGGTAAACATTTGCGGTTTTTATGTCGCCTTAAGTCGCCTATATTTCAGCCCTATGCCAGACTTCCGAAAGGATTTCCCTCACTGTCACGGGCACATGTGCTTGGCTCTAGTAAAATAAGCACTCTGGCCATAAACTTGCCAATGAGCTGTCCCCAAATAACCACATCTGTCAGCTCAACTTAAACAGGCCCTAAAGAGTCACTTTTAAAGATGAAGGGACATCGTCGGCTGCACAAAGACTCTGTCGAGGGAACTTCTCTTCTTAGCCATGGAATAAAGAAAACTGGATACGGTGAGAGATGTTCCTGCACTGCTTAAGACTGTGACATACAACTGATTCTTCTGATATTTAAAAATAAAAAATACCTTCTTAAGGATTCTTTTTTTTTTTTACAACAACAACAACAAAAAAACGATATTACTAAAAATATTTCAGTTTGAGGTGCTTTCTGAATCAATCTGTCATATTTTAATTGTTAAACCATACTCCCAACAGGCAACATTATGTAATCCTGCAGTTTCCCTCTCATTTCCGTGGCACTAGATCTCACTTGGTTTTTATTACCAGCCAAGTTGGATTTAAACCATCACACGCTTGCACACAGCTCATGGGCAGCTCTGCATCTCACCTCATAACAGTAAAGCCCGGGACAATAAACTGATTGCTGGTCTCAAATTTAGGCCGTGCAGTTTGCGTCTCCGGAGCGATTTAAACACAGCTGCCGTGAGATGAGCTGAGAGCCTGTACACAGGAGAGAAGAGCTTTGTGTAAGTGTGTGCACTGTGTTGTGAAGGCGTGGGGGTGTTTTACCTGGCCATGCTGTGTTTTCCTTGTTCTCACGATCCTTTCTGAGCTGCAGCCAAGCCCTCCACTCCCTGTGCCCAATCGCCTGCCCTCTGAGTGCTCTGACTGTACCTCCTATGAAATTATAAACAAAATGTCCTCCTAAAACTACAGTTTAGAGGTTGCTGAGGGAGGAGAGGACGGATAAGAGAGCACACAGGGAGTTGGTGTTAGTGTCAGCGTATCCCAGACAAGTTCTGCACATCAACTCTAAGAAGAAGCTTAAAAACGAGCCTCAAGATGAGGCATTGTCTGCAAAAATAAAAGTAGTCGGTGTGTTACTAGCTGCACCTGAAAGACAGGCAAGGAGCCAGACACACTTTTTCATGGTTCAAAAAAAAAAGAGGATAAAATAAAAACTTGGATCATCGTGAAATGCCGTCTGTTCTGGATATAATCAATAGCTAAAGAAGAATCCAGTTCAGGGTTGTCTCTCATATTTCAATCCCTGCTCTTCTGTGATCAATAAAAGTGAGCTGAAATCAAAGCGGGCCCTCTTTACTATTGTCTATTCAACGTTAGCAGACAAAGACTGAGGAGCCTTTGATCGCCCTGTCTGCAGGGCCCACAGCTAAACACAGACCCCATCCTCCCACTCCCACCCACCACCTCCAGGTGAGCAGTGTGTGTGTGTAGGCAAACCAAAATGTTTTTCACACACATACATGAGCACACATGAAACAAAGACACTTTTTTTAGGAATCAGAAAGGAAAAGTGTAAGGTTGTGTTGTCAGCTGGCAGGTCATCACACGAGCTGCTGGCCACTGTGACACTGTGTGTCATGTTGTGTGTAACGTTGTGTGTTACACTGTGTTGTGTCGTGCAGTGTATTTCATGGCTGAACTGTTCTAATATTTGCTGTGTTAAGTGCTGTTGCACTGCATTCGCTGGAAAGTTGCGTCCTTGTCTGTCTTCTTCCTCTCGTTTTGTTCTCTTCTGGATTCATCTAGTTTGGTTCTGTCCTCCTCCATCTCACCTTGTTTTTCCTTGCATGTCCTCTTCTGTTTGATTTTCTTTTTGTCCTTTTGAGGTTTGTCTCCTGATGTAATTTTCCATCATCATCTGCTTTGTCTTCTTGTCCCTGTCATGTTATTTTTTGTCTCTCTCTGTCCTGTTGTGTTCTTCTCAGTTTGTCCCGTTCTGTATTCTTTCTTCTCTTTAACCTCTTGTTCCTGTTACGTTCCCTTCAGTTTTGTTTTTTTCTGCCTTTTCCATGACAAACATTTTTGTCCTCTTAACTCTTTTCTTATCTGCTGTTATGTTTGTTATATATCTGACATTTTTTGTTTTTTTTAAATCTTTCTTATCTTTTTCTTTCTGTCTTAATTTCAGTTTTTGGGTCTAACCTTTTCTTTCCTGCCCTACCTGCCTCTTGTTTTTCCTCTGTCCTTTCTATATTCTCTTCTATTATGTCCTCATCTACTTGTCTTCCTCATTCTTACCCTGTCCTCCTCTAAATTGTCTTTTGGTATGTCTCATCTGTTTTCTTGAATTGATCTTCTATTGCCCTTCCCTTTTGTGTTAATACTTTCCTCATGTTTGCCTTGGATTTGTCTTTGTCTGTTCTGCCTTTGGTCCACTCCTGACTGTCTTTTGTCCTTCTACTTATTTGTCTGTCTCTGTCCTGTCTTGTCCTCTTAAGTTTTGTTATATTCTATCATGTTGTTTTAGTCATTTTTGTAACATCATGTCCTGTTTAGATTTGCTTTATTTTGCCCTCTACACATTTGTTCTTTCATTCTGTTGCATCCTCATCTTTCACTATCGTCGCTCCTGTTCTCATCTGTCTCTCTTGCCACTCTCCTGTTTTGTTGTCTTCCATCATATCTTTCTCTGTTTGTCCTAATCTTCTTCTTCTGTCCTGTGTTCCTCTTTCCTTCTCTCCCTACTGTCCACTTGGGTTTTATTCTCATCTGTTCTTTCTCAGGGTGTTGTCTTTTGTCTTTTTTCTTGTCTTTTTCTGGGTTGTCCTGTTCTCTTTTTTGCCCTTTTCTGTATTTTTCTGTCACTCTTGAAGTTGTAATGGGACAAGATATTACTTTTTTAAAAAACCAAATGAGTAATCTATCACATGAGAAAATAATCTGCAGATTTAACAACAGCGAAAATAGTCTTTCCTCCTGTTCTTCTCTTACCTGTATCACCTCCTTTTCTTTTTTTCTCTAATCTCTTCAAAGGATTTGCTATATTTTGTTCTATATTGTCCTCTTACAATTTTGTGCATCCTCCTTACCTGTCCTTTTCTATTAGTCCTTTTCTTTCCTGTGTCCTCTTCTGTTTTGTCTCCTTGTTCCCATCACTCCCCATTTGTTTCACTCGTTTGTCCCCTCCTTTTTTGATGCATTTCCTCCTGCCTTGTCTTGTCCTCTTCCATCTCTTTCTGTCTTACCCTCATCTCTTCTCCGCACCTCTACTGTGTTGCATGTTCACTGACAGCTCAGAGGAGACACCAAAGCAGCAGGACCCTTCGACTCTCGATGTGCACCTTGTTTACGAGTCCCAAACGTCAGGCAGCGCTGCAAGAGCCTCCGGTGTCAGAAGAGGGGAGCGGGGAATCTTCTTGAGTTGAATACAAACACAATCTTATGATGACAGCCCACAAGAGCAAACTGAAGATGAGCTTATTATATCAAGGCACACTAGTGCATGAAGGTGCAGATTAAAACTGATGCTCTCTCCATCTGGCCCCATGAGTGCACCACCACAGAGTAAAGGCATGCTGTACGCGTTGACACATTCTCTCTGAGTGATTAAAAGCCCACTCACTGTGTTCATTTACAGGTGAGGCCCAGGGGAAAGTTACAGTAGGACTCCAAGTATGCACGTGTTTATGTCAGTAATAGAGGAGGTTCCCATCTTTTTAGTCATAAGTACTAAGACAAGAGTTGAAGAAATACTCCATCACAAGAAGAAGTTCTGCATTCAAAATTTTATTGATGTAAAAGTACATAATCAGCTAAAAACCTCTCAGGTTCCTATGAGGAACTTTTAAGTGGTTATGAAGCAGTCTAAATTTAAATTGGGAAGGAGATTTGAGATTGCTGTCCTGTCTTTTATAATGCCTTCACCCTGTCCGTTCAGCCAGCAGAGAAAGTCAGTACGGGCTAGTTTTAACTGGAGCTACTTTATATGTTTATAAAAGAATGGTATTTCGGATAATGTAAGCACACAACTATAGTGTTACATCGCTAACTCCTAACTCAAAGGCTAGCAAGACTTTAACTTAGGCTGTATTCAGAACAAATCAGGTGATCCGCGGCAGCTGGCTATGTGACACTGCAGCAGCTAATCATACGAAGGGGCTGTCTTTCAGCGATCGACTGTGACCTGTGGATTTAAGGAGGAATAGAGTACACAACTTGACATTACACAGTGGGTCCTGTTATGTTAATTAAATGATACTGGACAACCCGGCGGCGTTTCAGTGGACCACGTCAGTTGGTCTGAATACTGCCTTAGTGCCTCTCTCTATGTGTTGTATTAGACATTGAAGTGTGACGTCTTTGCAGCGTGTGTGCAATATATCCTATGAGAAGAGGGTGCAACTCAGGGGCATGTCTAGGGAGTGACCGGGGTGGCGTGGGCAACCTCTTTAATCTGACTGGCCACCCCAGGTGCCACTCCATTTGCTTGGTTATCTGTCCAGTCAGAGGCGGGCCAGTTTGAAGTGTTTGACGATTAGAGGTGCAATTCAATCTTAACCCTGAGAAGCAGTAAAAGCACATTTCAACCTTTCTTTATTTATTATTGTGTTGTTCTTTTTTGTCAAGTTAGCAAGGCTCCTGTATTTATATTTTGTTGGCCCTTTCTGCTGTGATTGTATTGTCAAATGTGCCATTTTTCATTTGTGTTTAGCTCATCTTTTTGAAGTACAATTTCTCAAAAGAAAAGCAGATGGAATCTTTATGCTACATTTATATGGTACCACCCGGTGCTATGAGTGGTATATTAAACTTTAAACACTGAAAAGTCAGTAAATGTAGGTAGACATGGGTGGTTGAGACAAAAATGGGAAATCAATATGATTACAGTGCTTACAGTGCATGCCTACATGTGTTGGTGCATCAAGTCACTATGCTGGGGTGAATGACATATCACCAAATCCCTCATGTCACCCTCACTTAAGTCAGTGCCACTCTTGGGCCACCCCAGTTAAAAAAATCTGGACACACCTCTGGTGTAACTGGATATCTCACCAGCTTAGCCAGGTCACTATCTTGTTCTCACACTGCCTCTGACCAAACAAGCTCTGTCAGCTTCCCGCAAGTGCCACACTTGACCGTAGCCTACAGTTGGCTAGCCTTCGCTTTGATGTTTTTCAGTTTAAAAAAGTGACTACTTAAAATTTGTGGCAATCGTATAAACAGAACCCTGTTTTGAAGTCTCTTTTATCTTGCATTTTTTGGCCTCTTCTTAAACTAAATGAGTTACAGCCACAACATGCCCCCTCCTGTAGCATTGCTCTCCAAACATAACCAATCATGTCTGTATACAAGACACTATCGTAACACTCATGTATTGAATAGGTATAGTTGTCTGTAGACATTTTAATGATGGAAGTTCAGTACTTACGTAAATGTACTTTGTCACTCTGCTTGTGTACTGTTGCTCTGCAAACCACATGACATGCATCTACTTAAAAATCTTCATTAACACCCTCCTCTCTGTTCTGTCATCCTCACTATGAAATGTAAGTTTGCTGCCTCTGAGCAGCCCTGTCTCAGTAGGTTTGCTACTTGTTCTCCAACTTACTCATCTGCCAGGTGTGTATTTGTGGGAACCCACAGTGCATCTGCTGGTGTTTGTACTTTCTGTATGCTTGCCAAATGCACCATCACTGATGAATCAACAGCATAAATGGACAGAAAGCCAAATTAAAACTGAGCACATAACCTGTCACAGTCTTGTCTGGAAAAGGTGGACTGGAGTGACATCTTTTATGTAAGAAAGTTATGAGCAGAGATGTTTAGAGAGTCATGCTCACATAGCGAAAAAGGGACTGTTTTATTCATTATTTATGAAGCATGCCGCCAGGTCTAATAAACACTGAGATGTTATTCAGATGCCTCAAAATTAATAGACGTCGTGAACTTTATAACATTCCTCTGTCGCGTTGCTGTGTAAGTCAGAGTGGATGTTCAGCACAGAATAAGAATCATGCATTTATGCAAGTGAACAAACACTAAGCTGGAAGTGTGTTTTGTGGATTTGTTTAAATGCCAATATTAGCATATAGCGACAGTGAGAACTCCTGACTTCCCTTCAAAATCTCCGGGTCACGCTGGGCTCTGGATTCTAATGCCACTCAATCAGCCCACACCTCTGAAATTAAACCGAGGCAGACATGAAGTGCACCTTTCAAACTTGGACAAAAGGTTACAACCTTTCAGCCAACAGCTCACCCTGCATTGTGCCATTGGAGGGACCTTGGTGAGCAAAATTGGAAAATGAGAAGATAAGAAAAGTTAAGAATTTAGAGGCAATGCAAGTTTTCCTCTCTCTGTACGCCTAACCTTTAAGCCGAGGCTCCCCTGTGACTCCTGGATTCCTGATTAGTTTACAGTATACTCCCAAATCAGCATAATAAAGCGTGTGATGAGGCTGATAAGATCTAACAGTCTGCTCTTGTTTACCCCACCACAGCACCAGCTCCTTCTCTGCATGTGTGTGTGTCTGACCCCGAGGCACGGAGTCACTTGATGCGCCTTGCATCTCTCTCTAACACACATTTACACCCGCACACACACGCACAAACACACACACAACACCCCCACTGGTAGAAATCCTAGTTGTGCTGCCGGATCTCAGCGGAGGCCGGGAATCCACATCCCCTTTAGGCTAGTCCTGGGGTGCAGTTACTCCACACGCACACAGAAACAAACACAAGCCCACACATACATGCACGTGCACATACACAGACATGTGCTGTATCTTAATGAGAGAAGGAGACGGTGCTATGAAGGCGACAGCAGAATGAAACCTACTCACCAAGGACTGACCTGTGGTTCAGGGGCGGCAGCAGCTCGGCGGGGAGCTCCTCTCCAAGCACTGATCAGAGGGCTGCTCCGCTAAGGCTGCTCACGCTGACGGCGCTGGAAAAACCAACTGATTAAACGCCACTGTCGCCTCAGCTCAGCTGCTATATGGAAAGAAAGCTTCCTCCCTTTTATATATTTTTTTTCACTCACTGTTTGTTTGTCAGTCTCCTTTGTTTTCTTTGTCCTCTGCCGAGACAGCGGTGTCGGTGGATTGGAGCTGTGAGCGTGAGGGATATGTGCGTAATTAGCTGAAACGCTCACCCAAGCAAGCACAAAAAGTTTAAATTTTCAACTTTTTGAACTATACTCCTTTTTTAGCGCTATTTCACTGACACTCTGCTTCACTTCCAAGATCAAAACCTTGCTTCATGGTAGAAATATATTTTATTTGAGTCTTTGGAGTACATGGACAGAAAAACAGTGCTGCCAACTTGCAAGTCCCATTAACAAGTTGTGCAAACTTCAAATTGTGCAAAGCCGGTGCATGAAAAAAAGTCATGACTGTAAGAATATATGGATATTTTGAAGAAATGTACCAAGAGTGACAGACAGAGTAATAGGATTCACTGACCACTATTTTAAAGTTGTATATTCCTCCCTTGTCTGTTATTTATTATATTAACCGTAGGTTTCACAGAGAAGCTCAGTGACTCCCCTGAAACAAAACGTTCAGATGTGTATCTGTATTTGTGAGGAGCTTGGGCCACATTATGGCTTAAGGGTGTTTTTTCAAAAGCAAATTAGCACACCAATACTTTCAAAAAAATCAGAAAAGCTGATGTTTCTTGAAAATTAAGGAATGTAGTGAAATTTCGAGGAGCTGGTAAATAACAAGCAATTTTTTAATTAAAAAAAAAAAAAGCTCAGATAAAAGGGTCCATGGGACACATAAGATGATAAAGCTCCGGGCCAGAGGTTGAGGGCATCCTGCCTACCACACCTCTCCATCCACAGCCAATTCACAGTTCTCTGGACCACAGAAAATTGATTCTCTGTCTGTGTTTGACCATATAAGGTGTGAATGTAGCATTGTTGATTGTGGAGACATTCTGGCACAAATGAAGGGTTAGAGGACTCTGCCCATTATCCGTGCCCTCTGGCCTAGTTGGGTGAGTCATCCAAGGATGGGCAGCGACTCTGCCAGCCCGGGGCCAGACTTCGCTGACTGCCAGCCCCCTCGTGTCAGAGGCACACTGTCAGTAAGCCTTTGTTGGTCAATCCCAACAAAGCTGCAGAAAACAGTCGAGCCATGTTGAGATAGAAACGTAAAATAAAACCATTATGTTCAATGAATTAGGAAAAAAGTATAAAAAATGTGGAATGTTGGGATGTGACTTGAGTACAGTGATTTGCTGTGGCCCGTGTTCAGTCAGCTGCCCTCCATCCTTCCGAGCCTTTCGCCCTTGACTGACACAGTTTGGCCGGGGGCTTCTCTGGCCAGAGTCGACAGATCATGGAAGGGCTGGAAGAAAGACAGGACGGGGGCAAACAAAGGAGGAAGCTCAGTGCCATGCCCTTGAATGAGAGCTGCTCTGACAGACAGACAATAGCCACCTTGCATATCCAGCCAAGTCAACTTTTCACTTATCTTTTCCAGTTTTGTCTGCCTTTTTTATCATTTGGAAGTTAGCCTTTTTCTTTTCAAAGTCACTGTCCACCCTTTGCCCCCACTGTGGCAGCCAGTGAAGAGCGAATATCTCTGGGCAAGAAGCAACGAGAGCCTTAGCATTACCTCATCTGGGTCCACTGGCAGCAGAAGGAAGGATAGGATGAAAAAGGAATGGGGAAGGTATAAAAAAACAAAAATGAGCGGACAGGGGAGCTTCAGCAGGTTAAAGAAGCATTGGCTGGCAGCACAAAAAGAATGGTTCTCCTTCAGTTTTTCACCTCCATTAATATCTGAGCTCCAGCCTGCATATATCCTCATTCATTATTCATGAAGCGACTAGGAAAGAACGCAAACGAGGAGGAAGGTGGGAAAGCAAAGGCCAGCGATAGTTCCAATCAGTCCTGGTTTAAATGACACTGAGTGACAGAGCCTGGGGTTTTACCGCTCACCGTTCAAATGAGACACTGCGCCGTGATAAAAGGTCCACACTGGCACAACGTTAATGACCGGCAGGATATATTAGAGGCTGCGCCACTCGTAAAGCCAGCCACCACACTGGGTAGCAAATTTGCCCAAACTAACTTATTATGGTTCCACACAGCAGCACTGTGTGAACACTAGCACATATTTTACTAACCTGAACATGAGCTGAGTTAAAGGGCAGCTGGGTGCACAATGATGGATGCAAAAATGCAAAGAGACTTTGATTTATGCAGTTTTCACTTATCAGAGCATTCAGGCTATCAGACAGTGTGTTTGCATACATTTTTTACACCACACCTACTGCACATGTTTGCCAACTGAATTTAATATGACACTACTGTCTGGTTTTATTTTAAAAAATGATCAAAACCACATTATATTCATCCAGCTAAGTTTTATGTAACCAAGGCCTAATATTTCTCTGGATCATAGACCTCTGTTCATGTCCAAAAATAATTCAGACGCATGAATGAGCCACACTGGTGCATTTTTTTTCCTTTATTACAAAGAAAACTTGCACTGTAGTTGGTTTAACACTGATCCCACAAACGCTTTTCTGCTCCTGGAAGTACTTACTCCATCACCAAATGTATATTTATCCACTACTGAAAATAGTTCACAGCAAATGCACACTTCACTCCTGTTTGAGTAAAACTTAAAAACTATATTGTTCAGCTGTTTTACGAAGACATTTTACTTTGTTTTAGTATATTTAATGGTATATATGTAGTAGCGGCACTGGTTTATAGGTAGGGAATTCCAAAAGTAGACTGTGTTGGTTTTCTTCTTTTATTAAATTTCATTGGATTAACAAGATTATTACATAAAATATGTCAGGTTTTGATATTCACGCTGTTCCCAACACAACCTTTAAACTACATTATTAACACAACATATCAATGGTACAAATGTTTTATTCTTTTGTAAGAGGTCTAGCCAAGTGAAACACCACCAGCTGTGTTCCAGTATTCTGTTTTAAAGCTTAAATTGTTTCTGTGATTTCACGTTTCATGCTGTTAATATTAATACAATTCTTTTTTTCCCTTGTGTGCTTAAACATTCTTGAATTGAAGTGAATTTGATGCTTAGTCAGATCAGTGAAACTGTTGTCCCTCAGGCACTGATGTCACTTTAAAAACGCCACATGCCTACCAGGATCATTTTTGAGAGATTAGTGAACAAAAATGAAAACAACTCTTCAATGAATATGCTAGAGTAAAAAGGGAATTTTTAAGCAGAATGTATAGTAAGCATTTTGCAAAAAACTCAAAAATATTTTATCATCTCATGGGGCATCTGGTGAGTATGCTTTCACTGTCTGTGTGTGTATCAATGTTTGTGTGTGTGTGTGTGTGTGTGTGTGTGTGTGTGTGTGTGTGTGTGTGTTTTCCTGAAGTCTCAGAAATGGTAATGCCCTTAACCCCAATGCAGGGAAGACTTAACAGTTGGTATTGACTTTGTGAACATTTACCATTGAGGATTCAGACTATTCAATTCTATTTCAACTGAGGGCTGCAGACGGAGAGGGAGGAAGTCCCAAGGCTCCATGTTGCTCACACACGAAAACACACACACACACTTGCACACACAAGCACACATCGGCACACACACACTTAGACTCCATGTTGAATGTGTTATTCTCCAGTGATACCGACTCAATCGGATTTTAACCCCTCTCTGCTGGAGCCGTACAGAGACAAACGCTCTCAACATAACAAAGGCTCTCTGTGTGTTTGTGTGTGTGTGTGTGTGTGTGTGTGTGTGTGTGTGTGTGTGTGTGTGTTTGTGTGTTTGTGTGTGTGTGTGTGTGTGTGTGTGTGTGTGTGTGTGTGTGTGTGTGTGTGTGT
>JAQLOL010000020.1:10776229-10792501 GCA_029783665.1 Naso thynnoides | reverse complement strand
CCCCCCCCCCCCCCCCCCCCCCCCCCCCCCCCCCCCCATCACAGAGCTACCATATGGAGACAAACGACTATTCACGCTCACATTCACAACCGCAATCTCGAGTCAACAATTAACCTGTACGCCTCTGGACTGTGGGAGGAAGCTGATGTACCTGGAGAGAACCTGCGCAACTCCACACGGAAAGGTCCTACACCAGCTGGGTATCAAATCCAGGACCCTCTTGATGTAAGATAACACTGCTAACCACAAAGCCACCTGTGCTATGCGTAACATTTTAGCACCAATGACGTTACAATGCCTCATTTTAACTCTCATGACTTTGGTCATGTGTGTCTGAAAAATGTGTCAAATTCATTTTCGGTAATTTGACCCAATCCCAACCGATGGGGCACAATACAAAGTGCAATGTTTCTAATGTATGGTAGTGGTTAGGATTCCTTGTTTTCACACTGGTAGCCTGAGTTCAATAATATTTTTGCCGCTATACACTTTTGTACTTCCATAGGTCAATTTAAACTTGACTTTAGCCCACTACATAAAGTACACAATATTGATTTGACCTCTGTACTGAAACTGTACTGTAATAGGAGCTAAAATGTTACATATAGTACTTATACTATACTATACTAAACTAAACCAATATGCATACTTATGTAATCAAATTCAAAAAGTGTTTATGTGTTAGCATTTCATTTGAGTGCACTGGAATTTTACAGCCTTAAAATACATTTAATTCTAAGGCAATCAGTGCAGTCACACAGAAGCAGCAACAGAGGGCAAAATCATGTAGCATCCTCCATTTCCAAATATAATGTCCATTTTGATGATAAACAGCCAGTAACT
Source organism: Naso thynnoides (assembly GCA_029783665.1). Taxonomy (NCBI): domain Eukaryota; kingdom Metazoa; phylum Chordata; class Actinopteri; order Acanthuriformes; family Acanthuridae; genus Naso; species Naso thynnoides. The sequence continues at coordinate 10,791,658 of JAQLOL010000020.1, read as the reverse complement.
GCTGAACTCTCTGTGCACTAAGGAGAGTGTGCTTGGATCGCCACTGTTAGTTCTGTGTGGTTCTTGAGACATATTTTTATAGGGAAAGAAATTACTTTATTGACCTCCTTGGGAAAACTGATCAAAATTGATTTTGTGGCAGCATAGTGGTAGAGCTAATCAATGTGTTTTACACTGATGTCTGATCTGGCTACTTCACAGCATGAAACCACAATGATATAGTTGAGTGACTTGCATTCACAGCCCGCATTAACCTGATGCTGCTTGCTTAAGAGCAACTTCCTGATTACAAGAATCTATGCGCTCTGAAGTGGAAATAGCCAAATACCGTGTTTTACTGGTCTAGGAGGAAATCCATATTTAGATTTTCATACTAAAATTGTAAGCTCTTCCTTGGAAACACAGAAATGTTCCTTTTGGGTTTCAGGTTCCATCTTGTTTCCACTTGAAAATGTTATGACTTAGAAATAAAGCATCCATCGTGTTATCATGTAGGAATAAATACAAATAACATTAAAAGGTTCAACCTTTGCTATGTGTTCTTCCGTTGCTTTGTATTGTGAACTTTATGTACCATAAAGATTCATATCCTCCTCAAAATTTCACCCACTGTCTGTGTAACTGCTGGATGAAAAAATAAAAGTCTCTAAGCTCAGTGTCTGACTGTCCTGGTTCAAACATGGGTCTGCTTAGTTGCATGTATTATAATCATATAACTGCATGAAATAGCCATATTTCATCCAGATTCACATCAGCTCACCACCCAGCATGTGAGTCTCAATCCCCAGAGAGCTTCTCTGCTCCTCTCCTCCTCTTTTATCCCTATTTTCTTGTGTATGTAAACAGAAATAAAGCACTTTTTGGGCTCAGAGGCAGAGTATGATGATCAAACACCATGCACGATCAATGACTTTGAAGAGATCTAACATCCCTTATGAATGTATTTCACACAAAAAGAACAGCTGAAATGAAGAAACTCACTTCTGGAGCCAATGGCCACATGTTTTCTCTTTTTAGACAGAGAGTAGAAGGCAAAAAAAGCAGAGAGAAAAGTTTAAGAAAGAAAAGACTGCATCTTTTCTGTTGTACACTGGAGCGCAAGCTGCTCTTGCATTTTTGACTAAATGGCTGAGTGACTGTAGGCCGGTACGCTTAAGCGCAGGGAGGAGTCAGCGAGAGAGAAGTGGAGCTCAAAGATGTTTCAGTAGATTTAGTCTTGGGATGATCTGATTTTAAGCCGCCTAACAGAAGACAACAACCTGCAAGCCTCACTGTGTGTTAACATCATCATTATCTTTTTTTTGTGTGCGTCTGTGGACACAAGTTAAATGGCAAGTTTGAAAGCAGTCATGCATTAGACATGTATCTTAAAGTCTAACATAACAAAACACAATCTTTGAGAGAAAAAAAAGGTTTCACACTTAACTTCTTTTTTTTTTTTCATAAGTCAGAGAGTGCTGTCACACTTGAGCAAAAGCAAGAACAGATCAGATGAAAGAAGACTTCCTGTTCTTGGTGGCGTAGCTGAAGTGAAACTTCCTGTCACCAAGTGCTAAGGTATAGGCAGGCTCTTTTGCTGTGACATCACTCCCACTTGCTTGACTTGAAACCAGAAAAGAGGTTTAGGGTTTGGAGAACAAGTCCAGGAAGCTGCGTCAACTGATAAGACAGAAAACGTATGTAGCTTAAAATAAGACAGCATTCTTTCACTTATTTTGTCTAAGTGTTACGAATTGAACACAGCTTCGATTTGGGGTGTGACTTTCTGCCCATTGGTCCCCATTAGGACTGAGCTGTATGGTGTGGCCGCACACACCCTAACTCCTGGACATGGCAGGTCTCTGTGATCTGAAGATCCTGCTGCTTTGGGCTGGAATCATCGCTTTGGCCAGCGGTAAGTAACCTACTACATCTTCTTTGTGAAGGGGCTTTGGAAAGGAAATGGTGCTCTTGTTGAGCTTGTCCTCGTGTCTGTTCTGTGAGAAAGAAAAAGTCTGTAAATGAAGCAAAACATAAGTGATAGTCAACTGTAAGTGATGAGGTCTCTTATTTCAAACTCCGCATGTAACTGTTTTTGAAGTTGTAGTGTATGGTTGTTGAGCAAGTGATCCTGTTGATGAGAAAAGGTGAAACACTTCCCATGCCTGAGATCAAGACATAAATCTGTCAGCGCGCTTGACAGTAAGCTTTCTTTTTTGTCAAAAACTGCAGAACACCGACACACAAAATGTAATCGTTTAAAGTAAAAACTGAGGGCAGAAATGACAAGCTGCGGTACATCATGTCTTTGACTTGCGCCTCCGTTTGTGCTACTTCACGTTTCCTAAACTTTATAAACCCGAGAACACAAGACAGTACAGCACACACTTGTGATGTGAGAGGCAGAAAAAGTGACAGGTTTGTGAGCCCCTTTGGCAAAAGAATAAACAGTCGTGTTCAATCAAAGACTGCTGTTAATAAGAAGACTCTCTTTAAACGTGTGCTTTCATTTGGTACAAAGCTTTGGGAATTTTTGCAATCATGTTTCTGTTCTGCTTTGACATTGTGTGTATGGGGGTGAGAGTGTGTATATGTGACTCTGTGTATGTGTGTGTGTGTGTGTGTGTGTGTGTGTGCGTATGTGTGACTCTGTGTGTGTTTGGGGGTTATGTCTGTCAGAGATGAGAGAATTTTTCGGGGTGTGTCCCTGCAAGCTCTTCACTTCAACCCTAGTGGCTGCAGGTGTATATGATACACATCTAAGTGTGTGTGTGTGTGTGTGTGTGTGTGTGTGTGTGTGTGCGTGTGTGCGTGCCTGCGTGTACGTGAGTGTGCATGTGCACATGCATGCATATATGCGTGCTAGGCCAGACCCACCTTGCCGCCTCTTGCATCACTCTGCCACTGTTCGGCACCTCAAATAAATCCTGCTATTTTCAGCTAAGACGTCTGTAGCCTACACATGAACTGAAATAAACCTGTCACTCCATTTATTTCAACATGTTGTCTTTAATATTAGCCAGGGTCAGTATTTGTCACTTTTTTCTAACTTACAGTATTTCTCAGTCAGTGTGAAGGCGAGTCATCATGGTTACATTGCTTAAGCAAACATTTCTTATCTATGTACAAAATAATCAAGCAAGGTTTTCATAATTAAAATTGTGGGCACTTACACTGACATCAACCCTAAAGACCAAACCCTGTGACCGCCATTTTTAAGTTAAATCAACTGCATGAGAGCAGCTGTGGGCCATTAAGATGTGGATGTCCAAGCTGTCTTTAGCTGTAGCAGTACAGAGTTATGTGAACAAAAAGTTGACCACTTCCGTGTTTCACTCTGAGTTGCCTTCATTTCCTGGCAGAGCAGAGCACTGTGGGCAGACAGAGAGAAATTGAGAATTCATTAAAAAAAAATAAAAAAAGGGGGAAGTGCAGTGTCTAAAATGAAGAAGTGAGGTAAGAAATGTTGAGAATACTGCACGATTAAAGCAGTCTCTGGCAGGAGGGGGATGTATGCTTTGTGGTTAATGCAAAGTAAGTTTAAGAGGAAAAAGGAGATGCAGATAAAGAAAACTGATAGTGAACTTTGAAAGAGAAAAGAACTGACAGGAGAGACAGACCCAGATGCTGGATCGGTCTGCTTACTAAATGTAAGGACTCACATCCTATTGTCACTAAACTGGAACTCCTGTCAGCTTTGTACAGTTGTATGTCTACTTTGTGGTCGTCTTGTCTCCCTTTCTCTACCTCGTTCTTCCTCTTCTTTTGCTTCTTGTCAAATCTTGTGACCTTGATTACATTTGGTACTGTAAAAATTACAGTGAATATAAACATTTATTTCACACTAAACACTTAAAATTTACCAAAGGAACCAAGGAGGCTTCAATTAGAACTTGTTTGCCTTCTATGAAAAAAACAACTTGAGTCTGATAAATTGATGGTTTGGTTTCCTCATTAAAAATATTCACGCCATCACAAAGTATAAAGAAATGAAATGTCACTGCAGAGAGCATGCATCTCTGCTCGTTGTAGTGAAACAAGAATGCACCAAACCACATCCTGAGTCTCACTGTTTAACTGTCTCACATCTCCACATCATTGCTATTATTATAAAGAACAAATCAAGAGGGCGGAGACGTGCTTACAAGCCTGATTTTCCTTTTTTAAATTTTTTTTTCTGGTAACAGAATACTGAGTTTGATATGAATTATCGTCGGTTAATACTGTCGGCATGCAGCATAAGGTATAGATATATTTTCTGAACAAAACTTTATTTCCAATGACTGAGAACATTTTAAGAGAGTGTCCATTTGATGCCTAAGGGGCCAGTGATCTGTCCAAACTGTAGCTAGTTTTGTAAGTAAGAGGAGGCTCTAGCTGTCAGTGCAGAGCAGGAAGTAGCGGTTTGCCTCCCCGAATAGCAAGTTGGCTCTTTGCAACACTGCCATAGCAACCAGGTTTTACAGCGCTGCCTATGAACCTCTGAAGAAAATAGTCACCTTTCCTTTTTTGACTTGATCATGCTTTGGCTCTGCAGGAAGTGTTTTATCAGTCAGATGAAAGAGGACACTTTATTAAAACTTAACATAAAGAAGACTTTGGTTCCTTTGCAGAACTTTCATCTAAATATTAGGTACCAAGCTCACACGTTTTTCGTTTTTTCCTGATCAGAGATTTTGTAAAGAAGCAGTTCCCCACTTTTCCAAACCGCCCCCCTTGAAACTCTGACTGATATCTTCTTAGATGTAGACCCCAACCAAAAGAAATGCGTTGCTGTACTAGATAACACTTTAAGGTCAACTACTTTGAAACCTCTCATGTTAATAAAAACCGCATGGAAGGATGATCTGAGCACGATCTTAACAGATCAGCAGTGGGACTCGGCTGTATATTTGGTCCATTCTTCCTCTGTTTGTGCCTGTCCTTGCCTAATTCAATGTAAAGTTCCCCACAAAGTCCACTATACGAATGCAAAATGAGCAAGAATTTACCCCACTGTCAGTGATGCTTGCAACAGATGCGAACAACCCCCAGCCACTCACACACACGTGTTTTGGTCTTTCCCTAAACTGATGACTTTTGACAGAAAAGTCCCAATCCGTTATTAGGCATTTTTGGAACCTCTTCTGATACTAATCTCTCTGGGGTGATGAAGCAGGTGCTGGCTTTTACAACCTTGTTAGCGCGGTGACTGATCTTCCTCAGCTGGAGGCTTCCCCGTCCCCCAACACACAATCTTTGGATCAAGGAAGTTCTTTTACAACTTAAAACTTGAAAAACTCAGATATTCGCTTTATTCTATATAAATTAAATCTATAAATCTATATTCCTTTTTATTTTCTTAAATTCTTTCTTCCTTCTTCATCTTTGTCTGTGTGAATGTGTGTGTGTGTGTGTGTATATGTATATATTTTTAGCCCCTGTGTGGTTATAACCTGAACTGGGGTGGGTTTCTAGGTGGGAAGGGGTTAAGAGAATTACTGACATATTTTTGAACAATTATGCCACAGTTGCCACTATCAGTTACCATTGTATTTCAAAATATCAAAAAATAACAAAAGTTTGAAAAAAAAGAAGACTTTGGTTGGTGTTGCCTTTTCTGCATATTTTATACAGTGCACTGTGTTGTTTTATGACAAAAATACAGTGATTTACACATTTTTCCCCCCTTTTTTAATTCCAGGTGAGCCCCAAACAGGTGAGTGGTCTAATATATAACATTTCATCCTTATTATATTGAATAGCATGTTTAAATCTACTGGCCATACTGCACTGTCCCCTTGGCTTCTCTTGATACTGTTTCATCTTTTCATCGCCACAGCAGCACCAAAGCACAATTTCATGAAATGAGTAAACACTCTTCAAATGGAACTTACGTGCTCTATGCACAGCGAGTGACAGAAGTATAGTATATTTTCCCACTTTTACTGAGTAGTTTGGTTGACACTGGCCTCCATTTTTGTGATGTTCCTCACCCAACTTTTTATTACAGACGGCAAAACAATTGCAAACTAAACTACATGCTGAAGCTCTAACATTATAAATTGTATACTTCCAGTCCTTTTTTGGAGGGGTTAACAGTCACATACACACAGTCATTTATATATAAAACATGTTAATTGTGTGGTAGTGTGGGCTCATTGCAGAAGATTTAGTAATGTTTCAGCCTTTATGCAATGTTAATTTTCATTCACATTCAAGATTAATGCAAAAAGCAGTATGACTTTTATTTAGTGAATAGAAAAGAAAGACTTAAGGTATTTTCTCTTTCATTTCTCAGTTGGTTTGAGTTTAAGCTGATCTGAAACAAACTGCAAACCGTAATTTTATTTTTTTTTTGCGTAATGAAATGTATATTTCTGCTTTTTGCCTAGTGTGTCTGAAGGGAATACAAAGTGAGTCTAAGTTAAAGGCATTATATGCAGCAGTTGCTCATTACAGTTTGCAAGCATTGCATTCAATGGTGGCTCCTCCTTCCTGGCAAAATTAGACAAAGAGCAACAGTGGCTTAGCGAGCTTGAGAGTGAAAAAAGACAGAGAGCGGCGTTACCACAAACAAAGATGTAAATCCAAAATAAAATGTTATTTTCTGATTTTTTTTCACAGCCGTTACGTGCTGAAGCACAAATAAACACCCCCGCACCTCCACACAACCCTGAAAGAAGGAGCCAAAATGCCAATTTTATGCGAATTAAACAGAAGCACTCGGCTCTTCCTCCACTCTGTAGGCCTCTCTGTTGTGTGTGTTTGTGTATGTACATATATTATAAAATATGTATAAATACAATTATTATTGTAATCTAACCAATAATGCTAATAATAATAATAACAATGTCATATTATATATTTAGTTATACTGATTTGAATGCACTCGGTAAGGACACTAAGCTTGTGTGTGTTGTGCTGGCACTGTACCACTGTTGACACAATCCTGATAAGGTTAGCAACTTTAGGGTACCTTGTTAACTTGTCAGTGTTTCACTATAAGAAGACAGCATAAAGTCAAGAAAACAGGAAACAAAACTTGGAGCAGAGAAAGCTCATCCTAATTTCATTTCCGCTCCACGAGCTGTAGAGCCCTCATGAGCACATTCAGCTGAATACTGCCTGTCTGTGTTTGAATAGAGATTTAGAGTGCTACTATTTTTTTTTAAATTGTATTTTTTCTTATTAACCCTCAGGAGTCTGTAATATATATATCTGTTTTTCGCTATACCTGCTTAAAGTTACCTTTTAAGGCACTTCGTGTAACCCGATACCCCATGTGTTGCGTACCAAAATTTGCAGAACAATCTCAGCTGTTAGTAGGATTAAGACTCAGTTGTTATTAAGGATGAAGACTAACTGTTATTGATAGAAACAGGCTGCGTACCCCCCCCCCCCCCCCACAGGCACAGATTCCTGAGGGTTAAAGCAAGTATGAAGTAGACATAAATGAGGGTAAGGTCTGACAAGAAGCAACACCAGCTTGTAACAAGAGGAAACAGACTTTATGTGGTCACCATCATCCACTAAGGCACCTTAACCTGTTGATTTTTCCCCGATTTTTTTTTCCTGGAATTCAGGCAATTCATCAGTCTCACCCTCACGCATTCCCGCAACTTCCACTTCACCTTCAGTAACCAGCCTTTCTGGCAGCTCCCCTGCACTCACCGTGACAGCAGCTGCTGTCACGTCCTCAGATACTGGCCCCACACCTCCACTCACCTTGCCACCCCTCACCTCAAACTCAAACAATCTTACCACCGTGACCGGTAATGTATTCCTCAGTTTGCATTTTCATTGGATTATTTCACTGGCGTTGCATTCAGTGTGATATCATCCTGAAATTGTGGTTAGGCTTTTCATCAGGTAAGATGATTGGCGGTGACATGTTTTTATGTGAAGGTGACCTCCAGCATGCTCTCCATCCCACAGCAACTCCTGCAAGCACCTCACACTCACCCACAGCCAGTGCAACCAACCAGAGCACAGACTATCAGTCAACCCACACTCAAACCCAGACCTTACCTCCAAGCACCACGTCCCAAACCACCAAAGGTTGGAATTTTCTCATTTACAGCTCAACCCTATGTGTTCCTACACAGAATTGTGACAAACCTGTATTTTTCTTATTCAGTAGCCTAGATTTGGACAAGAGCTCCTAACAGCAGCAAAGACCATACATGTTCAAAACATAACTTCCCTTACTTGCAGGTTGCTTTGGAAGAGTATTTCAGAGTAATCATGTATTAATATTTTGTTGTTTCCTTTTTTAAAATCTCATTTAACTGTGCTCTGCAGAAACCACACAAGACTCACCACAGTGTAAGTATTACCAAACTTTTCTAAATGTGATATGCCTTCTTTTTACTCATCTTTACGTACACTGTACTTCTTACATCATCATTCCCTCCAACGTATCTCTCTCACTTTGCAATGAATAGCATGAGGTAGATTTAAACAGTGAGGGTTCAGAGTCCTTGGACTTCACTTTGTTTCAGCCCATAAACACATTCAGCACTGAGATTGAAACATGCAAACAAGCTTTTCACGATTCTGTTGATTTTGGGTGCAGGTTTTTACTCCGTCACTCCCATCGAGTTTGGCTTACAGTTTAAGATAAACTCCACCCATGGTAACTGCAGCATCTATATTGGACAAGAGGGCCAAAATAAGGACAGAGTGAAAATTTTTGAACACTCCAATGAATCATCGCATGATATCAAACATCTGAAGCCCTGTACTTCCTATGAGCATATGGTTGAATTACATGTTCACAATGGCTCAACAATTCATTGTAACCACACTGGAAAAGAGACAATCACAACAAATAAACTGGGTAAGTAAAATTACTTAGTGCTATTGAATTGTTTCATACTTTCTCCTAAGTAGAAAATATGGCTGTGTTCAGAATGAAGAGATTTGTGCATCATTGGTGTATTTCAGAAAAAGAACACATTAAGAAGGCCAATGCAAACTCCCCCTTCTGCGCTGGATCTATTTGTTATCAGACTGAATGGAACATCAGCTCTTCACAGTTGATTTCAAATAATATGGCTAAAACATTCAGATGTGAGACTGCCACTGAAAAGAGCATATTATGCATCAAACCTGGTCTTGATGACATTTGCTCACAGTTGAATACAACCTTCATTTTCTTTGACTGTAAGAATTTTTCCTTTGACGTCCTCGAAGACATTAGCTTTGGTATGTACAGTTCAGTCCTGCTCAATTTTGAATTCCTTGTGTTGTATACAATACTTCATCATGTTTAATAACTGTGCTGTTTTCTTTTTTTTCCCAGACTTGCTCAATTCTGAGGACTTAAAACCGACACATCTAAATCAACTTCCTGCACTTATAACAACATCATTTCCCCCAAACTGTAAAAATCTCACTGCTGATTACACCTGTAAGGGTAGGTGGAGAGACTTGAAGTAGACAGACTTTGTCCATCATCAGCATTATAAGTGAATGTACATAGAAACAAGAGGAGCTGTGCACCATCAGATGCTCACACTGTGGCAATGCTATGAGAAATGACAATGGAAATCACTTTCATGTAAAGTTGCCTCAATCTGAATGGGCTTTTGGTTTTGGAAGAAATTAAGATTTATTTATTTATTTATTTATTTATCTGTTTGTTTATTTACTTATTTATTTTAACTCGTTGTGAATATGTTCAGATTTAAATTTTTCAACCCTGCAGACAACAGGCCATTTGGTGCAAATACCAGCTGCTGAAAAAATATTGTCATGCTTGTTTCTCCTCAGAACATGAAAATCCTAATGAGAGCAAGCGTCTGCAGGACCTGGAGCCCTTCACATTGTACGACTGTAGTGGTCGGATAAATTACAACGACACCATCAGAAATATATCTGTTGAGCCGTTTCAGATTGAGTGTGGTATGTCAATATTCAGTTTACCTCAGTGCAGTGATAAGAACATCTGTTGATAAGAGGACAATACCTGATATACATTGTGCTAAAATTTCTGTTGTGTTCTAACAGATCTTCAAATAGACGTTCCAAAGAGTGCAACCAATAACTCTATTGAACTGAGTTGGAACATACACAGTAACAATTGTCCAGACATTCAGAAACTTCTAAAACCTGACAAGCTTTCTTATTCCTGCACTTGTTCAGATGAGAAGCAAGTGCCTGGTAAGTCAAATTATTTAGATGAACTCTCTTAATAATTTTACTCACTTTGCAGGAATGCATTTTTGAAAGTCTTTGGAGATCTGTTTGGTCCTAAACTGTGAATTACACTTAACTGACTGTTTAATTGATTTCCATTTTCTTGTTGCTGAATAAGTAACTTGACCACAGAAGCAAACTACTGTTGATCATCTCTTAATTGTGTCTTTGTTGCCTTTTTATTCAACACAATAAACCAGCAATTATGAAACTGTGTTACAGGTGAAGGAATTCCGTCTCCACAAGGAAGAACATGTACACTTACTCGATTGAAGCCATTCACAAATTATACCTGTTCAGTCCAACCCACTTATAAAGGCAAGAAGGTTGGCAAACCAGTTACAACTAGGGTGGAAACTAAACCTGGAGGTAAGTGTCCAAAAAATTATCTTTTGGAGAAAATTATAGTTAACACACATATGATACAAACAGACTGACTATTTCCTCACTATTCATTTATTAAGGTTGTATGTTTCGCACAATGATGAATATCCAGTTAAGACAACTGTGAGAGTAAATATTTTTGTGAAAGACTCTGACAATATTTAATGTTAAAACTGTGTTTTGGGAGAAAACTCTTACAATGTGACCTTGTTTTACTCTTGTACCAGAAATATGGTTACTAAATAAATACTTGAGTTTAGAAAAAAATATCATAAGGTTTACTGTAATTACATTTTTGGTTAGTTAATTAGTAATTATGATGCAAGTTTGTTTTAATCAGTATAGTAGTATAGTATAATTTTCTAAATTATGCAATTTATCTGATTATTTATCCTATCTTGTTTGTTTTACAACAAATGACATTAAATGTTGACAATCGGACAGCATAACATTCACTGACATCAATATTGAAAACGCATTATATAGGCCTACAGTGCAAGAACCTTGACTTGAAAATGCTAAAATGAGCATTACAGTATACAATTATTAGTGAAGAAGAGCCATGTACACAAGATGTATCAGGAAATACAGTATTATTTTCTGTGACTCTATAAATCTACTAACTACAGTCAGTTCTGTATTACAGTTGCTGGTGCTTGGGCTTTATAATATTATAGATTTTTCAGTGTTTAAAAGTAATTGAATAGGACAATGACAATCCACTTTCCACTTTGAATAAAATCATTTTCAGTGAAAATTTAAGTCTGTCTTTGTTGTGCACGTGCTGTATTCGCATCACTGCTGACAATAAGCATAACTAATGGAGTAGCATTGAAATAATACTAATCAGCATTTAAACTACTGTTAAGAAAACTAAATTCTCAATTAATTTTTACATGAGCAGACAGTGTTGTATCTAAAGTAAAATATGTTGTATTTTTCACTCTTTTGTAGTACCAGACACCATCAAAGAGATAGACGTGAATCTTCAAGAGAATAATGGGATTACTGTATGGTGTCAAAGAGTGAATAATTTTGGACGTCTGGAGTTATACACTGCATATCTTGAGGATAATAAAGGAAAAGCAGTGAGGAACATGACATTAGAGAAAAACTGCAATTTCAAATTCCAAGATTTAAGTTACTTTACAACCTACAAAGTGACGGTTTGTATTAATTATTTCTGGTGACTCAAGATTACTACAGATTATTTCTTTATATGTCCAATTTATTTAGTCAATTGGTAAAATTTATGAAAACCAGATCCTCTTTCTTTCCAGGTGTATGCCTCCAATGGAGATAATAAGGGAGGTCCGAGATCAAAACCTATTACCACTTCGTGTATGTACTGTCTTTGTAAATGCCACAGATTATCTCACACTGTTAAGTTTGGTTCTGGTATATAGCACAGAAATTCATTTCTATTCATTGCATTTTTAACATAAATGCTTCCTACTTGATGTTCTCTTCCCATTGTTTGCAGATAATGACAAAGCTCTGATTGGGTTTCTGGTCTTCCTCATCATCCTCACATCGGTGGCTTTGCTTTTTGTCGTCTACAAGATTTACATCCTGAAGCGCAGAAAGTCCCAGTAAGGATCTTTTGGCATCTTATCTCCTGCTTTATCAGCAAGGCTGTCACACTGCAGGTTTTGTTTTTCTGATGAGGTCATTGATTTTATTATTTGTAATTAATAAATTGTATGATTATTTTGGCACTTTTGGCAGAGACATAACGACTAGAAAACTCCTCTTTAATGTTTTGACTGTTTTTCTTTCAGTGATTTGAGTGAAAACTTGATGCTTATTTCAACAACAAGTGAGTAGATTTTAGATTTACTGTCCTCCTTGAACTAAATTATCATATCAGTTTTTAAAGATGTACTAATGACCCTCATGTCACAGCAACTGCTTTTTTTTTATGATTTACGATGTCTATAACATTAAAATACAGACATACTCCTTTGTTCCTCCCTTGCTGTCTTTTAGGAGACATAATTTCGAAAAAGAAAAAACAAACAGACAATCAAAAAAATGAAATATTTGCAATATTGTAATTCAAAGTATTGAATGATAGTACATTCCTGCTGTTACATTGTTAGATTGCTTCTGTTTCTCAAACGCTGGCTGCTTTGCTGTTGTAGATGATGAGGAGAACCTGATGGCTGTGGAGCCTATTGCAGCAGAGGTTCTGCTGGAGACCTACAAGAGGAAGCTTGCCGATGAGGGAAGACTTTTCCTGGCTGAGTTTCAGGTAAATGTAAAAGCTTTTTACTTCTTCAGTAGCATTACCCTTTGTATGTTTTCTTTATTGGATGCTTTACAATGGGGCCTGAACCTAGGAGGCTGATTTCGCATGCTAGGAAGTTTGGGCAAGTGTACAAGTAGAAAGAGTGTGATTGGTAGTCCAGATCCGATGGTCTTTGATCACTGGCATTAGCAAATTATACAATTTGTTTCTGCTTTCAGAGCATACCCAGAATTTTCTCACGGCAGAGCATGAAAGAAGCCAAAAAAACCTGCAATGGCCCCAAGAACCGCTACGTGGACATCCTGCCATGTGAGTCTGAGTTTGTCGAACAACACATAGAGTCTTTGAGATGAAAGATGTAAAAGCACAAATTAAATGTGGGATGAGTGTTTTTTATTCTCTGTTTTCAAGATTCACCTACAAACATAAATCACATCATAAGCTTTTAAAAACCTCATAAAGGTTTGTGCATCCTTTGATCAGATAGCGCTGAAAATCAGTAAGTAGTACAATTTTATTGCATTGCTGGATTTACAGGGTTTTCTTAAAATATTTGGTGTTTAAATTTCTAGTTACCCACAAACTGCTTCTTAATTAAATTCTCATTAAGTTAACACAGACACACACACACACACACACACACACACTTGTGGGTTGTAAGGTGTCCTCTGTGGTGTTTATTTATTTTTTTTTTTTCTGTCTTGAACCAGATGATTATAACCGTGTCCAGCTGACCAGTGGAAATGGAGAGGCAGGATGTGACTACATTAATGCCAGCTTCATTGATGTATGAAACACTCAGATTATACTTCTACTACTTTCAGTATCACTGCTGCAGTCATACGAATTACAATGGAATGTTAATAGACTGTATCTATAAAGCGCTTTTCTAGTCTTTCAACTACTCAGAGTGCTTTTACAACCTAAGTCAGCATTCACCCATTCACACACACATTCACACACCAAAGTCAGGTGACTTCTTCACAAAGAGCCATCCTGCTCATCAGGAACTCATACACACACATTCACACACCAGTGGTGCAGCAATCAGGTGCAAGTTGGGATGCAACATCTTGCCCAAGGACCTTTCGGCATGCAGAGCAGAGAAGCCAGAGATCGAAACACCAACCCTCTGATTGGAAGACAACCTGCTCTACCTGCTGAGCCACAGCCGCCCAAATTATAAAACATCATCAAACTATAAGCTAATTCAAAAAGATGAAAATAATAGCAAAAATATTCATGTCAAAGGGTGACATTTTTGCCAAATAAAAGTGCCTTTTTAGGACAAAAAAGAAAGAAAGTTCATGTCCTCTCTCTAAAAATTCTTGCCTAATTGACCATCATTTATTTTGCTGCTGCAGGGGTACAAGGAATCCAAAAAGTACATTGCAGCTCAAGGTAAAGCACATTGTTCACACTCTCAGTCAGTGCTCTTGCATTGCATTTCTTTGATAGTGTGCATGCCTGTATGTGCTGTATATATCTTTTTGGTGTGTTGTAGGGCCAAAGGAAGAAACTGTGAGTGACTTCTGGAGGATGATCTGGGAGCAGCAGTCTTCAATCATTGTCATGGTAACACGCTGTGAAGAGGGAAACAGGGTAAGGACAAGATTTTTCTTTTACTTTGGTCACTATGTTTAATTGTTAGTTATAATTTTAATTAACAGCTAAAGATTGTCCTCCACCTGTCATCAAATTGAGCTACCATAACTGACTGAGTCTGTTTGACACTTAAACACAGTCATACATACCGTAGCTACATATTGTATCAGACACAGAAAAGGCCATAATTCCCAGTCAAGCTGCACTTTTGGGTTGAATCAGCAGTGCTTGGCTCTCTCTCACTTCCTCTCCTCTCACATGTTGTGTTTCAGGCCAAGTGTGCTCAGTACTGGCCATCTCCAGACCGAGAGACGGAGATCTTTGAGGAGTTTATAGTAAAGCTGAACTCAGAGGACCACTGTCCAGATTACACCATCCGCCATCTCAGCCTCACTAATGTGAGTCTAAAAAGTGAAAATATGTGTTATTACTGCTTGCCACACAGTTTGGTTTTCAGTTTATGTGTGTGATGCATAAGTAAAGGACAGTTTATCTATCCAATATCATTCTACATCTATTCTTAATAAAGATACTTGATTAATTCTTAATAAATCTGGTAATGAAAATCTGTATGTAAGTCTTTGTGAGTGTTTGCGTAATCATTTTTATGTGCTTGTTTGCGTGTGTGTGTGTGTGTGCGCGCAGAAGAGGGACAAGAGCTCAGAGAGGGAGGTGACTCACATCCAGTTCATGAGCTGGCCAGACCACGGTGTCCCAGGGGAGCCACATCTCCTGCTGAAACTGAGGCGGCGCGTCAATGCTTTCAAGAACTTCTTTAGTGGCCCCATCGTCGTTCACTGCAGGTGAGTCCAAACACCAAATACTGGTCAGCTGATACTTGTTTTATTTGTTCAAGGTATCAAAGTGAAATACATTTGAACCTCTGGCTGACACAGAGTACACTCATTCTCATTCTGTTTCCATTCCTGGTCTATTTCTTCCATCCAATCCAAACATAATAATAATAATAATAATAATAATAATAATAATAATAATAATAATAATAATAATAATAATAATAATAATAA
>JAQLOL010000020.1:10755489-10767823 GCA_029783665.1 Naso thynnoides | reverse complement strand
TCTTCCTCCTCTCACCCACCCCACTCACACGAAGGAGGACATTGCCAAGGCGTGGTTTTGTGAAAGGATGATGAACTGTTTCTGTGCTAGGACTGCATGATATAACGCAGGGTTAAATGAGAGTCATGATTTTCTTGCTTGGAAATTAGATCATGATTCTATTCAGAATTTTTTTTTTCTTATTTTACATTTTCATTCCACACATTTACAACCTAAACTTGAATGTTATGCAGTGATCAATTAGGTGTTCAAAATGTTTAAAACATTTTTTGCAATATTCTCTTAGACATATGCAGAAGTAAACAAAAAATATGTGTTTTAAAACTGGCACATCAGGGACATTGTGTTTTTTGTCTGACTCTGACCACCTCAACTTCAGTGTCTTGTCTTCTCTTACGCTCAACCTTTGGACAAATATTTTTCAGTGTGATTTCTGTGTGTAAGATGAGACGTAGATATACTTCTACCAAATAAACGTGACATGACAGACATTTCTCATGCTATTTGACCATATAGGTAGCGGACTCGAGTACTGTGTGGGGCGAAATTTCGTTTTATTTGAATCTAAAATACTTCCACACAATGTGAACCTATTTTGATTATAAGCACAGAGGGGTTGGGTGAATTAATCGCATTCTCACATTATCAGCAACTAAAAATCAATTAGTTATTTAAGGTGGTGACCAAAACCTAACAGCAGGATTTGTTGCTCTTTGTTTCCTTTCACTTTGTCAGATTTAGTCAGTATTTAAAGGTCAGTTTATACATAACTGGTGTTATTTAAGGAAACGTTCTCACAAAAACCACGACCAGGACAAACTGCAGTGATAAAATAACTCTTTCATGTCGTGTAAACCTGACCTGAGCTTTGTCTAAAGAGTCGGCATTTGTTCTGAAGGTCCCACAGACGTCCAAACACACTCTTTCCTCCACCGTGATGTTCACGCTGACACACGTTAGTGCAGATGTGAAGTGCAGTGGATCACACCTGCAGCACCTGTGCCCACAGAGGAGCGATTGACTTACGGCTGCATGTGTTGAGCTTTTGTCTTTTAGTTTTCTTTGTAATGTGTAAAATTTTTATACCTTATTTAACATTTAGAACATTGGCGGACTCAGGATGTTTGAGGGGCGGGGGCAACAATAGTAATAATGGCACCTGTTGTATGCAGTGGGGTACCAGCGTGCACAAAGTCTTCATGCACATAACTGCATTTTGTCCACTGGAAGGGCATCGTAGAAGGCATGTCATCGTGTTATACCCACCATAGAAGCTTCCAAGAGGGCATTTGGCACTTTTGCAGCTTTTTTTCCTAACATTACAGTACCGGGGGTTGATCCCCTCCCCTCTATAAGTCTGCCGGTGATTTAGAATTTAAAGCTTCAGTTTAAGTCTGTGTTCAGTCACCATATCTGACTGTTTAAACCTTGTTCTTTATCTGTAAACCAGAGTCAGAGATAAAGATCTCACACAGTCATATCACTGATTCCGTATGGGCTGCTCCCTCTGTTTGTTTGCGCCGCTCAAATTCGGCCAGGTCAGCCAATATTGGCTCAAAGTGCGTTTGCCCATCGGGAAAATGCCCAGTTTGACAGTTTACCAGTCCAGTCCTGCTTACCTGCCTTTCAAAACAGCATGGACTTAGGCTAATTTGAGGGCTGAATGTATTTGTCAGTGTAGCCTATTATCTAAATATTATGACTCAGACTAATGTCAGACTAATGTAATAACTAATGTCAGCTGTTGATGACAAGCATCTGTTTCATTCAGCTTTTGAGTAAATGTTAGATTGTTTGAAAATTTTTTGTTAAAATTTCCGATTTTAATATATTAATTGAACATGTTGAAATAAAACATGAGCTGCAAGAAACTGTGAAATAACGGCACCTGTGGGCTGCTGTTTGTGTCAAGATGTAGGAGTTTAAATGTCAGGCTCTTAAGGTAGAGAGGCAGCAGTGGAGATCAATAGAGGTTTATTGTAGTTACTGAAAATGGGCTGAGCATGGAGGCAGGTTCACTGGCTGGAGTGGAGGCCTGAGGCCAAGGCAAGGACTGAAGGCAGGCTTGCAGGCTTGGAGGCTGATGAAGAGCAGGCAGGACAGAGGACTAAGATAGAGGCAGGAGCTGGGTCTAAGGCAAAAGATACAGTTACTTATAGAATGCAGGGAAGAACTACAAAATTATGAAATGGCTGGAAAGAGGCTAACAACAGAAACTGAGTCGACAATATGGCGAGGTCTGGTGGAGTGAACAAAGTACTTACAGTGGGCAGATAATGAGGTGATGAGTCATACAAGATGTGTATGACTTTTCTCAGATATGACTTCACAAACACATGCCTGAATCCTTGTTTGTGGGTCATTTTTGAGATGAGTCACATATATCTTGACACAAACAGCAGCCCATTGGTGCCGTTCTTTCACAGTTTATTGTGGTGAGCTTGTGTTTTATTTCAGAATGCTCAATAAATAGCCTATATTCAAATCTAAAATCTTAAAGTAAACAATCTAACAGGGCTGTTTTACTCATGAAAAGTTTAATGAAAAGTGTAAGAGATTCATGGTTCTTACAGGATGCTAAACATGCTGTATGATGATCTTACCAAATGTCCTCCTTTAGTTTAAAACTGCCAACAATATATAAAGTGGTTCGAATTAGATAAACCTTAAAACATCCACAGAATTCACTTGTACATACACGCTAACGCGACAGTACATGACTATAAAATCATCATAAATTCTAGCATATAAAACACTAATAGGGGGGATTTTTCTCCAGAATCAGTATTTTGATTTTTCAGTCTCTAAGAAGGCTATAGCCACATTTCACTGATGAATTGATAAATTGTATACTTTTACTGAAGTAAATTTTTTAATGCAAAATTTTACTTACAGTGAAGTATGGGAGTGTCATCGTGATATGGAACTTTGCTGCTTCTTCCACCACTGGTCAAACATAGCAAGATGAGAGGTGAGGGGAAAAAATACCAAACAAAATGTGTGTGTGTATGAGAGAGAGAGAGAGTGTTTGAGTTTATCTTTTACAATCAACAATTTTTGGATCTTAAGTGTCTGGCAAGTTTGCAATAAAAACAAGTTTTTCTCTCTGTTGTTTTCACCTCTCCTTTCACTCAGCTTCAGGTTCTGCAGCATTTTTGTTGCTCATGCTTTACATACACAAGGTGCCACTCCTCATACAAGGCGTATTCTTTCACCGCCTTCAGAGGTAACAAGAAGATTTCAAGCTTATACAGGTAAGACTCTACAATTATAAATAAGTTGTTTTGTATTAGCATTTTGAGTGGTTAAAAAAGAGCAAAAAGGAGGTTAGAGAAGAGCAAACATTTTGCAGTTTTGTTGCTCAGCCTCATGCAGCGGATCATTTCTGAAGACCTCCTGTTGTGTGCCATACTGAGCCGTTTACTGGTAATGAAAAAAATCATCAATACTGTAATCTAACATTGCAATGAAAACTTATGTACCTGCATCATATTCCTAGAATCTTACAAAGAAATCTGAGTTTTTTATTATTGTAGCTCCTGATGTTTCCAAGGATGTAAAAAAAATGCTGATCATGCACCTGACACACCCTGTGTATTGCATACAAAAGCTGTGCTGGCGCAATTATTAAAGAATTGTCTCTGTTTTCATCCTTTTCTTAACTGCCAACACCTATACTTTAATTAACAACTTAAGGGATTCCAAATCCTTTCACGACACACACTAGCTTTATATCACACACCAGTATCACACACCAGCCAAAACCTATTGTTTATGTTTACCACTGAGTAATACTGTAGTTAAGCCAGAGAGTAGCAATTCAAATTAGTCTGTCTTTCAAACTAAATGTCTTTACATAGTTCATAACTGGTTCTGATCTTCTGTGAAATCAAGAATGTGAAAATCAATGTTTTTTCTTATTAATGTTCAAAGGGTGATTTTAAATGTAATCGTGTTAAATCTGTTTTGTAAAAATTACAGTTCTGTTTTGGCCAGCATACTTTGAACAAACAACACAGTTTTTCTCAGTATAAGATGACTTGTTTAACAAGTTAACTGTTCTCTACCTGTATAAAGTTCAAGAAACAATGGCAGCTCATCCCTTGACAGACTGGAACACCAGCCTCTTTGACTGTTGTGAGGACAAAAGTTCTTGTAAGCATCGACTTTCAATCATGTATATTCCAAATAATGTCTTAATTTGTAAAAATACTAACATTATTATTATTATTATTACTATTATTATTAATTTATTGGTCCTCTTTAGTCATATAATCCACTAAAACTACATGTTGCAACTCAAAACTGGTTGATTTTCAGGCTGCTATGGTTTCTGGTGCTGCCCTTGCCTTGCCTGCACTGTTTCAGGAAAATTCGGAGAGAACCGTTGTCTTCCAT
This sequence comes from Naso thynnoides, assembly GCA_029783665.1. Lineage (NCBI taxonomy): Eukaryota > Metazoa > Chordata > Actinopteri > Acanthuriformes > Acanthuridae > Naso > Naso thynnoides. Next base: position 10,763,425 of record JAQLOL010000020.1, on the reverse strand, counting down.
TGTGCGACATATTCAGCCCTGCCATAACAGCAGCGTGTGGACTGCCTCTGTGTGTTCCTCCTGCTGCCCTGGCTCTAAGAGTTGGCATTCGGCACAGATATGGTATCAAGGTAAAACAAGTGTAAAAACTGATGCATTCTGATTTCTTACATCATGTTTGACCGAAAGCCTTATGTATGCTAAAATTAACCAATATATTAACAACAGCATAATCTGTTTTGTTCTCAACAGGGCGGTCTTTGTAAGGACATCATGACTTCCTGTTTCTGTGAGTGGTGCTCCTGGTGTCAGATGCATCGAGAGTTGAAGTATCGCAAGAAAAACCATGCTGTTGTAAACATGCAGCCTGCTCCAGTGATGAAAGCTCCCTGAAACCCACCTCCTGCTGGTTCTGTGAGCTAACCAGTGGATGTGTTGTCGCTTCATGATGCGCTTTGTGGCTTCTGGTTGATCTGCTGTTAGCTGTGAAAAATATTAATGTAACTCAGGTCAGTTATCTGTGGGTTCACAATGCTGTGGCCCCTTACTGTTAAAACTAAGTTTTTTTCTGTTTGGGGTGTTGCGGAGAGGGAGAATAGGTCCTCATCAGAATTTATTTTTATGAAGGAGCTGATGAGCTTGCTGGTGTTTGTTTGCTTGCACTAAAAGCCAAAATGTACTATTCATCAGTGGATAACAAGGGTATGATCATTTTAAACGTCTTTTTCTGCAGTAATGATGATAATCATTAGATTTCAGTGGTGGAAGTTTGTGAAAATGATCAGTTTCTCTTTCTTCTTTTAGACAAATAATGAAGGAACACAAGGATATTTACAAATATGAATGTAAAAGAGAGCAATTATGTCACCAAAAGACTTCGTCCCTGCTGCTATTACAAGTTATACAATAACACATTAATAAACATGGGATTGTGTCATCAAATCACCAAATGGCTAAAGGATTTTAAGTAGATTTTTATTTATAAAGAAGTAATGACATAGAAATTATTGGTTGGGGTCACTGTGTGGATAAGAGTAAAATTATCATCAAATGAAAAATGTAAAAATAAAATACAAATACTGAATTTCATATAAAAATCTGCTTTCTATCACTTATTATTAAATAGTTCACAGTTCAAACAATTCATAGTCATCACAGATTCTTTTTTATAAATGAGTTTTTAAACAACATTGCATAATTTTACACTTTTAACAAAAAGCTTTCCCACATCCTGCCATATTAAAATATATAAAATGCAGAAAGATCAGCTTTTGAGCTCCACTGACATTTATCAGGCTTGACTGAACTTCATGACAGCACAAGCTCAGTTGTACTTAAACAGATCTGAACAATGCCTGAACCAAAATGCAATATTTTGATTTTTCTTTTTACCCCTTTAAAAATCTGATGTTTCCCACATTATGATAAAATGAGGCAGGTTGTGGGCTGTTAACCAAATAAAAAACTCAAGGACAAGGTGGTGGACATTTCACTTTTTCTGGTGTTTCATAGACCGGACAATTAATCACTAGTTTAAGAAAATAATCTGCAGATTGATCAGTAATGAAAATAATAGTTAGTTGCAGCTCTCATATAAAATATAGGCACAGTATGGGATCATTTATTTTAACTGAAATTAGAGCAGTAAAGCATGGGTACAATATTAAACTGTGAAATTGTATTAGATGAATGTGGACATTCAAGCAGCACAACTGTTCAGGACTGCACCAAGCAACGGTCAATAATTAGTTGAGTTTTCGGTCATTTGATTATTAAACTGTGAAAAATGCTGGTCCCAGTTTCCTGAAGGCCAAGATGTTGATATGAAAGTGCTTGTTTTGTTCAGCCACCATCCTACGCCCTGAAGATACATGAGGAGTAAATAGAGTAAAGAGAGTAAATCCTCACAAGTTAGAAGTTTGAACCAACGAATGTTTGGTTGATTTTACTCAAGAAAAAACGAAACTTAACAATAAATCGATTTCACAATAGCTGCTGATTATTTAATTATTTGTTATTTACTGCCGCAAAACTGGCAAAATTCTTGAAAATACACACCAAGACAAGGTCTTGAAGCAAGAGGGCAATACTGGGACGCTGCCAAAACTGCGTGTCAAATGGAATGTGGGTGTATCTCTAACTCCACTTTCCTGTGAGATTCTGCCCAGGCTACTTCCAGAGCATTTAATCTTGTTCATGTCTGTATGTATGCAACTCCAAATTCCAACATTGACTTAAATCACAGGGGAGGATTTTTAAATAACTTGGACACTGAGTGATGTTTTCTCCACAACCTGTGTGTGTGGATATTATCTGGGTTGTACTGAATGTCATTTTATGACGCTTGAAGCTTCTACTGAGCTTCCTAAAAAGAGTTTTGAAGGTCTTTTGTGTATTTAATGACCTCATCACCTGATTCAAAAAACAACACAAAACAGAATTTCACCTTGCTTGTGTAATAAGTTTGACCACTGGATCATTGAACGGTTTAACGGTAACTGAAGATAATTTCTTTTTTTATTCTCAGAAGTTTGAAAACATAAACTCTGTGCAATCTTCCCACATGTGAACAGCTCCGCATCAGAGTATAATCTGGTGTAACTCTGATGGTTTATTCCTCCAGAAGCTCTGGTTTGCCCTCATCCCCCTGGAAGGTGCAGTCAGATGCTGAACCATTTCAGATAAACTGACATTTCAGGTTCAGCATCAGGTTTAACAGCTTAAAACAGCTCGGGTTATCAGGACCCTTAAAGTGCATAACTGGCTGTGATATACTGTAACAACCACTGGAAGTTTAGTCTGAAGTCACTCCTTGTCTTTGCTGTCTGGCTTCTCCTCTGTGCCACGGCTCGAAGCCACCTGCCTCGCAGTCGCAGGTCGGACCTTGGAGGGGTCAGATGAAGTCTTGTTGTCAGAATTGGCTTTGGCAGTCTCTGGACGTGCTTTGGAGTCTTTCTTTGGCGGTGGAGGGATGGCTGGCTCCCAGAGAAAGAACTCATGCAGGAGTGTGTTAACAGCCTCAGGGCACTCCATCATGATCATGTGACTACCGTCTTCCAGGACCTTCAGGAAGGCCATGAGGAGAATCTGATTGAATAAACCCCCCCCCCAAAAAAAGAGAAAAAAAGATGATTTTAGAGCTAAAGCAGGAAGTAATGCTCAGATAGTAATATGTAGTTGCAATTTTTAAACCCCTTGTCATCAATTTAATAAACCTTGTATCAATGTTGCCCGTAGTTGACCAAAGCACCTCTTCATTCCGCAATTACTGATTTTTTGACAATATGTTGGCTGCAGAAAAAAGGCTGTAAATGTAACACTGACATATCAGGTTTCAGGTTGTTATATTGTGAACTTTATAGCAAACATTTGCTTACTTCCACATCTAACAGACAAAGACGAACTTATTTATTACACAGTCATAAAGAGTTGTGCCTTTGGCCACCTGATGTTCAATCACTCTCCTCTCAGCTCATTTTCAACAACTGATCCTTTTCTGTGGTAGTCATGTTATTGTTAATCCTTTTTTTAAAATACAAAATGTGAATTAGAACCACTTAAAGATTTTTAAATTGATTTTCTTTTTTTACCAGAGAGCTCTTTTCCTATGGTTATAATGACACACTATGACAGCAGAGTCTTTTTGAGGGTCACTTTCCTAGTGTGACTCCTGGCTCACCTCTGCCATCCGCTGGTCCTCCTCAACAGGGACAAACTTGTCATGCATGCCGTGAACCAGCAGGATGGGCACTGTGAGTTCAGCATGGTAGACCTCGTCTCCTTCAGGCCAGTACTGCCCACTCATCATGGCACGCAGCACAAAGGATGACACGTTGAAGGCATTGTTGTCTTTCAGAAGCTGCTTCTCTTTGGCACCCTGCCGAGCAAAGCCAGCCCTGTAGGGGGCAGAGCAGGGGAGATTTACCTGAATTACCAATGGCTCAAAAACAAAAGGATTCTGATGATTTAAACTGTGGGTGACATGAGCATAAATACAGAATTGACCGAGCCAGCAGAATAAGTGATTTTGTATCTTGGTTGGACTGGGTCTTGTTCATTTTATAAAGTTGTTAGGGGAGTTTTGGAGGTTTAAGATCAGATGTCTGGACTGATGGACAGGACACAGTCATGCTGTCAGCCTGTCAGACTTCTCTTCATTAGATGGACTTCCACATGTTTTCGTTGTTTTTGCTGTTTTTCTCTTTTGTGCATAAAATACAATTATGGATTTTCATCCGTTCAGAACAAATGTTAATCCAAGAAAATCACGAGAAACTCGTGTTGATCATTTGAGCTGATAAATCTGTGTGGCAGTTCACTCTTTTTCAGTTCACTCATTGTAAACGGATGTCACCCTTGCGTTGCTGTGCTGTCTTACTTGAGAAAGCTCCAAGCCAGCAGTGGGGAGAGGCAGTGGAGCACACAGGTGGGTAAGTTGAAGATGGAGCAGAGGCTGGGCTCCAAAGCTGTGGGTCCACCTCCATTGATCATCACCATCTTATGGATCTGTTCCGGAAACTCATGGGCCAGGAATGTACAAAACGAGACACTAGGTGAGCAGAGGAGAGGGTTGGTTAAAGGACAGGCAAGAATCAGGTGACTGTGCTGTTTGTTTAGCCACGTTTTAGTTTGAGTTATATATCTGAAAAGTATGCAGACTGTAGATTCTGGCACTTTAGCATGTTAAGTCAGTATTTGGAGAGCATAGGCATACACTTTTTCATCTGAAAACATCAAAGCACTGCAAATAAATTAAGTGGTATTGTATTGGTGCATAGACTCATGTACCTACTCATACCCAATCCAACATTTTTTGTTATTGGTGTCAGTATCAGGACAACCCTAAATGTAAAGTTTCCTTGTTTGCTTGTTAAATCTTACCAGAATCTTGAGCAACGCAATGTAGTTTTTGCAAAATTAATTCCTGTGGCTACAGGTGGCACTTAAAAGATAATAGTAAAAATGCTAAAACATAGCATTACAGTTAGATATCAGTACCTATTTTATGTTTGCTAAAACAGGCAAACATTGGCCACCACAACATAGAATACTGGTAATACCAAGTACAACTATAAGGGCAAAACTTTGAATGTACTAAATTTGGTAAAGATGCATTTTGTTCTTAATGATGCAGCTTTTGATGTCTAAGAGAAAGATTTTGTTATTTCCAAGTGGCAACATGTGCAGCTAAAAACTGAGGCCAACACGAAGGTGCCAAAAAGTGCAGTGAATTGAATGGCCGCTTAAAGATGGCTCATAAAGTGACTCAGTCAGCAGAGAAGCCCGTATTAAAATCTGTAACTTAAAAGCAAAATTAAACATAAACAGTGTTGATCTCCATAGCTAATTTAACTGTTTACGACAACTGTATGGATGATGAATTTTTACATAACTCACTTGATTAAATTGCGTTCAGACTAACCCATATGCATTGTTAAGGGCAGAGGCTTAAGGGCTGTGACTGGCAGATGTATCACACAATCATTGGTAGCAAAACATGTGCTCACCTTTGCCTCCAAACAAACAGGAAGTAACCGGCATAATGCCAGGCTCAAGGCTCCACAAACCAACAGGTGATGTCATGGTGGCAATATCGAAATTACTGTCGATAGCTATTTCTTCTTTATCCCCCTTATATAGTTTGACATACATGTATGTGCAATATTACGCACATGACAAAGCAGCAAAAGCAGGAGCACTCGTCACATGATGAGAGGTTGAGAAAACTATATTTACCAGCTCTTGCATACAGAAGATATGGAGGAGATATGACTGAGGTTTATAAGCTTGTTCATGGAATATAGACAACACTGCTGAGCCTATCATCCACTTTTGGTATAATAGGTATGAACCAAAAGGGAATTCCTTAAAGAATGTGTACATCTGAAATGAGATTTTTTTTTTTTACACTTTGTGCTGTTAGAGCATGTAGTGAGCTTCAAGAAGATGTGTTGACGGCCCCTTCAGTTAACGCTTTCAAGAATATATTCGGATATATTCTGGCCATCAAAGGATGTTATGTTTAACTATAAAGCTTATTTGTTTTTTTGTTTGTTTTTTTAAAGATATTAATGTAATTTTAATTTTGTATTTTATATTTTTTTCTTTTGTTGTTGTTCAGTTTTCTGAGTCTGAATTTCATATTCTACAGGAAAAATTCAATACATTTCAATAAATTTTGAGAAGCTGGAACCAGCTGTATAATGTTGTAAAGACTACCTTTTTTTAACACTGTATCAAACTATATCAATGTTCAATGAACCAATACTGTATCCAATGTAATTACACAATACTGTACGGCCTAATGTAAAAGAGAAACTCTAACATGCATGTCTTGGTTTCTGGTACTTCTTAATATTGTGAGAAACACAACACATACCTTAATGGTTAAGTGCGTTTTTGTATTCTTGCATTAATGAATAATCTTGTAAATCCTTTCATTTATTTCAACTAGGCTTTACTTGAATGTATTTAAACTTACCCATAAGAATGTCCTATGAGAATATTCCTCTTGCGTGCATATCTCTTGAAGATCAGTCTCATATCCTCAGCTAGGGCGTAGAAGGTGTACGCTGCAGCTATCTGTGGTGCTGAGCTGGCTCCGTGACCCGCCAGGTCCACAGCAATCACCTCGTAGCCCAGCCTGGAAAAGAAGTCCAACTGGTTCCCCCAGATGTCCAGTGAGCCTCCCACTCCATGAATGAAGAACAGAGCTACGTCCTGATGTGTGCCTTTACAGGCTGATATCTTCCTCTCACAGTCAATCACCACAGTGCGCTTTGGCTTTCGCCTGCGCTTCCGAGGCTGTTGCGGCTGGTCAGTCTGTCCAGCGGGAGGTGCGTCTCCTCCTGCTGTTTCCAATGTCCCGTCTTTTCCAGCTGTGACAGACTCACACCTGGTCTCAGGGATGCTGACTGGCGGTGATGAGTTAATACATTCCGTCAGTTCGACCTCTACAGTGCTATTTGGTTCTGTATTTCCATTCGGGCAATTCTGCAGCTCTGCACTCGCTCTGTCACCCAAGTTTTCAATGTACAGCTGTCCATTACGATACACTGTGATCTTCCGTTTGCAGCTGACACTCCCACCCTGCCCAGTGGGCTCTTCCACCACCGGTCGGTCAGGGATAATATGTCGAACTCGCAGGACGCGGCCTGGTTTCACCTCTACAAACTCGTAGCCATCAGCCGGTTCGGAGGTTTCTACAGGAACCACAACGTTGGCTGACTTTGAGGTGAGGCAGCAGAGAAGACCCTCCACAAAGCTGGTCAGCATGGCTGCCAGTCTGTTAGAAATACAATCATATAAAAACACACACACACAAAAAGTCAGCACACACATGGCAACATGAATGGAACAAAGGCAAATCTGATTTAAGATCATGTTCACAAGATAATACTCTATTTATTTCAAAGCTACAGTATATTAACTACAGGGACAATTAAAACTAGGAAAATACATCACCAGCCACAACCAATCAACATCGTTCAGTGATGAGGTGTAGGTTTTGTCAGCTGGGGCCCAAATAACAGCCTATATTTAGGATGTGTCATTATAGACCAATACCGGCTTATCACACACGACAAAATTAAAATGTAAGTATTATTTAGCACTTAGCACAAACAAACAAAAAACAACAAAAAAATCCCACAAACAGCCCGCAGCCTATACTGCTCTAAAATCATTGGCACCCAGTTGAGAGACCCACACTCCCTCTGGGAGGAATGTGTCACCCAGAAGGCAAAACAAATAGTGACGCAATCTGACCACATCCTGTCCAGTGAGTTCACTGTATTGGCCTCAGGTTGACGTTTTAAGCGCCCCCCAGAAAAACGTATAGATATACTTTGTCCCTCATTCCCTCTGCTATCAGGCTGTTGAACACCAACAGCAGTATTTTTTTTTAAAATGAACATCCCCAAACTTTGGAGGAGCTCTATATATTTATTTATTTTTA
>JAQLOL010000020.1:10727486-10739057 GCA_029783665.1 Naso thynnoides | reverse complement strand
TAATACTGTCCATATGTATATATCTGTATATTTATATTATAATCATAATTATGCTGCTCTCTATATTGATTGAAGTATTGAAATATTTGTCCTAACCCATGCTCATATTTATTTGTTTACCGTATATAATGTTTATTACTAGTATTACTTATGTCTACACCCATACTGTATATTTACACTTTTACTCACACCTGCAATTGTCTGCTGTTAACTGCTGCACATGGTGTGCATATCTTATTGTGTTTATTTAACTTCGTTCATACCATTAAAACTCTTCAATATTATATTTATCTTGCACTTCTGTTTGGATGCAAATGTATTTTGTTTTTTGGATATTTTCTTGTTTTTTCTGTATTTGTACTCTGTGCAATGATAACAAAGTTAAATCTATTCTAGTCGTCTCTCATCTAATCTAAAAATAAGGTAGCCTTTTGAAGGCCTACTTAAATTGCCTGAGTAATTCTTGAACAAGAACTTCATCCCGCTCTTGTAACCTTTCAACAAACAAAATGCTTTTGTTCTAATGCTCTCTCATCACTTACCTTAAAGGCCTCCCTGCGCTGATAATCCAGTTTAGCCATCTCTTCTCTGACCCATGTCGGAATGTCAGGGATGGCTACGTGGATGACGTACTTTAGAAGGATGGCAAAGTGCTGCGGAAAGACAGGCAGGTAGAAAGAGGAGGCTTTTGGGATGATACAGAAAAGATCAGAATTTAAGAAAATATAGGGCACAGTGCTTTAAAGTACACTTTAAGGGTATGTTACTTGAGCTAATTTTTGCACAACATCATTTGGGCCGTGAAATTCTCCTCCTGTTAGACCTGACTTCTTTATCAGGCCAAGACAGTGCTGCAGGCTGTTTACCTTTTTCCAAATATAGGCAGGCTCAGAGTGCAGAGCTAAGTATCTAAACACGAGGCGAACCATGTAGGAAGCTTCAGTTCATCTGGTCATGCCTTTCAGGAAGATTAGTTTGTTTTAAAGTCATTAAACTCAGTTTAAGCAGCATTAATGTTTTGCATCTTTCAGTAACTTGAATAAAATAAGAGGTAGCTGTTGCGAAACACCTCACATGTGCATAATACAGCATATCCTGACTACCATATTTTTCTCTAAATTATTTTATATCTCACATCTGTAGCATTTAAAGTTATAGATTCTGCTATACAACCCTCCAAAGTCTTTGCAGGCTAAAAAAACAGGGTAATAAACTTGTCTGCAGCCTACACTTTGTGCATGGTTACAAACAAACTTTGGAAAATGCACCGCTCTAAGCACTAGAGAGAGACTAGCAGTGTGGGCTGTGGTACCTCGAGGATGACAATGGAGATGATGGCCATCTCGGGGCTGAGCCACGGGAAGAGACGCTGCAGCTGACCACACTGACCAATCAGGTAACAATTCACTATGATGGCAATCAGACCCATGGCTTCCATCGCAGTCTGTGAAGGAAAAAAAGTAGTTGCTGTTTCTGAGACTTTCTTCTATTCTCTCTACACGAGAATCACTTTGGCTAACTTCAGTTCAACTATTTAAGCTGATTATTGGTAACTGATCAACTAATTATGATTACTACACAGTTAAATTTAATAATCAACTTTTTAAATGGATATGAGGCCAGTTTTTTTGCCTCACTATTATTCTGTAATTGACTATATTAGTTGACAGCAAATCCAGTAGAGGAAAACCTCATGAGCTTGTGCAAACTTGTGTGAGTGTTGAGTGTTTTTCTGACCTGCCACTGGCCGATACTCTCCACTCTGACTCCAAAAGGCCTCTGCAGACCCGTGCAGAGCTTAAAGGCATCGCTGCGGATCTCAATGATGTTGTTGATGAGAGCGCACATGGCAGCCAGAGGGAAGGCCGAGGAGAAGAGCACCACATAGCCAAACTGGACGAACATCTCTTGGTAGTCCTGGAAAGTGTCCTGAAAGAAGCCAAGTGGACCATCAAACCACAGTTCTAAAAAGTCAGTGCAGCTGCACAGGTGTGGTGCAACGTTACTTAACCCAACATTTCCCTAAATTTGCTGCTTCCCAATAAAAGCTTTTAAATAACAAAATCACAGTGGACTATTACTGGAATGTCGAAAAACAGGCTCTCACTGCACCTCCAACAGAATAAAACTCTTGTTTTACTTACCATGCTGTGTGAAGAAAAAACATTTGGAGCAAAAATATAAATCTACTCAAAATGAAGGTGTTGTAAGTGAAAGACACTAAAGTAGGAAATCGTGCTGTATTGGAGATATAAATCCCTGCCGTCCTGGGCTGACATGCTTAGGCTGTACTCAGACATCAGGCCGTCTGCCGAAAGGCCGCAAGGTTGTCTGGTTTCATTTAATTAACATAACAGGACCCATGGTGTGAAGTCAAGTTGTGTCCTCTGTTCCTCCCCCTGTCCCTTTACATGATTAGCTGCTGCAGTGTCACAGCCTATAGCGGCGAAAAAGTGAGCAAGTTTCAACTTTTTTCGCCATAGTCGGCTCAGAACAGTCAGGCCTCATTAAAATGAATGAGAAACCTTGCATTTCTGCTGGATCACTTGATTTGGTCTGAATACAGCCTTAGTCAAGCAAGCTGAGCCAGCACTGTCACGTCTCGTTGATTCCCTTTTTTACTGCCTTTTCATGTGCCAAATTTTTCTGTCTGTGTAAAGACCTTTTTGATCTTACAAATAAACATCTCTTGAGTCATGCATTTGAGTCATCAGTGTTGTGTACCAATCACTTTGACTTGGAACACACCCATGTCGTGAGTACAGAAAAAGCCTATGATTGTTACTATTTGGCAGCTAGGAGACATCATTTTTGTAGACCGAATCATGGCGCAGTGGTACCAAATGATTTTACCTTTGTATAATCATAAAGTTATGTGTGACATTTTGAAACAGGATACAGTGTATTTAACAGCATACTCATGACACTTCTAGGGAATCATGTAACCAGGAAGTTTCTGTTGGATTCATGCTGCAGTGCTTCCCTGCCACATATATGAAACCTGACCTCAGCATGAAGAGATTCACAAGTGTTGTTAGATGTCTTTACCTCCCATTACACAATTTTTTACAGTTATTTTCAACCCATTCTAAATGAAACCAAGTCATTTCTGACTGTAGATGATGAAGTCAAGTTCTGTCGAAATTCTATGAGGTCCTGTACATCTTAATGTTTTAGTTTCATGGAAAATGTGAGGGTTAGGGTTAGGGTTAGAAATATATTAACCTGAGTGATACACTCGTGTTTCAGTCTATTATGACTGTCAAAAATGCTAAAATTGTTCTCCACTGTAGAGCTTTGGGAAACAAAGATTCTTTAACAGCTTTCTAACAATTTCAAGACAAATGATCTCTAGTACACTTTTTAAATCTGATAATATTCAAAGACAGAAGGTCGTTCCCTTGAAAACCCTCTAGCTGTTGCCAAAAGCTTCTCAGAAAACAGATCTACTTATCTGACTGAACACACACACACACACACACACACACACACAGCAATGCAAAGTTGTGGGTCTTTTTCAGTTTAGCTTAAGTTCATGCTAGAGAGAATGTAGTTCCTAATAGTAAATTTGGAAAATAAACTGACATGGTACATATCTCACAGTCCTTTGTCCGCCACTATACAGTAAAGGGATGCTCCCAGTGGCTCAAGGATTGAAACTGTCACTTCTAACAGAACAAGTTTAAAATTCAGTTTTTCTTACAGCGTATGTCTGCATGCAGCTCTCCATCTCAGCCTGAGTGAGTGTGTTGCTCTCTCTCTCTTCAGGGGGGTCCATCCATGATTCCCTTTTTGCCTTCGGCTCAGGCCTCTCCACGCTCCTGCCCCTTCTTCTGTGTCGCTGTGACGTGCTGCTCTCAGAACCAGAAGGCAGCGGGGCAGCGCTGGCAGGAGCAGCAGCAGCAGCATTGAGTCCCTCAGCCACTCCAGTCCCTCCCACACCTGACTCCTTCACATCATGGATGCCATTATCATCGTCTTCATCACACATTTCAAATACAGAGGCAGGGTCCATTCCTTTTTCCACCATAGTGGGGCTCCCCTCCTCCAGGAAACTGCTGTCCATAGGGGGCCCACCGCAGGCTCGCCTTCTGTCCACCTGATAAGCAACACCAAACAACACTATTACAACTTTTACTGCCCATTAAAACTGTTGCTAGGATATTTGCAAAACACCTTTCTTAATATATGATCAAAGTGACAGAGCAGAATTGTTTTAACACCTCATAAAAGTAAGTTATTGCACAGCTTTTACCTTCTCTATAAAGCTGACTTTCCTCAGCTTCAAACCACAGTCAATCACATTCTCCTCCTCCGTCTCTCCTTCGCTGAACCTCCCACTGTCGGCCTCGTCCCTCTCACCTCCCTCCTCCTCATCAGGCACCCCGCATCCCCCATTCAAACACTTCTTTTCCCTGAGAGAAGATGAACAGACAAACAGACGTCACACAAAATGAGTGTGTTCACTGCTCACAGGTGTTCTGCATATTTCCTCACTGTCCGACTGGAATGAATCATAACTGCATGCAGTGCGCCAACAGTGGCAAGTGCAGATGAAGTGTCTTTTAATTTGAACCCAAGCGTGTCTGTTTGTACTGACTAATACTTCGAGCGTTGGTGTGAATGACAACTGTAAACACATGAAAGTCTCTGTTCATCACACTGGTTTTATAGGAAAATGTCACTTTCTCTTAAATTGCATAAGTAAAGAATTCATTTGAACACTAGCAACCATAAATGAACATTTAACTGACGTGCATGTTTCCTGCATTTATTAACTGCATGAGAGTTTAAATAATGAGTATGACCTTCTTTCTGACGACCCCAAGCCGGGCCTAGTGCCCCTCAGTCCAGGTCCTGGCACGGCGTGGTCGGTGGGAGAGATCTGGGCTTTTCCAGCTGCCAGCCGGGCGTATTTTAGCAGCACTGAGAGCAGCAGGTCCCACACAGCACGCAGTGTGAGCTCACCCAGCTTGTGGCGCTCATACAGGTAAGGCTGCAGCACCTCCTTCACATTTTGAAGGAACTGGCGTATGATGAGCAGAGTGGCCAGCATCTGACCAGGACAGAAAGAAACAGTCACAAAACATTATTAGCTGCTACACTGAGGGAACATACTGTGGATATACTGTCCAAACAGGGAAGAAACACTTTACTGGAAAAATGCAAACAGCTCCAGGTGCAAGAGTTAGAAATCGTGCAGATAGAAAGACCAGCAGAGCAGAAGAGAGTCCTCTAAGGACACTGAAACATTTCAGTGGCCAATTATGCATTCAGGGCCAACAATGGATGAACATGGACACTCAAGGATTTCCAGTAATACTCATACTTAGGTGAACAAATGCAAATACCACACACCAGGAGGTATAAATAAGCTTAACTTGAAGGATAATTCAGGTTTATTACGGCTTGAAGCAGTCAGACCTTCATACTGGTTTTTAAATCATCTCTTATAATGTGTGAAAAAAGGTAAGATTGGGGTATTAATGATACCTAATATTGAAAATAATCAACATATTTAAAGTTACGAAATATTGATATAGTGTTAATTATACAAATAATACAGGTGTTATTGGGTTTTTTTTGTGCAGTTATAGTTACCAAATCTCTTCCCCTCTGACAAAACACAACAGACAAAGTTAAAGATGAATTTGACTGATCGCATTATTATATTTTGCTTTTGTTTATTTGGCTACACTTTATTTAGATAATCCACCTACAGATTGTTTTCATGTATGAGAATCTGTCATATTTCAGCAACATATCAGTTGTTAACTGCTTGTTGAGCTTTTGTATTTACAATGCTGAATATTAGTCGAACATATTCAGAATGTTCAAAATTAATAAAATGGTGAAATGATTAGGGCTACAGTTAGGGTTGGGTGAAACACTTAAATTGTTGAATGTCTACTGATATGTTGCTGAAATGTTACAAATACTCAAAAAAACTATCTGTAGGCAGATTATGCAAACAAAGCGTTACCAGTTTTTCTAAAGATTTCATGATAATATCATTATCATGAATCTGTAAGGCACAGTAGTCATGTATTAAAAATCTGATACAGTGATTACTGTTACCAAAACAGACTTTAGTCTTTTCTATGCAATGCAATTATTTACAATACACTGTTGATGTTTACAGCATGTGTGACTGTCTGACTGCTCATACTTCTTGCCCGCCAAGCTCTTAGTAATGTTGCTCCTGTGATAGATTTCACTAACCTTTTTGACAGATAAAATATTGTCAATACTGATGAGCAAAAAAAATGATGAGCAAAGCTATGGAAGTGATCCTTTAATGCTCAGTGGAAAAAAAAAATTCTGGATTTACCACGTATGTCCTCTGGCTGCTCTGCCTCAACTCTCTGATCACTGAAGTTCTCTAACCTGTGACTCCTGCTACTTTGGCTGCTAGTTAGCTCCATCAGCTGTGCAGCTAGCTTCTAGCTGTTTAAGAAAGACCTGTGTGCATCGCAAAAGTACCAACAAACTCAGCAGCCTCTACTGACATCATGACATAGGTGAAGAGACAGAAGAGGACAACAGCAAAGGAAAAAGGAGAGAGTGACCAAGCAAGAGGCTGGGGCAGGGTAATGCATGACTGACTTTCAGTCATTGGTGAGAGAGCTTTTCAAAATAGAAGGAGAAGACGCAGAGGTGGGTTATGTTTTCTGTTATTGCACTTGCTCAATGTTGGGCTGTGTTAGCATTGCTGACTGGCTTGTTATCTAACATAAGCCAAGTCAGCCAATTTTGATGGACTTTTATGCAGAGAATGTTATAGTCAGTTACGTTTGCTTGGCATGGTGCTGCTATTCGCCGTGTGCAATGCTTTTGCAAAGTTGCTTTGCAAAACAAAAATGTCTGAGGATGCATGTATTCTTCAAGACTCCAGTTTTCAGAACAAAATGTTTTTATCGCTAAGCTGAGGTTCTGTTTTTTTTTTTTTTTTCCCTGTACTTAGCATGGAAACCAGTGATTAAAATTTATTATAGTGGTGTTGCACTCAGAAACTACAGGGGGAAGCATATTGCACAAACTACAAATTGCTACATAATGTTGCTTTAAAGGAATACAAGTGAGTGAGGCTTTTCTTGCCTTCGGGACAGCTACTGCATCAATTCACTGCACTGCAACAGCAGGAAAATTAACTGAGAAAATTAATGTGACACATTTTTCTGTTATGTTCACATTTTTTGTTATTTTACTTTGTTTGCAGTTGTGTTGTAATGCAGTTCTTTAGTAAAATGAATATATTGTGGAATAACTATACTGAGGCTGTTTTGTGACATGAGGGAGCTATGAAGTCAGGTTATATTAAACGACTGAGACAAGCCCAGTGAGGTGGCACTCTGGCTGAGAGTGTAACAGAAACTGACAGACGGAGTGAGAAATTGCTCTTTGAGTGGTGAGAGTTGTATTGTAAAAACAATTCACACCAACTGCACAAAAGCAAAAGGCCCATTGACAAAGAGAAAAAAATGGCAACACCACTCAACTTTGATAATTAGGAAGGATGTTCACATATGCAGGTGACAATCAAAACAATCAGGTCGCTAGTTATCACTTTAAACTGCATCATCCATCATGTCTGTCTGGTGAAAACATGTCTTCTTGGGAAGCAAGAAACAGGATTTGACAGGATGATATTTCAACATCATGACTTTTTTTTTTTTAATCTTCAGATTGTAGTAAGTATTGTGTCCTTTAAAGCAAATGAAACAAAGAAAATGACCAAATTTGAAGTTTCTAGGTTTTTCACCGGACAAATACTGTCAAAGTGCCAACTACATTATTTTATACAAGCAGGGATGTAGTTCAAATTCATGTCGTGATTGGCACAGAGCATGCACAGTTAACACAGACGTGGTCGGGATTAGACCTTTGACCTCTCGCCTGACAGTGCAGGGACAGGGATCATACTTTGGAGCTGAGTAAAGCCCTGAAGGACCAGGGAACAGAGACCACAAGCATCTGGACCTCGAGGAAGAGCGAAGGCAGCAGATTGACCCGGATCTGCCGCTGCAGACTCTTTAACAGAGACAACACCAGCAGCATCTTCCTCACATTGATAAATGAGTTGATGGTTATGGAAATCAATGCATGTAAGCAGAGAGAGTAAAGCCATTAAGGATGGGAGTTGCAACAACAGCACATGTTGGAGGCCAAAAGAATTGATGAAGTTAAGGCGTGATGGAGAAAACAGAAGAGCTTTAGAGGCATCGAGATGTTTCTCACCTCTTTCAGCCGCTCCATGTCTTTGAGGTAGAATCCAATGTAGAAAAGGCTGAGATAAGAATTTACAAACTGAAACTGCAAAAGAAAGAAATGTCTGGTTGAGAAGAAAGGAATGCTTTAAAAAAAAGCTTCTAAGTCACATGGTCAGTTTAAATATGATGTAATGAAAAGCAACTCACAAGAACCATTTTGATGATGAGATTTTTCTCATAGGCACTCTGGAGTCTATAGTTTTCTGAGGAAAAACAATAGAAAAAATGATCTCTTATTGTGCCTACTGAAGCACTTTTTAACAATGTAATATACAGTAAAATGAAAACTCATTACAAGTTAGAGTTCACATACCATTAATGAAGAACAATTTGACTAAAATTATTGGTTTTGTGGAAGCTCGACTCTCACCCATGTCATTGAGCCAGCAGGCGATTTTCCTGTACACCTCGTCACATGCAGTCACAGTGATAGCTAGCATGATTTTGGGGATGAAGCGAGCTAGCCGGGGCATTTCCTTGATCCCCATCACAAACTCCTGCAGAGACACAATCGCAGCTTTTTACTCGCCGTCTCTGGGGCATCAAAGCAGTTTTGTTCACTCTTGGGATCAACATTTTCAAGTTTTTTTCCCTCTTGCTTTACTCACAACTTGTACTTTCTATAGTTTCTTAACACATAATCTTAGACTTTTAACATGCATGCATCATCATATCAACTTATCAAATGAATTGACTAAGCTACAGAAGGATAGATGTACAGGGAAAGATATTTGTATTAAAACAGCATTTACACAAGCAGGATTTAAGCTGAGTGACTGACCTGCAGCTCAAAACAGATGAGCATGACCAGGAAGACAAAGCAGAGACAGAGGATACAGATGGGCAGGCTGACCAACCATCTGAACACACGCCTCCGCCAAGGAGGATAGTAAAACTCCTCACATCCTGTTATGGGACTGCAGCGCTTGACTCCCTGCAGAGAGAAGGAGAACAAGCATGACAATGGCTGAAAAAGGAGAGAGGATGATAACAAGATAAAAAGAGTCAGTACCTGTTTACGTAAAATATCAAACTTAAGTTAGTCCCTTAAGCAAAGTATTTCCCTCAACTGAAAAGTTCATTTGGAGGGTTATTTAGCCTTTAAGTATGTTTCCTTGCCTAAGCATTTACACTACAGCTTAGAAGGTACTGTCATTATATAGCACCTGTGCCCTTTAGTTACCAAGGTTACGCTCAATCATGTCATTATTATTCTTAATGTTAGTGGCAAAATGTAATGGAAAAAATCTATATAAAAAATCTTTCTGTGAAGCAAACTGTTGTCAAAGTAATGAAGAAAAATGAAAATATTACTGGACAGCAATAAAGGGGATTGACAAACATTGACCAGTGTCAACAAAAACGTTTCAAAAAAAGATACAGCTCACTAAGGGAGCATCACATAAGAATTGGGATTATTTTCTCTTAAAACTCAAAATCGATTCACAAATGTTTCCAAAAAAACTTCAACATATAAGTGAATGGCACCATGTTGAAGGAAAAAAAGGTGTAAATTAAATGTGAAGGCAGTGCAGCACACAGACAAAGAGTTATCAACAGAGTTATGTTGCAACTCTTAATATTTTCACCTTTAAAACAAGGCAGCAGCTGCAGGCTTTTTTTGATTTAATGACTTACCAGAAACCCTAGTGAATAGTAAAATCAAAAATTTTGAATGATGATCCAGCATTAAGTCAAAATGATTTACAGCCCAACAGCTATCACTCATGTGTAAGACACAGTTATGTTATGACGAGCTAGCAACAAAGTCGCAATTGGAATTGTTGACACTATGTTAAAGAAAACTGTTGAAAAATCTCTAAGAGCTACTCGCACTGGTGTCTGGTGGGTTTTAACTGACTCAAAAAATGTGTCTTATTATTGCCTTTAATAATCATAAATTCAGCCACTGTTTTAATTTCACTTTGAGAGACTGGAACGTGTCCCCTTAATAAGGGAAAAAGGTTACTAAGAACCCTCTAGCAACGCATTGGGGAACACTTGAGTAACTAAAGGAAAAAACTTTTCAAAGTGTGATCTGACGAAATCCTAATGGGGATTTTATGCAACTGACTTATAATGCCACAGAGCGCAGGGTTTTAGCTTCTCTAACCCGGAACTGAGGCCGTGGCTCCTCCAGTGATTCAGCAGGTGTGTCAAGCGTTCCCCACTTGTACGCCAGCTCAGCCCCCCTCCTCTTCCACCGCTCCAGAAACAGAGTGGCCCACACCACGTTGAACAGTGCAAACACCACACAGCAGATGTCACGGCTCGTCTGAAACAAGCCGAGCACAAATACACAGACGCGTTAGCCTAACATCGGGCATTGATCACTCACATTACTTTAGGCCATGACAGCTTCTCTCATCACCTGATCTGACTCAGTGAGCATCCACAGCACAAAGCCAATCACAGCAGGATACAACATGGAAGTGGTGTAAAATCCCAGCCAAGCAAAATACATGGCAATCTTCACCCCAAAGTAGTCACAGATATCATCTGTGAAGTGAAACATTATGAGTTAGGGGGATAATATGGCATTTTTATCTTGAGCAAAGTGATTAACGCTGTGTAGGAAGTGCTTTCTTATGTCTTTAGGTCAACGACACTGTTCTGTTCATGTCAGTGTGTCTCTGTGCATGAGTATCTTGTTGAACTGACCTAAGGGCTGTTTCTCACAAACAGCCTGAACCCAAGACTTCATCAGCTGACTGAGGATCCTCTGCTCATGGAGAGGAAACACCTGCTGGATCACACCTCGCGCACTCAGCTCCGGGACTGCAGAGAAGAATAAAGCACAGAATACGGCAAGTCGATATTGCTCTTCATTTGTTTAGTTAGCTTAAGAAACATTGAGACAAAACTAAAACTATCAACATCAGTAAGCTATCAACTCCATCACAATTGACTTATTATTATTTTAAACCCAACCCCAACTGAGGGATTATTTCCAAGCCTACCAAAGATCTGCCCTCTGTTTCATAAAGACAAATATCACAGAGTGTCTGGCAACACAGTACTGAGAGAGGACGAAACTCACTGATTGGCTGGCCCTCCAGGAAGTTGATATTATGAAGCACCTCCCCGTGTTTGGCACGTAGATTGTCCATCCAGTATTTAATGATGCTCTGTCTCTCCTGCAGCAAAACAAGGAGGAGAAGGGAGTATATCTAGTAATGCCTTGAAAGCATATTTACTTATATGCTTTCATCATCATGTGTGTGTGTGTGTGTGTGTGTGTGTGTGTGTGTGTGTGTGTGTGCTGTGTAAGCTTTTGTTAATTGTAAGCCTTCCTGCTTTT
>JAQLOL010000020.1:10715153-10727070 GCA_029783665.1 Naso thynnoides | reverse complement strand
TGTGTGTGTGTGTGTGTGTGTGTGTGCAAGCTGACACTGACCTGTGAAGTAAAGAAGCACAGCTCGCTTTCGATATTCTCGTAAATGTAGTCCTCCTCGCAGGAGAAGCTTCGTGTTCCTCCACCAAACTCAGGCTTCACTGCTTTCCTCAGTCCCATCTCCTCAGCACCTCGCAGCAAACTGCAGGAAAACAAGGAGAGATTTCAGACAGGAAGTACACTCTCCGATAGGGTCTAGAGCTTTATATGAGTTAGTGGTAGTTAGGGCTGTTCCAGCTAAGCAGTAGTTTGAAGCTTCAAAGCCCTGTTCATAGCACTGATATTTGATCTCTAAATCAATATACAATTGCTGTGGCTTCAAAGAGCGCTGAGAGGTTGTGAGTAATGAATTGACTGAATGGGCGGCGCAGAGGGACAGTCAGGAGGATATAAGTTGGCCTCTGTCTTCAACAACTGTGTGGAGTTGGCATGTTCTCCTCATGTTTGCGTGGGTTTACTCCGGACGCCGTGTTGTGGCTGCCCACTGCTCCTCAGGAATGGGTCAAACTCAGAGACCGAATCTCACCGAATATGAGACCAGTAAAGTACCTTTACCTTTACCGTGGATTCACTGTGACTGCTGAATATTGATGCAAAATGATACATTTTGGGTTTTGCTTTGTCATCCAAACTGATTTCCTATTTAATTTATTCATTATTCTGCAACAACTCTAATAATCCATTAATCTTGAGTAATTCATTAAGCAAATTCTTTTACAATATTTCTTTAATTTCAGCTCACATCTGATGATTTGATATTTGCCGATTGATTTGAATTTGTCAATTTGTTCTCTGGGAAAATGATGTGTGCTTTGGGTTTTTTTGGACATTTTAAATAATAAACTAGTAATGAACATGTCAAGAAATTATTAATGAGTAATTAAAAAACAATCTTACTTGCAGTTCTACTGCAGACAGCTTTTACAGAACATTTTTGCTTCATAGAAGATACATGACTTTAAGTTATCACAGTGTATGTGGCCACTTTTTAATGAGATTACTGTAAGAAAAGCAACAACAAAGAACAGAATTAGTAGAGACAGATTGTCCTTCATGGTGTTTAAGTCATCTGAACTCTCCTCCAATGCCGTAACCTCATCATTCTCTCTCATCATCTCATTTCCCATCAGCCACTCTGAAACCTCCCTCCATCCTCCTCCCTCTCTCCCCTCCTCTTCCACACTTCATCCTTTTATCTCCCAGAATTCTCTCCTCTGCCTCCCCCCTCCTCCTTCATCCCATCATCTGTCTCCTTTCCTTCTGCCCTTCCCAGTGGCTCTGCGCTTAAATCGCAGTAATAATGCAGCACCACACCCTCTGTTACCTCCCGACTGACGGCTCACCTCTCTCTCTGTCACATGCACATCTACACACACACACACACAAAGGAGCACAGGATAGGTAGGCCTCTAACATCCATCACTCAGCTCGTAACACTTGGAGAAAGAGCACAGAGAAGTACCGTGATGGATTACAGCAGAAATGTGAGTTGTGCGCCTCTGCATCACCGCTGCATACTGCTTAGCGTGCAGCACCATCACAATAAAGGTCCTTGCCTGAGGAAAGGAAGGCTGTGCTTGTTTAGACCAAGTGTTTTGTAATCTAAGCCAATAACTACGAGGCCCTTCAGAGGTGTTCAGCTCCTGCCGCTGCCAGGATTCCTAATGAGATTCCCCCCTTCCTTTTTTAAAAATTTAATCAAAACTTTATCGCCCTTTTACACTCTTTCCCCAAATACAAGGAGTCTTAATTTGGAGACACACTCAAAGAGAATGTGTGGACAAAGCTAACCTTGTACAAGAGCAGAATACTGCTGAGGGAGAACACTGCACACTGCAAGTAAGGTTTATGCTAATGTAGCAAATATCCATCAGACGTAATGTTGAAACTCAGCAGAACGCGGTGGCATATTGTAAACTGTCCAGTCAGAGCTGAGGAATGAGTAAGGGATGATATGTCAGCTACCAGGAGGAGGAGGAGGACTTTTACTGTTTGTTGCACTCTCTATGTTTATTGCTAAAATTGTACTCTCTCTTATAGTTACTTTCAAAGCCAAAAATGGAGCCTTTCTGGAAAAAAAAAACCCCACAACAGCATTGAACCTGCGACTCTGGCTTTCTTTCAGAGCAAACACATCAGAGAAAGAACAATGTGGTTTCAGCTGATATCCTGTGTGTGACAGCAAACAAACACGCTGAAGAGGCGTCAGCTGGTCTCACAAAGCTAATAGGAAGATTAAAACGAAATTTTCACCAGTTTCATATGTAAAGAAATGACTACTCAAGGTGAGTTACAGAGGGTAGAAGACTTTCTGGGCTATCTTTTCTATTAACATGAAATGTAGGTCAACCGGTGCAGCAGAAGGTGTGTGTATTTGTGTTTGTGTGTGTGTGACTGTGAGTGTGTGTGTGTGCAGAGAGAGAGAGGAGAGTGTGCTTCATGTCACACAGCAATCACTTTGCTTGAGCATTTCATTCAAAACCTGCTGGCACACTTTCAGAAAGCACTCAGTCCTCCATGTTCTTCCCTCATTCTCTATCTTCCTCTCTTATTCTCCTTTTTTTCTTGTTGTCTCACTGCATCGGTCTCTCTGTCTTCATAACAAAGGGTACGAAAAGACAGAACCCACGCCAGCCACAGCCTGTTCACCAAGCTGCCATCTGGCAGGAGATACAGAAGTATCCGTTGCCATACGACTAGACTAAAGGACAGCTTTTCTCAACTTCTCATCTCGCCCTCTGTAATCAAATGCAAGAAAAAAAGCTAATTTTTTGCTTATTAAATATGAATTAATTTTTATAAATTATGTTGTGGTGGTGGCATGAAGGGACTACAAAAGTGAGCACAGCGTCAGTGCAGACATTCTACGTTAAGCTCACCTGATGTGGGATGGGTAATGTGGGGCAAGCCCACACTGGCTGACTGTCACGTCAGACCAGCCCATGTCAGATGACCACGTTCCTTTCTGCCTATTCAATTTTCAATATTTAAACTGCTTTAGCCTGCCTACATTTGCTTTCTCTGCCCGCCACTTTGCAACCCACCTCCACCCCAGCTCCTCCTTCACATGTTGTTCTGACTTTTCAATGTCATTTCTATCGTCACTGATGCTTGCTCTATTCTGCAGGTGGGGGTCTTTTTTTTGCTGCTGCTCCTCCTGCCCCAGGCTTCACACGTATGTGCATGGAAGGACAAGGAGGCCCCAGCACAGAGCCATGCCACCAATTATACCTTTCTGCAATTAGCATAACGTTTTGTTTTTTTTTTAATGACAGAAGTGGTCCTGACACAACTACACTCCATTGTATAGCTTTGTCTTGTAAAATGAAAATAAATGAATATTGTGTGTTGTTGTTGCGTCCTGTTGTTACTCCTGCTCCATTCATGAGTAAAAGGTTCAGTTGAGAGTCGCAGGGTGTTTTTTTTTTTTTTTTCAGAGGCCTGTAATTGAATGCACAGTCAGCAGAGAGGACTTAACATTTGTCAAGAGGTGAAATGCAGTACGGAACAGTGAAAGCCACCCCAGCCCTTGGATTATATTTCTTAGAAATTATACACTGAAGTCAAAACTGAGATTAAGGGGGCTTTCACTCTAAAAGAGTGGACTAAAGTCTAAAATATGGTGATGAGAAGTGATGCTAGGAAATCTGTTTATATACTCTCTTGCCATAAGTTAGATGAAAGGATTGACACTGTAAACCACTGTCACACCTGCACCTAAAACATGAAGGTAAAGTGAAGAGCTGGTTAGCTTAGCTTTGCACAACACACAGCATTAAGTAAAAACCAAATTGGAAGTTGTTGCATGAGTTACCCAAAGGCAATATAACATGTTATCTCACCAGCTTTAGAGGTGATGTTATCCAGAGCCAGGCTGAGAAACAGCCTTAACAACTCTTTGTGCTAAGCTAAGCTAACTGGCAGCCTTCTCCTGACTGTAGCTTCATGTTGGCTATAAACACACAAGAGTAACAATGATTTACTCATTGACTCTATTAGAAAGAGATTAAACTAACTTTTTTAAAATAAATCTTTGAGAACAAACAGTTACTCTTATTTAAGTTCAATAAATATTAGTATGTACAACCTCCTTCGGCTTTCGGTCTACAGAAAATTAACTGGCAACAAGTTCAGCAATTAATCCTGTAAGTAATTTTTCAAGTACAAATTACAAACATTTCGGTGTTCCACATTAGTCAATGTGACAGTTTGCTGTGGCTGACAAAACATCTGGAGATGTCAGTGTTTTCATTTTTTAATAGCATTTTATAGACAAAACAATTACTTGATTCATCAAAACAATAACTGACAGATGAATTCATATTGAAAATCAATGTTAGTTGCAGCCAAACTATCAACATTAGACACATGAAGAGACTAATGACTTAAAACACTTTTCCTACCAGTTGACAATCTCTGCTGTGTTCTTACTTTTCATATGTAGCAGTGACGAAGAATGCGTAGACGCGTGTGCGCTTATGATGTCGGATTTGGATGATGAGTTCTGGGATTCCCAGCCGGATGTGGTTCAGTAGCCATAGCAACGTGTGGTCATCTGTAGTGTCTGAGGCAGGAAATGAAAAATAAAAATACATTTTCAATCATACCCACGCATCAGTGTACACAGTCCTCCCACAGTCCTGTACTATTTATTCCTGAGCAGCTGGAGGTTAAATGTCATACTAACACTTGAGAATGACTCTTCTTCTCTGCTTCCTTAGCTGCTCCAGACTATGGTTAGAAAGCTACGTGAGGCAATATCTTCAACTTAATAGTAAGGGTTCTCATCTTTATTAAATAGTAGATCATTGTACTGATTCCTACCACTGCAAGATGACAGCTAAGATTATCTGTAGGTCGACGGCAGGTATGAATCTTTGTGCTCTTTGAGGGATTTATCTTCATCTAAAAGTAATTTTAACTGAAGAAATTCAAGGAATGAAAGAGAGCTGCTTTATTTCTGTGCTTGGAGCAAGGCAGGGTAAATTTTCAGCTTTAGATTTAGAGCTCAAACTCGGAATGAATAAGATCACATCTTACATTTTGTGTGGTACTGAAACAAAAACATGTTTGACATGGAAAGTTTGTTGAGCTGAAACAATCAACACAACAAACAAATTTTTCAGAACCTGATAAATTAGGATAAAGTTTGGGTTTTTTTCGAACAAAACAACTATATTTTCCAAGGCTGACATTGACACTTTTTAATAATTTTGGAAGATCAACAGATAATCTTTATAACTGATAGCTGCACCATTGGTTTAAGTGAGGGTAAGGGTCGACCATAGGTGTGTTGTTTTAACAATTAATGTTAAGGTAAGGTTTCACAATGTTACCATGTAATTTTCCTCACTAGTATAAATATACAAACATAGCCGTGTGTGAGTTCCTGACCTGCAAAAGTCATGAGGACGTCACAATTCTCTGTGGGCACCGTTTTCATCCAAGACTTATGAGACATGATGTGTCTCCCAGCCTGCAGCAGCCGCTTTCCAAACAACTTATCTGAGAGAGAGAGAGAGATGGACAGACAGACAGGGAGAAAGAGACAGACATGGAGACAAAAAGAGAGAGTGAGTCACCTTTTCAAAGTGAAACAGTGTAAGGAGCAATGACGTTTCTAACATTTTCGGCAACCCTGCTTCCAAACTCTTACCCCTGGTGCCCCATCACACACACACACACACACACACACAATCATCCTTCTCAGCAGGACAGATTTAAATGTCACACCGCTTTGCCTCACAACCCAAGACTGACAGAACTAATCCTGCCCTGCCAAGACCAGAGGCCACACATTGTCCACACTCTCTGAACTGACACATACACACGCAGATGCTCAGCTCAATCAACTCTACTCGTGTAAGTGCTGCTATCTCTCAGTGTTATGCATCTTGAGTCTGAAGAACACCCACAAAAAACCCTTAAATAACAGAAGAACACTCTTGAACATCCATGACTCTCCTAAATATACAGCCAGTACACTGAATTCACCTCTTGTGCACAATTATGTTGTGTGTGTATTCCAGAAGTCAACAGCACACCAAAAATAGCTCCACTGTAGCCACACAGCAATGTCACATCATAACACAGCCGCCCTTATCGCAGCAGTCTGATGAGAAATAACGCACAGCACACATTTCTTGTTGGGTGAAAAGTGTTATGTCATGGCAGAATTTGTATTTTTAAAAAGCTTTTTTGTTTGTTTCCAGGATCAAATTTTAACTTTACTTGTTCTGATGGCTTATTTATCTACCTCTGATCCTGCACTCGTACATTCCCACCGATATGTGCTGCAGAGGGGCAGCAGTGACAGGTTAAACAGGACTAAGAGATTCTACAACCAGCAAAACTCCAGACTCTGCTCAGCTGTCAGAGGACTGTTTGAGGACACAATTGCCCAGGTCCTGAATAACAACAGCCCTCTGATCAGTGAGGCACGGCGCGTCAGAGGAGACAGAAAGTGGGGCACTTTCCAGAGATCACACAAAGGCACATTTAGTATCACACAATTCTCAAGACTACACCATTTGTTTACTTCACGCATCCGAAGCAATAGGGAATGTTTGACAAACAAGTGGTGGAAAACAACACCAAAACATGAAAGCTCCATATCATCTTACGCACTCAGTTTGTGTACGTACTAGAACTGGTTTACACACAGCAGCACACGTGCTTACAAAAGTGAACGCACACACATGCACACTCACAAAGGTCAAGGCTGCTGCAGCTTGTAAATTTAACCATGTTATCACCACTAACAGCACCACACTGTAAATCACGCGGTATCTCTATGTGTTCTGTGGATCCAATAAACACCTGTCACATAAAAGCATCATTGTGCTGCTGCTCAGTGTGCCCCTCTGCTTCCCGGAACAGAGCGGCCACACAGAGGGACACACACTGGGGCTTCCCAGAAACAAGCCTGATGGTCTTTTCCAGAGAATGGACTGGTCTTCCACGTTAGCAGTGCGTATGTACCGATGCACGTGAGAACTGCATCAAAATGCAAAACTGCTGTACAACCTCAGTCACTGCGTTATCTTCAGCACCTGCATATAAATGTTTTGTTTGCTTGATTCAAAAAGAAAAGGGTCCCACTAGCATAGTCCCAGTTTTAAAGCTTCACTCAACAATATTTTTGCATGACCAGTGGTACGAATTACTATGTGTTAAGGATGGGCGTGATTAATCGATGATTGATAATTAATCTTTAAAGATTTTGTCTAGCTTGTGAAATTTTTATCAATCAAACTTACGTATCAAAAAGAGGTTGTGTTGTGTGTTTCTGAAAGCAATGCAACAAAAAGGAGCGACGCCTGCGAGCTAGTTTAGGCAGACAACTTGAACTGCACTGCTACACACGCGACATGCCCCACTCTCCACAATCAGCTATCAAACGCACCCTCTCAATCTGGCGGACGATTCAAGAAGCAACAATCTCCCGACTCTCCCTCTGCCTGTCAATGCTCCGCTGCCCTGCATCAGTATTGTGCTCGTTGCCCCACCTCGGCCCCAGCATCCACCTGCAGGCTCTGGGGAGTTCGCTATGTGTTTTTCTCATCACTCCTCAATATCTCCATGTTAATCTATCAGCGGGGAGCGATGAGGTCGGAGCCTGGACGTGTATAGGTACAACACGACAACGACCCCAGTGACGTTTGACTTGAATGACATAACGTTACATCCGAGTCTCATTAACATCAATGCAACCTCCTCTCAACCTCCCATCAGTCTCAGCTTGGAGAAGCTGTGTTGCACAACAGTAATTAATGTTTTTTGATTAGGTTATTATTGTTTGACATGATTGTTTTTTGGAGTTGTTTCTACGAGGCTTCAGCTGAAAAACCACAAGAACGGTTAGGGGTGTGAGAAAATATTGATGCATATGAATATTGCAATATTATGCTCAGCAATGCCGTATTGATTCTCAGAAACACAAAACAGAGTTTCAATTAATACTTTTCATGCAAAGATTCATGGTAGTGTTTCTTTTAGTTTTTTTTTAAGTAATCTCCGACCGCTATTGCACAAACACTATTGCTATGATCTTCGGATTGCTCAAAAAATACTTTTTTAAAACTCAGATTTTATGGATATGTGGTTATACTATGACAGCTTTCCTAAATTAAGACTGAAAACAACAACAAAATCGCCTTGTGTACAGTATTGCAATTTGTCGTGATATATATTATATCGTATCCCACGTATCATGATACGCATCATATCACCAGATTCTTGCCAATACACAGCCCTAATAACATTTGACTACCCATCCAGCACCACACACTCGACAAAGTTAGGCACTAGCTTATGAACATTCTAGTAGTGGAAAATTTAATGTGGCAGCGTACAAGCCTGATGTTATACTCAGGAGTTTGTGGACATCGAAACGGATCGAACAGCAAAATTTAGAAAGAACGCTGTTAGAAAGACAAACCAAAATGTATGTTAATGTTGTATATGTCGTAATGTATGTATATGTCAGCTCACCAAAACAACTTTATTACGAGATGATATGTCAAATTCCATCATCTCGTAGATTGGCTTAATAGATTGTTTGGTTTCTCAGACGTCACGTTCCGCCAGATTTAATAGTATTTTAAAATTTTTTAAAACTTTCTATTTATTGCCCTTTTATTATTGTTTGCCCTGTACGAAGTTATTTGTTAACATTTAAAGCAATAATAATAATAATAAGAAGAATGCATTTGACACCTTTTTTCTCTTCTTGCTTTGCTTTCCATGTTGTCTCTAGAGAGTTCTAAAGCAAAAAAATTATTTGAGCAATTACAGAGAGGTTGTCAACAAAATAAATACTCAACAGTTCTACTGATTTTTCTACCTATTTCTGTATCTGCAAACAGAACTTGACTTTGAGGTAGCATTACAACAGATTGCAACAACTTACAGTTAACTTGGTTCCATATAGCTCTTCCCCTCTGAAGAACATGTTCAAACATCGCAACAGGCCGAACAGGAAACCGAGAGATGAATTTCTGACTTTTAATCTTGAGTGGCTCTCCTAAATACTGAATTCTAACTAGCCGCTCCACCGGGTTTCAGATAAAATCCTGTAGACAGAGCTGCGACATGACAGCCATTCTAATGAGTCCTGTATTCATTGCCGAGGGTAACACACACACACACACACACACACACACACACACACACACTTCTGGAACAGCCAACAGAATGGTTTCAGCACCACCACAATGCTTCAATTTATGAACCCTCATACTGAGCCTGTGCTCAGCTGGTTTGCATTTGTTTCTGTGTGTCTGTTACTTGGCTGAACGTAAGCAGCCAGTGACACATGTTTATCTCCTATCAAGTCTTCACTTCCAGGACCTGGCAAATCTGACAGGTTTGTGTCTGCGTGTGTGTATGAGTGTGTTTTTGAACTACACGAACAAGGCAGAGCAGCACACCTGAAACCACGGCCAGCTGAGCAAGCATTAACCTGTTTAGCTCGCATGGCAGGGTCACCGCAAACTGAAAACATTTAAGATCAGCAACATTGTCAGATTTAATAAGTGGAATTATTGTTATTTTATTACAAATCTATGTACACGTGCCTATTTAAATTTATGTCTGGTTTTTGTACCAGTTGGGGGAAGCAGAAACAAACAGCAAACATTTACTGACATATTAATGTATTTTTAGTTGACATGACATTTCTGTCAGCAAACCGTTGCTTGTTTACAAATCATGCAGACATGAGGCAACGTAGCCATTCACTTAGAGTAGGGCTGAACATTTTTGAAAAAATATCTAATTGCGATATGATTTTGCAATTGTGATATAATTATCAATATTAGAGGGTGTCATCATTTTTACATCTTTATTCTCAAGTTCACTGAAAAACATATTACAAAGATTATGGTGTAATGTGCAGTGATCTGTACATAGATGTAGAAAATGATGTGTAGGCTAGTATATCTCTGCAGCGCCACAATATTTTTTATAAATATTGCTCACATTTTCCTTGAACAAATATGACAACCCTTGCACTTTAAAAATTGCTGTAGTACTCAGTGCAATTTAAATAGATTTCAATTGATTGTGCAGGCCTAATTTGGAGTAATCTGTTTGGCAACCTGGTGAATACAATATTAGTCCTATATTTACTTTCTTGAAGCTCTCTTTTGGTCTCCACCACCTCCTGAAGGAAACATCTGCTTCTTCTGCTCGTAAATGCTTCTCTATGCTCCCCAGCTAGCTAGCTAACATACAGCCTCTGTCTGCGGTCTGGTTCTGAGCAGGTACTGTCAAGAGCTTTTTTGGCTGAAAACAGCTGCTAAAAATGAAGTTGATGAAAGCGTTAAGACTAAGCAAAAGAGTAAAGCTCACTACAAGAGACGCCTTTCACATACCGCTAACGACATGATCCACTGTTAATATTAAATTTTTGATTATAGCCCCTTTCTTTCTACAAAAAATGCAGTTTCCCGAAAACAAAAAAAATCTGAGACGTAGAGCCCATTTTCTACAACCGTTCTTTGACTATTTTACTTTATCTCCATCTCCCTCTCTGCCATTGATTGAACAAGGGTAATTAATTTGCATTGACGGCTTTTACCTCATCAGTGCTCTGCATGAGTAGATTTACTGCCACAGATAATTTGTGCATGCAGTGAATGAGGGATGTTATCTGGGAAAAAAAACACTTTTTTTTTAAGATGGAAGTTTAGCAAGAAATTTAAATTACCTAATTTCACCCAGTTAAAGGGACATTTTAATTACAGCATAGATGGATAATCTCTGTATGTAATATATACTAGCAGTTACCTAGAACAGTGAGCCAAAATGCTACTTATGCAGGCAAAATAAGTGAAAGTTTGAGTTTAAAAGCACTGTAACAGAAAGGTGGTTGTTAAGTAGGATGGCCCAGGACTAGTGGTGATACAGATAAAACCTGTATTACTCGTGGCTTCACAGTGAGACGGCTGTTGCAGGCTAATGCTTATCAGACAGCAGCCAGGCAGGTGTAACAAGCAGGGTGTCTCTCTGTGATCCTAGTCGCTCTCCGAAGCATTTTTGTGGGGTGTTTATATATGTATGTGTGTGTGTGTGTGTGCGCGCGCGTGTGTGTGAGAGAGAGATATAAAGTACCAGATTAATGTGTTGTATGTCACTTGTGAGGCTCAAGCACTAAAATGAAGGTCACAGACACTTAAGGAAAGTGTTGATGATGCATTCACTGTCTTCACTAGCTCCTCCGTCTAATATCGCTCTGGTCAACTTAAAAGATTTTAGCAAGTGAAAAAGTTACTTATAGTCCTGAGCTTAATTCTAAGCAGCTGAAACAACAGTTTGGATTCAGTCAAAAGAGTACATATTAAAATTTGAAATACACTGTGTAACTGGTATTTCTAGTTAAGGAAAGTACATTTTATATCTCTAAAAACATACCCAAAGACAATTAATACATATTAAGTCCATTTATGTCAACTTATATTAAATGTTGAACTCATTTATGTATGAATCTTTGGATGTAGCCACAGTTATTTGAGCAATAAAAATAAATAGAATTTTTAAATTTAAAGATGGCTTTGCTGAAAAAACATTTTTGTTCCTCACTTGTTTTTCATGTATTGTGTAAAACAAACCACCTCATGCAGATAATGCAGTAATATTTTGGCAAACAGCAGCAACATAGAAAAATCTTAAAAAGGACATATGCTTATTTTTGGGTTCATATTTTACTCTTGGTTCCTACTAGAGCAGGTTTACATGCTTTGATGCTCAAAAAACTCATGTGTTTTCTCGTACAGCCGACTGCAGCAGCTGTTTTTTCCAGGATTTTTGCTTCTGTCTGAGACGCTCTGTTTTAGCTCCTGCCCCGCCTCTAAAGGCTTACTCTGCTCTGATTGGCC